>CAKNXH010063363.1:3090-61358 GCA_932178445.1 Andricus quercusramuli
AATAGATGAAAGAAAACTAAACAGATCTTTATTGATCCAATAACGTTATCTCTGCCGAGACTCACTCACAGGTAAGTTCGTTTAATTCTATAATTTGCTGCGTCAAGCATGGACAAAAAATTATTTCGTAGAAAAATCATAAACTTGTAGATAGGTCGCAGATGAGAAAAGATTCTGAAATAGTGGATCTTATTTTTATTAAAAATGTATTAATAAACTTCGGACTTGTTCGTGAACAGTTCCTCTATGCTGCCGTCCTGGTCGTTGTCCGAATTGGCGAAGTGGATTACGAATTAAATACTTACACATAGTAGGATAAAAAGAAAGACATTCTTTGAGTTTCTCGGTTTCTCTTCATTAACTTTGTAACTTACATCGCAAATTCGGACACAGTCTTGGGGAAGAAAGCTGCTATCTACATTTTGACGTGTGGTGTTCGAATCCCAGTGGAGTGAAAAGAGAGAGATCCTTTTTTTCTGAATGAAGTGAGGATTATTGTTGTATTGAGGATTCCAGGAAAACAGACCTTACGACAAACTACACATAGAAACTTTTTGCTCTGTGATGGCTATAAAATGCATCCGTACTAAAAAATGTTTCTTCATCTCTTCCGATATTTAAATTTCTATTTATCATATAAAGATCGATGATTTCGTCTATATTTTCCTTGCCTTAGCAAATTCTTGTTAAACAAAACGTACACAAACACAATCAGCATCATTCACACCGACGCATTACCACGAGTAATTCGGAAAAATTATACTGCTGTCCAAACAAGAAAAGTAGTAAATACGTTTTAGAGTCCCCTGTCACCCCAAACTGAAATTTATGATCTTTACTATTCACAAATCATATCTTAGTTTGTTTATCGTTCGAATTTAAGAAAAAAACTGATTGCAGATTTGATAGACGAAAGATATACGCCAGATATCATAATTACACTTTCACACTGAAGATTGAGAATAAATATAAAAAATTATCCTTTATACGAATATAAAATTTGCGGTTAGGTCGACAGGGAACTCATATTGAATGTAGTCACTATTTTTCTTGTTTGGACAGCAGAATGTTGGTCTAAATATCATAAATTGGGTGTCCCTGAGGACTTATGAAACACTCGATCAAGCTTCTTCGGTCCGCAATTCTCCAATCTATAATGTCTTCCACAAAACAGTTGCAGTTCCAAAATTCCAAAAACTATCCCACATAACACACTTCCCGAAAAACCCAGGTCTGTCCTAGGTTTTTTCAGGAAAAGCATAGATCTAAACCTGGGACAGACCTGGTTTTTTCGGAAAGTGTGCTATGTGGTTATACAATTAACCAGGAATTTCCATCATGTGACACATGTGATATAATCCTACATAATATATGATTAAAAACAAATTATGAGAACAATTTTCTTCATCTATCCCATTTAGGATAAATTAAGAATTAGTATTAAAAATCGTATAAAACACTAATTTTTTTAGCTCAAATGTAAGGTTAGGGGCTGTTATAAAAATACGTAACGCTTTTAGGGGGTTGGGGGGGGGGTACCCTAAGCATGACGCTAATGTTACAGTTACATACATTTAATATAGAAAAAATTTTAGAACAAATATTTTTGCAACAAACATTATCTTTTTGATGAGCCCGTTCCCCCGAGCAGTCGTTCGCCGAGTGAGCCTCTAGAGCTTCCACAAGGGACTCTAGAGCCACCTACGAAGGCCTCTAGAGCATCCCACGAGTGCCTATAGAGACTCCCATCAGGGCCTTCAGGTTCTCTCACTTATTCGATTAATATATTTATCGCTTCATATTACAGTCGCCCTTTCCATCAAACTAGGATGTAAAAGCTTTTTTTATTAGATGTCAAACCTACGTATAATAATAAACTGTCACATTGACATAATAGAAAAAATTGCAAGACAAAAAATACGCGAAAATTGAGCCTAAACATAGGAGCTTTAATGTAGATATAATGAATCAAAGAATTAACTAGTTAATTAATCGTAGATTATTATATAATTTTCGTCAGCAAAATTTTGCCACCAAACATGCAAAAATAAAAGTTTAAAAAAAGCGTAGGAATCTGAATGATTGCAGATTTAGTAAACTGGAATGATAATTCACACTTTTAAATCCTCTTTTCAATTTGCAATTTGCTGGCAGATGTTACGAAGTCGAAATACCATTTTCTTGATTCCAGATGAGAAGAGAGAATGATCTGAGAATTAATTTCGAAAGAAAACAGTTTCAAAGTTACAATTAAACATGAGTTAGGTAATGCATTAATGGCTCTGTGCTATAATTATCGTAGTTGGCTGTGATAAATCAATTAAAACGAACCAATCGAAAACGATCAACCTGGATGGACGAGGGAATGGAGGAGCTTTTCTTGCCCCTCCTCTAATTTGCATTCTAGAGTCTATGGCACGGAATCGGTTACATTCTCGCCCATGCAATATAGCTTTAATAAAGAAGCAGGCTAGAGACTAGCTTGGGCGCGTGCACAAGAATTTTGTTATTTTTCTACTAATGAGAATTACTCGATTTCTCACTACGTGTCAAGAATCTATTACATTTTCACTCTAAGCCATCCTAGACTCGCGTAACAATTTGTTCTTTGAAAGTTTGCATGATTGTGATCAGAATTCCGAAGATTCTTTAATTTTGCATTCATTACGAAATCTTCAGGAAGTATTTGATTGGAATAGTTTTTTTTCTCGAATTTCAGTGCATAGGAATGCCGTTTCTGTCCTTCTTTTCTGAATCCCCGATTAGGCAGTGAAAATATTTAGTTTCCAATCCCCTTCAAAGCCGATCCGAGCTGCCAAATTTAACCTGAAATAAATTAAAAACACCATTCTCGTTCAACACATTAGAAGACGCTTCAAAAGCAAAAAATTTGCAAAATATAGTATGAACTGTGCATAACTATACATCACTTTATTTAAAAACTCGCACTTTATTTAAATGTGATCAATTAAATATATATATATATATATATATATATATATATATATATATATATATAAAATCATGATAAACAAATTTGAAAGGATGAGTTTTCTTCGCAGCCACTTTTAACATTATTATTATTCGAAAAACAGTAAGAAAACAGCAAAATGTGCAAATTTAAAAGGGATTGAAAATGTTCTATTTCATAATAGATTTGTGGCATCTAAAAGTATTCTGAAGGATATTGTCTCCACTGGGTACAAAAAGAGATTCAGTTATAACTTCTACTGCTATGGGGATTAAAAACGCTTGGACGGAAATGATGTCGAAATCGATTCATACAATTCTCATGTCACCAATGAACAGAACATTTTCTGCTACTCTACCATATGCAAACCTTCTTACCGGGGATTCAAAACGTACAGATAATTTAGGAAACAAAAATAATTTTGGAAATACACAATAAAAATGTAAAATATTCTAGAAAATTCTGGAGCATTCAAAGAATGTTCAATAAAATTAAATACAGAACATTCCATGAGAATTTATATTCTTCAAAAAGATTGTGAAATATTCACGGAAATATTCTATTATAAAAAATTCAAAAACCTTTCGAAATATTGGAACTTCCAGATAAATTTATAATTTTTTAAAGAATTTTTGTTAGAATTTTTCTATTTTCCGATTTCTGCAAGAAAACATGAAAATATTCTATTTACCAAAACATTGCATACAGAACATGCCGAAACATTCTAGAATATTTTATAAAATTCTAGAACAGGTATCAAGTCTATATTCTTGGGTGATATTTTCGAAATTATATGCAAAATGGCCGAATATTCAAGAATATTTCAGAACATTGCATAATACTCATGAACATTTAAAAACAGACAAAAATGTAATCTCTACAGCGATTTGAGAGTAATCTTTACCTGTAATAAGAATTACCTTTACGTGTTAAATTTTACTCATCACATGGGAAATGGTTACCATATAAACTCTATTGAATCTTGTTTTGTTTCGATGCGAATAAAAAATTCCACTGTATCTACTTGAAAATTACCCGTAACAAACATTCACTTCTGTTTTTTTCTGTGAAGGCATTTCAGAATAAGCCAGAATATTCGAATGCATTAAAAGATTTATAATTGCAGAATATGCCGCAATATTTATTAAGGGCACCATGTAAGTGCCTATTTTTAAAATAAATGTAAGGTTCTCATTAATTTAAAATGGTATAATAAAATCAACAAATAATATAATTATTATATATTATATTATATATATATTATATACAGTATATAATAATTAAATTTTAGGTTCTCATTTACTTAAAATGGTGAATTATATAAACAAAATATGAACATGAAACAAAAATTGCATACTCATTTTTTAAATTATTTTTTCTATATTTTTCACATAAGGATAAAATTTTCTTTTAATTTATATTCTTTGGAATCATTAGCTTATAACCTATTTGACAATAGTAAAGATAGCTCGAAACGTACATGCGCCACTTTGTAGATAGGATCGACACGTTTCTCATTAGTCTGAATTTAGTCGTGTTGCAAATAGAATAACGTAAAGGGGTAATAAGTTAATTTATCATGAGTAGTGAGTCACGATCGACAGATCTCTCGAAGGTCAGCCTAGGGCCAAATAATTAGAAATGAGCTAAATTTCTTTATTTAAATTTATACAATTGGTACAACCTATGCTTAAATATTTTTAATTTTGATTTTATTATTTATATCTGCAGACTTGAATAATTTCTATTCCAATAAATGAGAATTGAATATATTTTTACCATATGTTAGAAATAATAAAATCAATGCAGATTCAGTAACCACATTCCTGAAATGCAATATCTGTGATGTGAATGCTGATGTTGAAGATAAATTTTCATGTTTCTAGTATTGGGCCATATTATAGCATTTTATTGAGCATAAAGCCTCTTTCTTTATTGCTCTCATTATAATATGAAGAATTTCCTAGTAATATATTCCTTTTAATATTTCCCACATTTGCTAAGACGCAAACATGTGAAATGTGCAAAATTTACGACATCACTTTTTATATTACCACATATTTGATCAATCAATTACAACAAATTCATATTTTGCAATTCTAAGGGAGAAGAGAGAATGAAGAATGAAGAATGAAAAATGGAGGATGAAAAATGAAGAATAAAAATGAGAAATAAAGAATAAAAAATTCACTAAAAAAAAGTATAATTTCAAGGCTAGTTTTCGATATTGAAACAGTCCTTCAAAAATATAGTCTCGAGTGGCTCTATTCAAATTCCCCTTTATTTTGATGCCCCTAAATGTCGTTTTAGTGAAACTCTTTTGGATCGAAACAGGACCGAAGTGAGAATCAAATTTCTTCTGTTCCAAATGTTTTCTGTTTCTCTTAAGCATGAAGTTAGAAGAAATTAAAACAATTGCCCTGTGCATTATTTTAATTCGCTAGTATGTACGTACTTTTTTTTCAATCTGAAGTTAGCAAAGTAAAATAGCACGAACGATGCATGGTTTGTGCTATTAGAACCAATTTTTGGTTCCAAAGGAGCTGCAACAAAAAGGAACCTCTCCTGCTGAAAAGGAACCCAAAATGATGAATGGTTTCTAAATGAACCCAAGTGTGGATTCAAATGGTTCTAATGATAGACCCTCTTGCTCACTTCTGCCTGGAATCTCTTTGAAGATTGCACAATTTAATGATGCACATTTTGCTTTATAATTTTAGAATCAAATAATATTGGACTGGAAAAAATTTAATGAAGAAACTGAAATCATAGACATTAGTGATTCTTGAAAGGAAGATATCGCACATGAAATGTGACAGATTTTAAGGTTATGTTGCAAATCTGAAGTTTTCCACTGCTCATGCACAATAAGCTCGGGACTATTCAAAACGATAGAATATACATTTGCAATATTGGGCTAATACAACATTCTTTCAAGAAGCTAGGTTTTTCTATGATTCAATTTAATTTATTCCAAATAAGAATAAAAAACTTTTGTTAACATTTATCTGTGTGACAATTCATATTATTTATTGATTTCAAATAGGCCCGCACTTCTCGGCACATGCGCAGTTGGAAACGTTGGCAACCGTCGATGGCCATCTATCGGATATAAACAAACTAAAAAGTAACCCTTATTAAGAGTTCCTTTAGAGCTTAAGTTCTAAAATCTGAATGATCCCAAGTTTCACTTGAGCCGCAATATTACTGAACCCTCAGTTTTTTCTGTGCGGCTTCAAAAAAATACGATTTGGTATTATAACAGGATGCTAAAAAAATGAGACTCAAATAAAATGGAATCATAGTTTTTACAGTGTTTATGTCGGATATTTTCTTTTATTTAAGTAAGTGATCTCAAATAAAGTTTCTCTTGTATAATTGTAAACAATTATATAGGTACTTCAGGTGCTATAATCGTATTAAATGTTAAGTCAAATAATGCAGAGCACCTTGCCATTTCACCCAGGGCGTCTCAACGTACCTAATTAAAAAAGAACCCGCTAATTTCTCTTACGTAGAAGCGTGCCTACCAAATGGGACGTGCCGGTTGCGCAATGGCTAATAATTAAAGGCGATAGTTAGCCTCGATTTTATTTCTTCTTGCGCTGAAAGGACCAGTTCAAAAGATTTCTTTTAAACGGAGTGGTTTAACAATATGATTACGACAGAGTCGGCGGGACATTAAAAGATCTTTAACGATAGGTTGGTGCGTACACTTATGCGGCTCTTCAACACAGCTTGACATGTAACACGGTTAGGTGGTACTATCAATCTCGTCAGCATTGTTCATTGTTGGAACTTCTTGCACCTGTTCCGCCAGAGCTGATTTCGAGGGGCTTCTGGGTCAAGGAAGTCTTGTGGTCCTGCTACTGTGGTGCACCTTTATCCACAAACGAGGCTCTTTTAGGCACCAATCCGTGAAATTACCAACCATCAACCGAAACAATCTAAAGCTCTTCATCATCATTTTAGAAAGAACAGCTTATTGAATCATCCGAATTATAATACGTAACTATTTCTGCTCTATTTTTTCTGAAATGATCTAATCGCTAATGTTTAAAGAATTGTGAGAGACAACGCCCACTTTTCTGAATCAATTCCACTTTCCTTGCGAACTCCCCTTAACTGCACCATTGAGCACTTCTATTTTTATGGACAAAATCCATTAACTATATTTGTTTCTTTCCATTTTTAATGATTACGCCCATTCACCACATCTATCTTCCTCGATGCGCCCTTTAACCACGCAGTTGGACACTCCCATTTTCAATGGTAACGACTCTTAGACACTCATGCATAAACTTGGCCACGCCCATATCCATATTATTGTTCACGCCTACCTCTTTGACCATGCCCATTAATCACAACATTAGATACTCCCATTTCCACAGATACGCTCATTTTTATCGAACGAATTGATTTCATTTGGCCACATCCCTTAAATACACCAACGACCACTTCCATATTCTCAGGCAAACACATCCTGACTTGCAATTTCTATTTTGTGAAAATTCCATGGAATTGAAGATGAACAGAGTTGAATTTCGAACAATTGAGTTCAATTCTTCAGAATGCAAATCAGCAAAAAAAAGAATTGACACGGATTGGGGCAAATTAACATTTTTTGAATGCGCTTAAGTTCCGTTTTCTGATTATTTTGAACGAATCGAGACGCATTTAGAGGCAGCGGGAATTGAATGCGTGTGAATGCATATGAATGCATGGTCAAGGTCAATTAAAAAAAAAATTAATGAAAAGGGCATGTGTCGAGACTTGAACCAGCGATCCCTCGTATAACAGTCCAGAGTAACCCCACTGAGCTATGGGACAATTCACTAAACATTTACCCAAATTCATCAGCTGTCACTTGAGACAATAGGAGACGGGATGTTGGAAAGGGGTAGGGATTTGACCAACATTATTTTTGTGACCAGCCTAAGGGGTGCGCCCCCATAAAACGTTGGAAATGTGTAGGGGCTTATTCAACATTATTTTTGTGACCATTAGATATCTATTTTTTATTTTTGTGTCATACATATCTCAATTGCCATCGATAGCCAAAGGCATCCTTTCGTCTCATATCGTGACAGACCCATATTTGAGACATCGTAGTGACAAAAGTAACAATAATTTTGAACTTTTCCCTTATCAAATCGCTTCATTTATTTTCCAATTAAAGATTCTAATAGTGTGTTGCCGAAAAAAAAAATTTCCAACCAAAACAGAGGTTACGCTCCTATCCTGCAATTGCACCAAAACCCCTTTTACCAAGTTAAGGACAAATATATGAAATGTTGCAACAATAGTAGTAATTAGTAATATTCGCGTCAAATTCGAAATCAGCGATCTCAAAAACCTCCTCATACCAATTTTCAGAAAAGTTCGACGTAAAATCGAATTTTTGACACTTTTGGGGGTTGCTACCCCATAGTGAGCTCCATGCGTGCGCGCACAGTTATTTGTTGTTTTTTTCATCAGAATAGAAAAAGGTGCAAAAAGACACACCAATACGTCAAATTAGACTCCCTATGAAATCCGTCGGTACGTTACTTTTCCAAATGTCAAGTGGTATGCGACGACAGGGAGTTCAACAGCAGAAATTTTACGGAAAATCTAACTTCTTTTGAATAACATATGTGAATTTCACGCTTTTTGATAAGTTTGCCAGCTTTCACAACATTTTCTGGAATTCATCATTTGAAACTTTATGTAAAAAATGAGAAACAGTTTGTCTTTCGGTAAATATCTTAAGATTGTATCCCTTTATTTCAGTAATCAAGCATAGAGAATCAAGTTCTGTTTTTCGACTTTGACTGCTTATCAAAAGAACACAATGTAGCCGATTGATATGAAACTTCAAATGCAGATACATCGAGGTATCTCAATCACGAAAATATATATATATATTTAATTGAAATTTGAATCTTAACTTTCAGGTAAAAAATTGAGATCCTGGCCCATAGTTGTATAGAATCAACTGAATTACAAATAATTTGGAAGAAAATTTTTAGAATGCTTAAGGGTACGGTGACTGCAAGAAAGTTGACCATTTTAGATAATAGGATTTTCAAAAACAGACAAAATTTACAACCTTCCTAAAATATATTTTTTTAAGCTAAGATTAACCCAAGAGAGTATGAAAATATATAGAACTGAGAGATCAAGGAATGTATTTTTGATAAGATACTATGATAAAACAAAAATATGAAAAAATCTTTTAAAAATATATGCAGAACAGATAAAAATATTTTCAAAATTTAAAACATCCTTCCATTTTATCATTTGGGGCCATCTTCGTCACCAATCATCACACAAAGCTCAAACCGCCATGATTTCATAAGCCCACAAAATAAAACATAAAACGTACAAATATATTATTTAGATACTTGCAGCCTCTGGCCACTCAATACTTCAAAAATGTAGGTATTTCGGATCCTTCAGATGATAATAATTATAGTAATTTCAAAATTAACTTAAAAAGTAAATCAAATTATAAGAAACCAAGAAATAATAATAAAAATGCATGAGTAATGATAAGAATAATTATTTATGAATTTCTAATTATTTTTCTCTTGGTTTTTATAACAAAATTTTGTTTTATGAACAACTCATAGTAAAATAATAAAAGAATATTTTAAAGTTTAAAATGGTATTCATTTTAAACCTTCAACAACATTTGCCCATCTATAGGAAAATGATGAGATTGTCCTCGACGCGTCGATAGACTATGGTCTCACCGTTAAATTTTCGATCAAATGAATGTGCTGAAATTTACCGACATAACCATCAATTTCAAAAATCAAAACAAAGGACGTAAGAAGGGAAAATCGCAACGCCGTCTAGCGATGTCTCAGAGCAGGATCATACTCTGATGATACTTCAAGTTTTCTCAGGGATGCAGCTGCTGCTATATCAGCCGTATCAATTATTATAAGGGACCCCCAAGGTCCGAGGGCCCTGGACCCCGGGGCTCCCTTGTGTATTTTCCTAAAAAGGAGACCCCAAGACATTTTGATACAGAGCCCCCTGAGGGCTACCACGCCACTGAGTTTGGCTATCTAGTGACCAGAGGCTGGCTTGTAATATACATATTGATTTTCATGTTCTCAAGTGATAAAAAAAAAATAGTTATACACACACATTTACATTTTCCATGCGTGACGTCACATTGTGCATTAATCCCCCTCCTACGTCCCAAAATCTGTTACTTCCTACTCACCTAACAGTGTGATTTAGTTCTTGAATGGTCTTTATGGTGAATATTATGAAGATTTACGCACAGTTTGAATAATTATTTCCGAGTTTTATCCTGAAATAGCAATGCTGCACGTACAGACAAAAAACTTGAAGGACGGACTTTGAAGTGATTTTTAAAATCTTTACCTCTAAAATATTAAACTCTTTTCTTTCTACATTTGGAAATTTGACTAAATTGTGCTTCAATTTAAGAGCTTTACGGAGATAATTTGAGAAAAGGAGAAGTGAAAAATATCTGGGACTTAGAGTGGACAACTTTTGGCAACCTACCCATTAATAATAATAAAAGCATAGAAAATTGTTTTACTTTTATTTGAATGTATTGATTCGACCAATTAAGAAGTTTCCTTCATGGCATATCGATACTAATGGGCCCAAGTGGGGAACCATGCATAACAGCCTTGTGAGGCTCCTCACTTGGGGTGATCGCTAGAGAGAATGATCAGCAACCTGGGTCGGAGCAGTGTTGCGGAATGAAAGTGTCATTTAAATAAATAACACGAGAATTCCAGATCAATCTAAAACGTATATACCTCACACCTATATACCCATATACCTTATACCCATATACCGACCAACTTTATACCTATATACCTATTCACTATTTTCCAACCGAGCAAGTCACGCCTACCCCGAAAGGGAAATGGCTTAATGGTATAATAATAATTCCCGGTAACAGAATGTATTGCCACCTCTGCTCTTTCGACATTAGAATGCGGAAGTTAATGTTTATGATGATAATAATTGAAAACTAAAATGGGTTTTTATTTGCAGTCATTATATTCACCGTTATTGATCTTGCTCTTTCTTGTAGTTAATATAGTGATAACATTATATAATGCTCAAATAAACTGAAACTACTTGGCCGTTGGCCCATATGAAACTTCGTTTAGGTGTACTATATGACTTTAAAAAAACTTTCAGTGCCGGTTGACAAAATTCTATAAAAACTGGCGACCGTTCTCCTAAAAATAAAACTTTTTTTTAATACACCTAGACGTGGAAAAAAGTTTTTACAAAAAATTATTATTCCTTTCGAGAAGTTCTACAGAAAGTTCCTCTCTATTTTCGAAACAACGAGAAACGTCTCACTAGAAGAATAAAAAAAAAAGTTAATTATTTAAATTCTTTTTGAAAATACCGGACATAAAATAAGTGTCCGTTTTTATAGGGAAAAAATAGTTGAAAAATTTTTGAAACCCCATCAGAAAAAGTTTTTTAGGGAGCACATATATACCAAGCTTCATGCTTTTGTTTTCAATAGGATCATTCCAAATATTGACAAGTCAGGAAGAATAACAAGTATGATCACTTATTGACAGAGAAAAGAGTTATGCATCAATCGAATAACCGAATGTCATTGGTATGTTATTCGTGATAGCTACATTAATTTCCAGTTAAAGTATGTCCTTTAGGATACAATGCCATGCAGGTGGGCCACAATGGTACACCATCACATCGGTCAAATTTGACTTCAAATTGAATTCCTTGGATTCAATACACCTGTTGAAGGTCCATAAGAACAAAAGATTCAATTGTGCAAGACTATGTAAGAGAAGTTAAAGCAAATTCTGTGCCAAGCATTCATTGCGACATCGAAAGTAACGCCGGCGTTAATTTCGAGGATCGAATAAAAAGTAAAAAAAAGTGCAGTGCGGGTCACTTTCAAGTCGTGCACCATTCGCACATAAGATTTCATTTGTACCAGAAAACATAAATTTAAATGAAATTTTCGTAACTGCAAATTACGACTATATACTACTATATACTTGTCTTCGGTTATACTTATTCTTTCTAATCTAAATCAGTGACACACGATTTATGGCAAATAAACAATTCGACTTTCTACAACTTACAACGACAGGAAACCGTAATTTTGACAGATCTTTGTTTATTTTCGTATATTGTAGGAATTCTTGTAGTTGAAAATAACAGGTTATTCTGCTTTATGCCATTGTGGACTCCAGAACAAGGAACTGCAGTTTAAGAAGCTAAAGAATATAGCAGATGGTTTCTAAAATAATAAAATAGTAATGCTGGTTATTTGCTTCTGTTTACGTAAAACTTATGAGAGTTCTTTCAGGAAATGAAAATCATTTATTCTTTATGTTTTGTGAGCAGTTTTAGGCTTTATTGTATATGCGATAGAAGTTCTGCAATATAGAATAAATATGTTTTACATACATGTAACCACAAATATAATAATCTGTGAAAATGTTAGTAGTATAAGAACATAATAAGAATCTAATTTATATGTACAAATATTGTGAAAGAACTTTTCCTTTCATTTCATAGCTTCCCCTATAATCATTATTTCTAAAAATCAGTAGTCCTGCAATATCCGAGAGACTTACACCTGTTTAGGGGCCTACTTGATTAATTAGAAACCGCTTCTTTCGAAGCATACAAATATTTCTGTGAGAAACAACTAAAAATGGTTAAATACTGAATTTATCCAATTTCGAATGTCAAAAATTAGTATTGTTACATTTATTATATTTTTTAACACTTTTTAATTTTTTTATTTTGCATGCTTCAAATCGAAGTAGTAAAAATTGAATATTATTTCAAATAAAATAGCAGGAGTGAATTTTTAATGCTTGAATTTTGAATTATGCAAATTCAAAAAGCTTTCAGATGTTAAACCGTTTATACGTACAGACTTAAAATTAAAAATTGTATCGTTTTGATCAATTTTTCTGTTTAAAAATTGAATCATTCAATTTAAAAACATCCTACTTGAAATGTTCAAATTTCTCTAATTTTGAATACTCTAATTTGCACTCGGATTTGCTATTGTTAAATATTAAATGCCTAACTTTTTTGAATTTATGATTTTTAATGCACTAAATAAAATTTTTCAGCTTATAACCTTTTAGGTTTGAATCTGAAAAATTGCAATTTTAAGAATGTCTTTTTTCATTTTAGTGCGCAGCAAAAAAAGGTTTTGTTTTAATACACGGTATGATATTAATTGTTTGTTCTAAGTAGAGAGAATCGGTTTAATTTAAGATGTAGGAAAACACAGCTTTAGCAAAAGAAACACTTTCTTGCGAACGTTTCAAATACTTAATCATCATAATTTTCATTAAATTTATGGTAACGTTTTAGAATTATAAAAATAATGGTGTCAAAGAAGTGTTGCTCTCAATAATGACAAATTGCTGTAATAATCACAGAATAATATACATTTGAGAACAAAATTGTTGAATCAAACAGAATTGTTTAAACAAATACGAATTTGTTACAAAATAAGGTAGCAATGTCTGAATGACGTAGATATTAAAATATAAGCGACAAAGTTAACCAAATTTGTACATCTTTTTAAGAAAAAGTTACATGGAGATAATAATTAATTATTTAAACAACTGGTAAAAGCTTCAAACAAAGATCAGTCTTCCTGACAATGACGAATTGTTCGATTGAACGTGAAAAAGGTACCTTTCGGCGAGTTAGTAGGAAAGAAAATTATTTAAACTAATGACAATTATTCAAACAGTTATAAAATTGTTGAGAAATGTTCAAAACCGTTTCACTGGTCGAATGCGCAAATCGTTTATGGCAAGAAAGGTAAAAAAAGAGCTCATATGTGTCAATTTTGCGCAAATTTGTCAATTTCAGTTTTTCGGGGCCTTTGTGACACGTCTTAATATTTACCGATTTGTCTCAAACTTGGAGAATTTTTCTTTCTAGAGCCTCAAAAAATGGAAGGGGGACATGCCCCATACTAAAAACAAATTTTTTAACAGGTATGTACTTGTTCCACCCTAATGTAACCCTAATGTAAGACACTTATATCTTTAAAATGAAGCCTCGACAGAGATAAAGTTGGATCAACAAAAATCTGTTTTGCTGAAATCCAACGATATCTGGAACCACTTTCAATTTAAAACATTTACCAAATTTAATTTGAAATTTCCAAATATTGAACGCCTAATTTGAAATGGTTAAATTGTTAAATCATATAATCGGTGTGAATGATAACACTATAAGTGAATCAACAGTTTTATAGCTTTGATAATATGAGATTGTTTAATTTTGAAGTTTATAGGTTTGCTTGATTTAATTTCACTTCTAAAGAGGTCTAAAAATTGCAAGGTGGAAAGATTTCAACTCTTTCTTTCAATGTGTTTGCAGGAAATGATTTGAGAAATCATTTGACAGAAGCTTTTAATCCATAATAATTGTTCAATAATTTTAATGCTTCAAATAAAAAATTGAACGCAGTTATAATAGTGGTATTAAAAATTGTGAAGGTTTTTAATATGAAATTTGTTGAATTTTAAGTAAGGTCAAGTTATGATCTTAAGAAGACAGGTGAAAGAGTGGTTAGTAAATAATAAGCTAATAAAGATACTGCATGAAATAGTCCCTACCATTAATTACAAAAGGTTGTTCAAGGCTTTCTTGTAGGCAAGTTGCCTATACGTATATTGTGAAGTTATAAAATACGTCCTTGTCACTTTTACCAGAGTGGATTTTTTATACATATACGTATTATGAATAGACCAAATGTGTGGGAAACAACGAATCCAGATAGAATATTAACTATGAACAATCGAATCAATGCTGACTCATACGACTAATCCCAAAAAAATGCCACAAAAGAACATTAGCATTATAAGAATTCATCAAGATCATACATAAAATTACTAGGATGAGCTTCTTTTTTTAACGGGAAATAAGTCTAAGGAGTATTATTATTTCCAGTAACTATAGTTTGAGAGTATAGGTGTATTCATAAACGCTGGTTTTAAACCTGATACTATGGAATCAATTTTCGTGACTAATCTATTTTTGTTTTTTGTTCAAGGTGAGTCCTTGTGCACATCCTCTCTCTTAAGAAATTTGTAAGTACCAGAAATATTAACATACACTCTACGAAAAAGGTGTTTAAATCAACCAAAACTTTTTATCTTATAAATAAGAGGAAGATTTATTTGCATACATATGTCCAAATACTTATTATTACAAGCTTTTAAATTGTCGTGAAGATGGTATCTGTTTTGGTTAACATGCAGATTAGTGCTATCTTCAGTGTTTCTCACAAGGAGTTAATATTTATTGATATGGGTGTCGCAGGTCGTGGGTAGTTGGAAAGTAAATGTTGGGGTATCTATAAAAGTCGGCAAAAGTTTGGTTTTCAAGGTTTAAAGTGTCTTGTTTCATCACAATTTTTTAATTTTGAACAATTTTTTATTTATTTAATTAATTATTATCATTCAACATTACCATTGGTCATTATTTATATTTTTCCTCATTTCCATACACCTTAATTTTTTTCCGAACTAACATTTATCCTTTTTAGTTTTTCTACTCACTATTTTATATAATTTTATTCTTCTCGAATTACTAATGTACATAATGTTTGTTTTTTAAAATGAACATTTATAATAATTTCGTTTGACTAAATTTATCAAAATTATCATTGGACATCATTGCCATTCTTCATAAGGGGCCGTTCAAAAGCTACGTCACGCTATTTTTAACACTTTTTCGCCCCTCCTGTTCTTCGTCACAAATCATCATACGAAACTTAAGCCCGTCAGGGTGTCGTCACAAATACGAAACGTCCAACACAAACACAAAACAGACAAGATAATATCTTAACAAACTTCATAGCCAAAAATGCTCTTAAAATAGGGGAAATAGTCATTTTTCACGAAAATGGGGATGAAGGAATAAATTATGTTGAATAAAATTAATGTATAGGTACCATATTGAATTCAGTATGTCGGATTTTTCCGAAAACAGTTGACTTTTAAACCCGGAAAGAATAATTTTCAACCAAATACTTGAATTATCACCATACAAAGAAATCCACTCTAGACCAAACAGTTGTATTTACAATCAACTAGTTGAAACTTCAAGAAAAGAGACGAATTTTCAACAAGATAGTTGAACTTTCAATCTGAAAAGATGTTTTTTGAACCAAATGGTCGAATTTTCAAACAAGAGAGAGTAAACTTCTACACCAAACAATTGCCTCCTCAAACAAAAGATGACTTGTCACTGAAATATTTGTATTTTCAATAAAATAATTAAATTTTTAACAGCATAGTTTGATTTTTAACGAAATGATTGAATTTATAACAGAATGGTAGATTTTTTAATTGAAATTGTAATTCTTTAACAACAAAGAATTAATTTTCAACAAAGAAGTTCAACTTCAAGCTAAGGAGTTGAATTTTTTAATCATGAAAGATTAATTTTCTACAAAAAATATAATATTTGATATATCAACCAAGAAGGAATTTTAAATTGAAAATCCAAAACTGTCAAATTCAAACAAAAAGATGAGTTCTCATTAAAAAATATAACAGTTGAATTCTCCTGGCCTCAAAAATGGTTTAGCTAGCATGATGCTGACAAGATGCCTTTCTTATATTAGTAGAAACTATTAAAAAATATTTGGAAGACAAGAGAGGGTGGCGTTTTTCAGAAAAGATTTTTTTTCGTGTTTGAAGAAAAAAATGAAAAAGATTTTCTGGATAACCCCATCCTTTTTATTCTTCCGAATATTCTTGAAAAGTTTCTACTAATATATAATCATGGTAGCTAAGCCATTTTTGAGGCCAGAAGAATTTTTTTCCTACAAATTTGATTTTAAAATTTTTCTCATACACTATGAAAGATATCGCAAAAGAACAAGAGACATTTTTCATAGTACTTTTTTAGATGGGCAAACTTTCATCTTAACATTTTCTCGTGTCTGTTATTGTTTCCAAGAAAAAGTAGAAAATTCGATTGTAAGAAAAAAGAATTCTGCTGGCTACAAAAGTGATTTAACAAGCATCAAACTTGAAAGATATTTTTATTATTGAAGTACAAGTTCAAAAAAAAAAAATAGCGAAAAATGTAAAGGTTGGTTTTTTGAGAAAATATTTTTTTTAGAAAAACCGCTGCCATTTGGTTCATTTTTAACCATTCCTTAATTTTCCGGCGGGTTTCGAAAAAAGACAATGAACGCTATTAGAGTCAAGAAAAAATAGTAAATATCTCGATTAGGTCAAAAGTTATAGAGGTGAAAAGAAAAAAATTCGGGTTTTTTTAAAAACAAAGCACAACATTCAAATACGCATAACTTCTTGGAAAAAATTGTTATTGCAAATCGAAAAAATACGTATTCCCTAATTGCCTCTGAAGAACAAGGTATTTCGTCCCCGAGAGATTATACAAAACAGATTAATCTTTAACAAAAAAGTTACATTTTCAACCAAGAAAGATTTTTCAGTCAAGAGAGAAAAAATGTCAGGCAAATTGTTCAATTTTAAACACAAAGAGGCACATTCTTCACAAAACAGTTAAATTTCTACCCAAAAATATCAATCTACAACCAAATATTTCAATTTCAATTTCAAAAAGAGTGTGGAATCTGTATTTTTATGCTTTACTCGTAAAAGTCTCTCATTTTCATCTATTCAAGCATTCTAGAAATTGTTATTTACCTTCATATTTTGCATGCGTGAAGCCAAATTCTGCCTTAACCCCTCCTCCTACGTCGCAAATCGTCGACAAACCTTTTAACCACCCATCCTCTGGCAGTCGGAGGTAGTTTTTGAAAGACCCCTTATGCCTTGTGGTAATTCATAAATAAAAATTACAAATAATAATTCGGAAGAATAAAAGGTATGAAAAATTGTCAGTCGCGAGAATAAGAAGTATGTGATATGACAATTATTATAAAAGGAAAGTATGGAAAATGATAATTCGGAATAATTACAATTGTGTCAAACGTTAATTCAGAAAAATAAAAATTAGGGCGAACGTTAATTCGAATTAATAAAAATGATTTGAATTAATAAAACTTTGGGCAAATGGTAGGTAGAAAAAAATTAGATCAAGAGATAGTTACAAAAAAAAATGTATTCGTTTAAATGAATGTTCACAAATATTAGTGAGCAAACTCAATATTAGTCAAATAAAAATAAAGGGGAATTTATTTTGTCTACACCTCAAAATGATAGGAAAGAAAATAATTGAACCCGCAAAAGGTTATTGGCCCCAAATTCAACGTCACAAAACTCGACTATCATTAATATCTCTACACGTTGTAAGTCGTCGAGCTTGATTAAGCGTAACGAGTTGTAAAAGGTCGCCGGTCGAATCCGGTGAGCGTCGCTTGGTTCTCTCACAATCAGCTATCTGCAATCTGTTGATTTTAGCCCGTATTCGTTCAGTTACCTTACCCGATTAACACTGCTTCTCGTTAAAATTAAGTCCACTGTCACAATTAGCATCAATTGAATCTCGTAACTTCGATCCACCAAAGGGTATTGATTAGCATTCCATGTTACCAAATGAGACTTAAAGACTGAAAAGGAGCCGCGAAAATCTCGGCTTCTGTTATTTACTTCAGCGAACGAGTTTTTTCCCCAATGACACTCGAATTCTGGAAGGTGATCATTAGCAAAAGTCGGGAAATCAGGATTGATCAGGATCGTAGACAGCCTGGCCTCGCGCTGTCGCCCACCTAGGAATTTTTCAGGTTTCTCATGTCCGGCCTAGATCCGACCGTTTTGGTATTGTTAAGCTATTAATTAAGCGGATTAGAGAATACTACGTCTGAAAGTACAAGGTCATTGTCGGCATTACTAAAGCAGAGTTCTAGGAAAGTTGTTTACTTTGATTTCTTCATTTTAAATGTTTAGTATTCGGTAGTTCCAACCTTCTGTTTTCTGGTATTTAAATAATAATTAACTACAATCTCGATCGAGACCTAAATAAATTCAATCAATATAATAAAATCAATCAATAATCAATATACTAAATATATAAATAATAAACATAAATATATAATTTGAAGAAAAATAGGTGTGAATTTTATAGTACTTGTGTCCTAAAAAAGTTCTGCTGAAACAGGTTGAAGTTTGAAGTTTATTGATGCTTGAGTCCTATTTATGCAGGACCTTTTGAAACATACATCCCATGAGCACTTGTAAAAATGTTGAAAAAATATATGGAACTTTTCTAGTACTTTTGTCCCTAATTGAGCTTTTAAGACTTGTAACTAAAGTTGGTTCTTTAGTACTGATTTATCAAATACCCGATACTTTAGTGAATCTTTATTTTGGATCTGTTCGACATTCCTCTGGTACTTCTTTTTTGCTCCAGAACCAAAAATACGAAAATGATTACATGCTTAATATACAATAATAATTAATCTTACCACAATGTTGAGTGTCAGTTTTTAATTCCTCTCTTATACAATGTTGCTTTCACTGTCGCTTTAATTACCCTCAACCATCTCCGGGCAAATGATTAACGTCTCCGGACGTTGTAAGTACTTTTACGTTGAGATCTTGCAATTTGCGGTTGTCCTCGATCGAAGTCAACTCGCAACTTTTCATGACCTCAAAACGACCGACTTACTTGAAGAATTGAATCCTTCTCGAAACTTTTCTTCGATAGGAAGCAAGTATCCATTTTTCTATTCGGAATCGGGGGACCGATTTCCGACATCGGTTCCATGTCGAATGGTACTTTCGCTGATACGAGGAAATTTTCTCGGGCGACCATCTACGGAGTATAAGTACGAGAGACTGGGCGTGTGGTCCTGGGCAAAAAAGGAGTTATGGGCGTGAGTTATATAATCCTCTGGAAACGGTGATCGATCGACACGAGGGAGTCATGGAATTCTTAAATATTCAATTCAAAAAATCTATTTCTTCAAGGAAAGATACACATCGACGTTTATATCGACTTATACTCGATGCGGTATGGTCACTGGTCATTCATCTAACATGGGTTCTTAGAGCTATATCTATCAATCTTTCCTGGATTGGTTACAATTTCATTTGCGCAGAACAGAGATTTATAGTTTCTTTTTTTCTTCAAGAAAGAAAATGGATTTGGAGAAATGAAGTGTTACAGTCACTTGGAGCTACTAATTGTTGACGAAAAGGGACATTGGGTTAACAATGTATTTACAAAAAGGGGTGAGGGACATGGTGAAAGGGAAGTAAGTAAATAGAAGGGCAAAGGGCAATCGTTCGTTTTACAGGTCAACTGAAACGGTCATTGGGAAGAGGGTAGAGTACATTGTGACGAGGGGTAGAAGGAAGGTATAAGAGCGGGTCTCAAACGGGAGAGAGGGAGGATGAGGAAAGTAATGTGGTGAGGTACAACAAGATATTGGATATCGGGAAAATTTTAGTAGTAAAGGTCAATCTATAGTCACAAAATGAGGGAAGTAAAGGCAGATTTTCAGTTGTAGAGGTCAGTCAATAGTCAGGCATTGGGGTGGAGACTTCAGTACTATAATGTTATACTTAGTCAGCCAAAATTCTTCAAGCAGCGGCAGCAACATGTTTTTGTACATGAAGAGATGAAAACTTGGATAATTGTAAAAAAATTTTGATTGGTCAATAAATTTGTAGACTCAGAATTGACTTGAGTCTCTCTTTTCTAGAAAACATTTTAATTGATACATTTTTATTACTTTCAAATCGTTAATTGTTTATAGGATAGCATGCTTTTTAATAACAAGAGCATCTTACGAAGTATTATAATTATTTTAAATTTTAATACCTTCAAGAATTGCACTTCTCAAGAGAACCATGATCTGAATACTGTTTCCTTTCACTCACTATTTATTTGTGCGATTTCAATACTTACGAGTACCTTATCTGAATTTCTCGATACCTCATAACTTTTCACAATCTGAATGCAATTTTCAACAATTCTCACGTACCTAATTACACAGATTTATTGTCTTTGAGTCAATGAGCAAGAAGTTTTCCTCCATACGCGTAGCTGGTATCTAAAGAGCCCAGCTTGAAAAAATGACGGTCCAAAGGAAGTACGAAAAAATGTAATACTGCGTGACCGGTTCTCGAACCAGTTCTATTACCTTTTAGATCAAGAAGTATGTGGTGGAGTAAGTAACTTACCTATGCAGGTTTTGAGTCAATCCTTGATGACCGATCGATGTATAGAGCAAAATGGCTCCAGATCGCGTTGCTTTTCACAAAAAATATTATGAATCTCTGCAAGTGACCTAAAATTATATTGAAATAGTGGAACAAGGCCGAACGTAAACGCACTTCCAAACATAAATTTGTGCTAGCGCTTACCACGACCCGATAATTTTCTTTATCCAATCTAAACCAATGGCCTCAGGAAATATCAATTTGTGCTTAATTCTCATTTCAAATGCATGCAGGGAACTTAGAAGGAAATTGATTATGGTCATCTATGAGGAAACCAATTTGGCGCACGTGTAATTCCATACTTGATGCTTTTCCTGGCAGATTGGAATAATAAACTATTAGATAAATATAAGTTTTAGCGATGCTACAAATTGTACGTATGTAGCTCCAATTTTAATCCTCGGATATGCCGAAGATTTTGAACCTCAATGTAAATTTTCAATCCCAACTCTCCGTCTCTCTGCTCTCTCATCATCGATTTCTTTTATATACCTGCTTAACTTACTCCTCTTTCCATCTTCAACTTTTTTACTTTTATGAACTCCTGGCCTTTCACTCTATCTGCACAATTTAAATACCCTTCCCTAACTCCTACTTTTCTCCCCAACCCCTCTCTTCCACTCTTTTGTCATCAACAGCCCCTCTTCCCATCTCTTTTCTCCGCCACACTCCATATGCCCTCTTCACTTTCCACTCTTTTTTCCCTCGCTTGCTCTCATGAACTCCTCCCCTTCCCTTCTACCACCACAATTCACTCTCTCTGCATTTCCTTTCTTCTCAGTGTATCCTCTTTACCCGCTATTCATCTTCTCTCTTTTTACCCACATATCCCCATTCCCTTCCACTGTACCAAAAAAAAAACTTAAATTGTCTTCACCCACTAAACTTTTTCTCGGCCGAAATACTCCCAATGCCCCTATCATGACCTACCCAATAATTCAGTCTATCTCAAACCTCCCTGTTTCTGTCTATATCCTTTCTGCCTTCCACTCTTGTCCGCCCCCCCCCCCCCCTCACTCTTTCCACAATAACCTTTTCTCTTCTACTCATGCGACATCAGTAAAATACCCCCTGTACCCTCTACTACTATTTCCAATCAACTATTCCAATAACTATTACCAACAACCTCTCTACGCTCTACTTCTTTCTATCTTGGTTGCCCTCACCACCCTTCCCCCTCTCCCTCACATACCCTCTTCAATTTTTGTCTACTGATACACTCCAAAATATCCTCTAACCTCTCTTCCGTTCCCTTACCCTCTTCATATCGCTTATAATATTCACTTTTCTTTTTGATGATTTTCCAAGAATAGATATAAAAAATACCTTTTAAATGATTTTTCATCAATTCGTACCAGGAGAAGGTCCACCAAGATAGTTTTGCATCCACAAAACAAATTATATTATGCATATTTATTAGTCCAATATAAAATGAGTGTAATCACCCTTAACCCCAATAAATCTTCGAAAGACACGATAATCGAGGAAATGATTATTCGATAAAGCGAACGCGATCCTGTACTCCACCCTGTGACTGGAAACGATAAATCGTGGTGTGCCACACATTGCGAAATCCGATCATAGCGAAACAAAACAGAAGGTAGGAGTTTAATGGACGGCGTGTGGCCTCAAGGATTTTCACCTCCACGTTACCGTATCAAAGCACAGAGAAGTGTCACGACCGCAAAACGCCTAGTTCGACAAAAATCGACGAACTGTTATGTTGGCTTTTCCTGCTAAACTTTCTACAAAGGCATTGTGCATTCCATACGTAGAAGTTGTCTCCTACAATCTGCTCCATGGGATGACAGCAAGAAATATCGTGAAAGGTCGGCCCTTTCTAAGGATATCCTTTGCTTTCTTCTCTTTTTATTTTTCCTTGTCCTTTCATTTAGAGTAGATCAAATGGAAACATATTTCACTCTAATTAGTTTTGTTTTTATAGACAAAATAGATATTCAATATATTATAGATTCCTGTTATTCGAGAAGGAGATGAGAATGATGTTGACATTAAAATGTTGGAGCACAACGACAAGATATAAACACTCAGAAAAATATCCTCTAGTGAAAAAAGTATGTTTCTTGACGTAAATGGAATTTCCTTTTAAATTTAAGGTTGAGAGCATTTTCATTTGTCTCAACAGGAATCCTTTTGCAGCAAAAAATTCCCTCATGCGACTAACTTCACCTAATCTTGCAGCCATAGCATTCTGTTCGTGTAAAACATAAATAAATTCACGTCGTTCAAAATAAAACAGGCAAGAGGACGATGCTTTTGTTTCAAGACAACTTTTTCTCTGAGTGAAGATGAGATGAAGAATTTCAGTTGATAGAGTCATGAACCGAGAATTGATACAGATGAAAACTATAGGTGATCATATAAACTTTTTCCCCTTTTCACCCGAATCTCAACTAAACACTAAGTTATAAACTGTAAGTCTCAAAACCACAAATCCCAAACACAGATGTCTCAAATCCATAAAACCCGAAAATAAGACTTTAATCTTAGGTCCATAAAGCCACAAGTCACAAAACCATGATAGCCAAAAATAAAGCGCGAGCCATAAGTCTCAAAATCACAAGTCCCATGATAATAAATCTCAAAAATAAGTTCCAGAAACCTGAAGGTTGTATATAAAATCAAGTCTTTTTTTTTGACAACTTGACTGTTTGCAATAAAATGCGTAAACAAGCATATACCGCTCTGCAGCACGTAATAAAATATTAACAAATTCCACCTTATAGTAAATATTGCAGAGAATTTCATAACATTTTATTACGTACTGCAGAACGGTCTGATTTTGCTTATTTTATCACCAAAAAAGTCAAAATCGATCCAAATAGACTTGATTCCATACACAGAAGAATTGAAATCTGATTCTTTATACGGACTCATCAGATCTGGATTCTGGATTATATGGAACAGTAGACCTATAATATAAAGTACAAATATGATATTATTTCTTCACAAAAAGGAACGAAATTCCGGGCAAAGTTTAAGAAAACTCAATAACCCCTAATAAACACTATAGTTCACTTCACAGTCTTAATTGTGTTAAAGAATGCAGATGGAGAAAGCAAATAATTTCACTCGACTCCTCTTCCTAGCAAGAACATGCTCACATTGCTCACTGATAAGTGATCAGAAGGTAACACGGATTGTCATTCACTCTTTTAAGTTTTCTCTTAAGGTACCTTCAGTGAAGAATGCGTACATAGGAGTGGAATCTGTTAGTCTCAAAGCCTCCTTTTACTCTTGTTCATTTACTTAACAAGTCTTAACTGGTCGTGTCAGGTCTGTGAAGTACAAAGGTACTACAAACAATCAGAGAAAGACTACCGGGTATATAACAGTCACGAGCGGTCACGATTTTCAGAGTCATCTCTCACTTGTTACAACGCTCCTGGTCGTGCATACCTTGTCGGATATTGTTTTTACCTAATGTTCGACTGCATAGCAGGTATTGACGTCGTTAATCAGATCGGACAAAAATCTCGTAAAAAAATGATAGTTCAATGCAAAAGTCGTGTCTTGGGTGCTAACGTGGGTACTCGAGATGGATGTATAAATGCTTCCAATGACATCCAAATAATTGTGGCAAAAAAAGAATGTAAGGTCAAAGTAAGATGATCTATCAAAACTTCTTTAAGTTTCGCCACTACTCAATTTCGAATGGTTTAGATCGATTGTCCAGGGATTTTAAGAAAGTCTCCTAAACTCAGAGTTCAGTGATTTAAAATTTCAGGTAGACGAATATGACAGCAACTTTTTGACATTGTAGCTATTCAGAAGAGGCACTTCAGACAATTATTATGTTCAGGCAAGATTAGTCCCATCCATGATTGTAATAATGGCCCATGGGTGGGAATCTTTTTTTCAATACAATAATTGTATGAAGCGCCTCTTTATTGATATACTCCTAAGAGGGCATCCAAAAGCTACGTTGCCAATATGAGGCGGACGGGTTGCACCAAAAACGATGGTTGGTAACAGAGCGGAGGGGGTTCATTGGAAGTAACGTTACGAACTTGGATAACGTTTAGTATGTTTCCTGATGATAAATTTGAACAAAGTTTGCGTATTTAGCGAAATATGACTCTGCAACGGTAGGGGTCAATCCTAACTTGAAAAGTTTGAAAGTCACTTTCATATTTCATGCTTCACACTCTTTCCTCTAGTCCCTTCTTTATCCCTTTTTTCAAGAATTTACCTTTTTCTCGTTATTTCACTCAAATGCGAATTCAATTAACAGAAGCCAATAAGAAAATTCAACTATTTTTGTTTGAAAAGTTTACTATTATATTTTCGGTTCAGAATGCAACTATTTTGTTAAAAAGTCATCCTCCTGATCTACTTTGCTTAAAATTAATTTTCGTTTGTTTAAAGATTCATCTCTTTGGTTGAAAATGTAACTATTTTTTGAAAATTCGTTTTATATTTGGATGAAAATATATATTTTTGAATTAAAAATTCAAACATTTGGTTGAAAATGTATTCTTTATTTTAAAAAAACACTTATTCGTTTAGACATTCATGTATGTATTTTGTGGATAATTCGTCTTTTCGGTAGAAAATTAATGTTACTGATTAAAACCTCATATTTTTGTTTGAAAATTTCACTAATTGGTTTAATGTTGAACACGCGTGTTGAAAAATCATCTTTTTGTTTGAATTTTTTTTTTGTTTCTTCTTCTTTTTAATTTGGTAGAAAATCTTTTCTGGTTGAAAATTTAACCTATTTCCTGGGTTTGGGAGAATGTTGGTCTGTGAAATCTAATATCTTAAACTATTCTTGGGTCATTATCGAAGCTTATAGTTTACCACGTAGTCACGTAGGCATGTTGGCAACTGAACTCACTAGGCTACATTCCTTCGGGGGGGGGGGGGGGCGCCCCCCTCAACTATGTTCTTCAACGAGAAAGGACTTGCAGGTCAAAAAAAGCCTAAAATTGATGACGTAATTTATGGTCGGCCCACAACTTTCTATTGACCAAAATTGTAAAAACGAAGAATAAAATGTAAAACACTTTCATTCTAGTGAATTTCTTAAATGTTATGCATGCAAACTTTGACTTGAAGGTACAAATTGAAATTACGTGTATGAATCTCGTCAGATAAAATTGTTGGGCATTTATGGCGTCAGACGCGTAATATAAATATTAGAAAGATGGATAAAACAATCGATTCAGCATTATTCCGAATTGAATTTAGATGCAATTTCATAGGTGTTCTGCTTACACTGTCTAAGTGTCTAAATATAAAATCATCATTAAAGCGTGAAAGACCTATCTATCTCTGAATTGTGCAAACTTCCATACCGAAGTATAGAACGCTCTCGTGTTGGGCTTTCGTGTAATATCTTTCTCCTTATTATGCAGCAACTGCACGCACATTAGATGCACATTCATGATATTTAAGAACGTGTGCGTGAATCGTGACGGTATTATGCGGTAAGAGCGATTTGTAATACGTGTATAACTCGCCGCTCCGATTCTGACTGACCTTTGAAGGACCAGGCATTACTGATAGTTATCGCTAATTGATAGGCGTTATACGTCAGCAATAGCAATCCTTGTAACAACTCTGATAGTTCTTAGTTCTTATTTATCCAATTATATTTCTCGACTATTGGATCGATCAAAAGCTACGTAAAACTCCTGGGGGGGGGAGGTTTTGTGACCATTTGTGACGAAGGGGCCGCCCGACAACGGAGAATGTCACATTATGCATGGAAAATATAGAGTCAAATACCATTACGTAATTCGTGACGTTAAATAACGTCAATCTAAACTTTATGCTCACACAAGGTGAGACCGCTAATTGTAAAAGACCGCTAATTGTAAATTTGAGTTTCAGTTCAAATATTTGAACATCTCGAATCTTGAAATTGAGTATAAAAGCACGAAAGGACTTTTAAACCAATTTTAATGATTTCATAATTACAGCACCTATCCCCGAAAATTGAGACCCACAAGTATAAAAGTGGACTCCTGCACCTGTTTCCGTACGACGTTGAAAGATCGTTACCGAACAGCTTCACTTTTCTTTTACTTTTTCTAAAGTCCGAGTTGTGCGTGTCTCAAGTTTTGCGCAACAGGCCTCCCAGGCAGACAAACTTTACGCTTTTTCCCCCCTACAGTCCACACTGCCATAAAGGTGATTAGCGAGAGGAACCACTTCGCTCCTGGGACAGTTTTCTGTAAATTGGTTTACTATTTTCTTCGACATAAACGAAACCGTTAAGTCTTTTTTCTAGAATGAAAATGGAATTTGATCTTTTAAATTAGTCTTAGAATTAATCTTTAAATTATCGACAGGAAACACATATTCATAGAGTGCAAAGGAAATTAAAAAGGATGCTTGAAAGTCTCTTAATTGGCTGATGATTATTTCGTTTGTATAACTACTTACTCTAAACAATTCGAAATAGTAATAACATACAATTATCAGGGAAATTGTTTTCTCAAGGTGGGAATTGCATTTTAGTTGGTATTTATAACGAATATTAAATATTTATCGCGAAGGTAATGGTTTCAGTGAAGAGGGCAATTAAGTTTTTCCTTCCGCAGTTCTATTTCGATTTCAAATGGATGGAGATTTAGTTCACAGTTTGAAGGATTATTTTAGGAACGTGTTTCTTGCTTTTTCGGATCGATACAAATTTAAGTACGAATTACATAAGCATTACGGGGTATGACAATACCGTTACACTTTTAGTTTCAATTCTTTCTGTTTGTGATTGAGATGCATTTCTGAGCAAGGTTGTCCAGCTAAATGATTTTCTTGTTGTAGATTATTTAATAGATAATTCTAGACTTTGAATTGGAGGAAGCAATATAGAAATTTTGGAAGTTTCTTTTCATTTGAAGACTATCCCTGATGACTCATAGAAGAACATTATTGTGAAATTTGTTGCATCTCATTTTATACATTAAAAATGATAATTAAACCTTCATCTATTTTCGTGTCTCAAAAATGTTGCAAATAAAAATTACACCGTATTTATCGTAATTTTGAGACTCGGCATTACACTTTCAGGTTGAACCCTGCTTCTTCTTTGCGATTTAGGTACATTTCTGGACAAGTTCGTTTAATCAAATTATTTCTTCATTGTGTGTAGATTGTTCAATGGATAATTCAATTCTTTATATTGAAAACGCAATCTGTTTATTTGAAGATCATCCCTGATGTCTCGATATTGGAGACGATTGGAGACGATTGGTGTGAAATTGGTTGTATCTCATTATAAACAATACAAATTCCTATTGTACCTTTATTTATTTTCGTGTCTCAAAAATGTTGCAACTCAAAACTACACTGAATTCAGCATACTTTCAAGGATCGGCGTTTTATAGTATGCTTCGAAAAATTAAATTCTCGTATCTCTAAAGAAAAAGCAGAGAGTATGCGACAAGGTTTGCGATAGTTTAGAGCTTTAATTTAAAAACTAAGGGTGTCCCTCTAGACCATAAAAAATTATGAGAAGGCGGCACTGCCTTCAGAAAGCAGTAAGAAGGCAAGGAAGGTCTACGGCATAGAATGTCACATTCCTGTAATAAGTGTTTATAATTGTTTCAAAGAAAACTTGTTTCGTGACGTAGGATGTTCTTCCTCAGGCTGTTTGATTCGTTTTTCTTCAACTTCTCTCAACTAACCATAAATACCCTTGACATTGCGACGAGTAAGTTTTATTCGAGGAACATTCCTATGCGTGCAATAAAACTGAAAGTTGCTATACTAAGTCTCGGCCGCCACACCTTTTCCACTGATTTCCTTTCTTCCGAGGTTTTTCGGCAGTTCAAAAATTTATTTAAAAAATTGTAAACGTGTTCAAATCGATTATTAATGTAAAAATGTAATTTCTTTTAAATTTGAACTGCTTTCAACTGCAAAATGCTCTCAAAATTAAAATGCAGACATCCTCTTATCATTATCAGAGCAGGAAATGCAGAATACAACCTTTTTAGGCAGACAAATGTCGACGACTTTCTCATTCTTATCGAAAACGAAGAAAATAAACTCGCATTCAAGTCCCACGCATATGCATACACATAATCATTCTGTTTTTTTCAAAGAAGAGGCCACTAGGCGAATCGAGACCTGAATCCCTCATGAATTTTTTAATTGGGCTAAAACAAATATGCAACGACGCAAAAAAAAGGAGAAATTCAAATCCAAAAAATAGCTTCACCTACACGAGATTTGTGCGTTTGAGAAAGGTGACTGAACTTTTATATTTCCTACGCCCATTTTTAGGTTTTGTGAATTGTTTGATTATGCAGAGTTAATGTGACAAGATGGAGAACTTGAGGATTCAATTTTTCATCCTTGAATGCATGAGGCGTCAGTAAAATTGATGAGCAGGATAAGTAAATAAAACGTGTATTTTTTTGATGTAATTGAGTCTTCTGATATGTTAATATCCATTCTATAGCGAATACTGGCCATGAAATGTTAATTCAAGTATATGATGTTCGAATGTTTTTTTCTTTATATTTGAGACTGTTATGCTTTTGCACGGAGAAAATAAGTTGTAGAAACTTTACAGGACTCTAAGACTTCAAAGTAGGCCACAAGTTTCTAAAAAGTTCCGTATAACGCTTGTTACAAGGATCAAGAAAATCCTCAAAATTGTGGAAAGAGTGGATTATTGCATGACTCTAGAATTAGTGAAAACCCATTTTAAGGGTGACGGAATAATTCGTGAAATTTTTTCATTATTTTGAGGATCGTCTTAAACCTTGTAATAAACGTTGTATTAAATTATGATTTAAATAAAAATCATATTTAATCTAATAGATAATGATGCACTGTTGAAAATTTTTGGAATTCTACAACACTTCTACAATACAAGCGTAAGGAAGAATTGCAAACACTGTATTTAAATGACGAAGCTACAATTCATGTATTGTAAGTGTTGTAATCACCGACGAACTCTGTATGAGATATTGTGAAATTCCAGTACATGTGAGGTATAGCACGCTAATGTCAGAATTTGAAAACTGCAACATCATGTATTGTAGCGTTACCTTAAGTTTCGGAAATAAACTTTTAATACATTTTATGGAAGTTTCCAACAGACATTTTTTCCAGTGTAGATTCTCATGAGAATGTGGTTAATGTGCAAGACTTACAATTTCATGGAAGTCGCACGTCTGTGAAATTTCGAAACAGCTCACGTCTTCAGGAGACGTCAGCTTGCTGAACTCCATCTTCCACTAGCAATACAATGGTTCCCTGGTTTTGTAATTCCTTTGGACGAGTGTCAAGAACTTGAGAATTCACTGCCAAGGTCCTTTTGTGAATGCGTTAGCTGATGCCTGTTAACGTGTATTTCCCTATCTGCTCGATACTTTATCATTTCTTCACGTATTTTATTTATAGTCTTTTTATGTACTTAATTAAATATTTATTACCTTTACTGACACTAAGTACTTGACATCATTTTGAAATTGACAGCATCATGCATAAAAACAAAGGGTTAAAAGTGATGCAGGTAAAAATGTTGGGGATAATCTCGACATGCAAAAAAATGAAGATGTCAAGGGTAAAATGAGAGATCACAATTTTTTATTTTATCCTTGCCAATATTTTTCTGCATGGCGAGATTACCCCTATCTTTTTTACCTGAATCACTTTTTACCCTTTGTTTTTTCTGTGCAGGATAATATTTATTTTCTTCCAGAACCCTGGTTTAAAGATTCTGGGTCAAAATTGAAAAAAAATGTTATTCCAAAGAAAAATGACTTGAAGTTCCGCAATCTTCAATTCCACTCGAAACCAGGAAAAATTTCAGGAAGAGTGTATGTCATGGTGCAAAATTGTCTGTCATTTTTTTGCGAGAATTTGTAGGTAATCTTCAAATGGTTGCAATCAATAAAATATTGTGGTCAAACTGTGAGAAAGGTATCCATTTATTTGCACTCCAGAATGATATACGCAATTCAAAAAATATTCTGACACCATGACCCAGCCTTTTCTTGAAATTTTTCCTAATTCGAAAGAGAATTGGCTTCCAAGTAATCATTTAAAAATTGAAACCATCTAAATTTAAATATTTCAAATTTGAAGGGGCATAAAATCGTCAATAATGAATTTCAATAAGTTCAAATTTCAATTAAAAATTAGTTTCAATTTTTATTTCTTCTATCATCGTGCTTTGAGAGCTGAAACTTAAAAAACTTGAGACTTAAACTAAAACCGATCAAAGCATCTAATTTTAAAAATCATATCTCTAAAATAACTTATTTTCAATTAGGATTTCAGATATTTTGAATTGAAGACGTTTAAATTAAACAAACTAAAATTATAAAATACTTATATTAATTTGAATAGATTTTTAATTGGAAACATGTAAATTTGAACTTCATTATATTCAAGTGACGTGCAATTAAGAAAATATATTTAGTCTAATCATATCCAAAGTTTAATAATTTGGAATCAACGATTTAAAATCGAGACAAATTCAAATGTTAAACTCGCCAATTTTTGTGTTTCTTATTTTCTTCATTTTTCAATACATCTAAGTTAAATGCTTATAATTTGAAATTCATGCGAGTTTCAGCAATCACTTTGTGACATCAAAATGATCAAACTTATCAGTTTAAGAGCATTCACAGTTTAAAATTTAGAATTATTTAGAAAGTATCCTACTTTATCTGTAAGTTTCAATCAGAATCTTTCAAACTCTTTTTTTAAAAATTGCCTATACTATTTGGGCATATATTTAAGTAATTTTAGTAAACGAAAAAGAAATGTCTGGTTCGGAATATCTATGATAGCGTATGGTGTATTGTAAAAATGGTTGTAAATAGAGTAATACTGTACATCAAAAGTATTTCAAGTTTCAATATTTCTTTTTTAATTGATCAGCTGATCTCGATCCAAATTTGCTTATGCTTTTTAACTACAAAAGCTAAGCGAAACAAGATACGGTTATAAAATACAGTATTCATTTCAAGTTAATTCAATTACAATCATCCGTTTATTCAAGAAAATCCGTATTTTGTTCAATCAAAGCGATTTTGATATTTCGACCGTCATGTTTACATTTACATAGTTTATTTTGAGAAGCATGCTAGAAGATGTTAACGATTTATTAAAAGTTAAAACATAAGTAATAATAAAGGGACGGAGCCAACCTAAACTATTGTGTCCACTTACTCCTAAAAAGCGTAATATTTCTGAAATATGAATATTCTTCGTGCAAAGTTTTAAAACGGCCGTTTTTACTATCACACTGAATATTTGTTTATATATATATATATATATATATATATAGGGTAGCGTGGTCCAAAACCGACCGGTGGTCCCATACCGACCTCCACATGTTTCTCAGTCATTGTGCTGCCACCCAACTGTCGGTGGTAGGATTTGAAAGCTCTTACAGGGTAGAAAGCTATCTTTTCTCTCATTTCATATTATGGTTACCCGACGTTTTGTTTTTTGACAGCAGTTCGATGCATTTTTTAGCTGCATGGAACTTCAGTTTCAAGTGCTTCATTGTTTCTTTGTAAATCGCAAGGAAGGTTGTTTTGATTGCTCATGACCTATACTTGAACACACGCTATAAAACTTTGATCACTTTCATTTTGTAAGTGAACGACAAATCATTGATTGGAAAAAGTTCTGGTGGTCCGAAACCGACCGCCAGAAGGTGGTCCGACACCGACCCCTATATTTTTGCGCACCAAGGAGTTTCTAGCGTGTTTTTGATGGTCAAACTTTGATTTAATGACTTTTAACGGTAATTACACATGTTTTGTTAAGAAATGGGACGATCCTTCAAACGTAAAATGCCAAAACGAGATCCGCGAATTCTGTGGCGCGCAGTTGCTGCGATGGCATTCTCATAAAGAAGGCCTTTAGTTGTTTTTAAATAAAATGAAAAACCATTCCCAAATCGAATTTTTTCTCTAACAAGTTTTCTCTATGTTTTCTCAAGTTTCCTTTCAAGTTTTTACCTGAAAGTGTGATTTTTTGTTGCGAATCTTTACTAGTCGCGGAAAGTCAAAAATGCAAGGCAAAAAGAACAAAGCATACGTAAGTGACACTGTGTGTTCAGCGGCTGTCCCGAACTTACCCGAACGATTATTGCTAGTGTATAGCCGAATCTAGCCGGAACTTATTTCCCTTGGATACCCGATCAGAGCCCGAGCTATTTCACAGGTCTAAAACATACGTAAGGACAAGCGATTTTTTTCGTTCGTAAACTCGCTCCACACTCGATCACTTTTACAAGGCAAAACAGACACCAAGTTCTTTAGGTTCTTTTTCATTTGTATGCTGATGAAGTATTACATGCCTTGCGCAAATTTTAGGACACGCAAAGTGCTTTGTGTATCTTTTTATGTTGTATTTTTCAACTTTTTAGACTTTCCTCATTTATTAACAATCAGTTTTTGCAATAAATATTATTAATTGATTATTTTCATCAACATAGTTAGACGCAGCTTTCTCTAACGAATCCAGTGATACCAAAAACTCATTTTTCATAAAAATGTCACTTATGTATCTTCTAAGTTTGGACGGCAGAGCTTTCGCAGATGAATAACTTTTTTTTAAGGAAAAACTGAGAAAACAATGTGTAACATTGTCCTAAATGATAAGAAATTAGGACAAGTTGACAAGTACGTATATCTGGGTAACCTATTCACTAGCGACGGAAAAATAGTTGAGGAGTTAGATAGGCGCATAAATGAAGGTAAGAATGTCATCGGTAGAGCAGAGTCCATTCTCAGAAATAAAAACATATTGAAAATAAGCAAAAATTAACGTGATTGGCATGAAGCTTCTGCACACAATATGCGGGAAACCACTGATGGACAATGTCCGAAACGAGATAATACTCAAAGAATGTGGTGCAGAAGAGACACTAGTAGACATATGGGAAAGAAATCAGTTAAGATGGTTCGGGTATCTTGAAAGAATGGAAGATGAACGACTGATCAAACAAGTGTATAAAGGTAAAGTAAATGGCAGAATGCCCAGAGGTGGACCGTTGAAAGAATAGTTAGAATCTCTGAATGAGACAATAATCCGAAAAGACATAAGCCATAGAAAAACGAGAGCTTACATGAAAAAATGCATGGACGTGAAGGAAGATAGAGTGGTATGCCAGGAAACAAAAGTGTGGCGAGAAATAGTTTGTAAACAGAGTGACAATAGAGTGAATGACGTCTGGAACAAAGACCTTGGATCTAGATCAATCTACAAATCTATACCCCCTACCTCACATTACTCCTTTCCTCACCGATCAAGTCACGCTTACCCTAAAAGGGAAGCGGCTTAATGATATAATAATGATAAGAAGAATATTCAAATAATATTTTATATTTTGAATAAGATATTTATTTATGTGGTATAATTGTGGATATCACTGTAGAATACAGATCTTTAATTTTTTATGCATTCGTAGTCTCCCTCGGTTCCTACTGCGCACTTATCTGAAAAATAAAAATCTTCGTGAAAAATAAAAGAATAGAGAGGGAAACAGACTTTAAAGCCAAAAATGCGCTGTGGAAATTTAAATAATGATACGAGTGATTAATCTGATTTTGTTATGAATGAAAAATTATAATCTTGTTAAACCTTTATAGAAATTGATACTTCAATGAGACAAGTAGCATATACTTACGAGAATTGAAAGCATCTACTCTTGAGTCATATGTAATATTCGCATCTACATAAGCACATTTATACCATTCGGAGCCATTATCGTTAAAGGTCCCTGATGGTTTGACACATGTACCTGGCAACCAAAAAAATGATCTTTATTAACTATTACCTATTAACAAACAACGTTTTGAACAACACGAATACATATCTAGATTTGTACATCAAATTATTAATTTTAATATAGCAAAAAATAGTTTTTTGATAGAATGAACACACTGATATGTCATCCTGGATCAACGATTGTCCATGTATAAGCAATGAAGTTTAAATAAAAATACGAGTTTACCAGTTTACCTACAAAATTGACATACCTAACTTAGTCGACAAGAAAGGAGTATGGGTGGTTTTCGAACCCAGAATAGGAAAATAACGTTTTGTGTGTGTGTGAATAAAATGAAAAGTTTTAAACAAGTTTGTGTTTTTGTTTCTACAAATTGAACTATTCTCATTGTGTGATGTAATATTTAAATTTTTTAGCAACTTTAGGCACTCGTAAGTAAAATGTTGAAATTAAATTTGAATTCAATTTTATCATGCTGTGAATTCAGCGTAGGTTAATTTTTGGAAAGATCAGATGTTATATTATAAGGATTCATTTAAGTAATGTTAAACTCGCCCACAGCCTGCTCTGTAGTGAGTTGTTCACTATTACAAAGAAAGTAAAAAAGGAAGACAAAAATTATAAAACGCATTTCAGTAAATGTTAAAAGTCTTAAAATTAAATCGTTTTTTGATAGTCTAACTGAATAACTGAATATTCCTCTAACATTCTCGCTTAATATATTACGAAATATACCCTTACTTTTTATGAAGATTGTAAAATACGTGCAGAAGAACAAATTAATAAAATTGATTTACTACATTTTTATGTACAAAGTCGACGACAACCAAGCTTACACTTTTTTTTCATGAGGTAAGCAAATGCAAATTAAAAAAATGTCAATTTTTTATCCTAAATAACTTGAAATGAACTACATTTTTTTGAATTGAAAAGATATAGAATTAAACAAATATTTCTTGGCTACTGCAAATTTTTATAGCATTTATGGGCAATTGCTAATAAGTTGACAATGTTAGACAAATAAGAGATTTTCGAAAATAATAACTTCCCAAACTGGCCTAAAATATCTTTTTTTTTCAATTAAGTCTAAGCCTATAGTGAATATGTAAATATAAAATTAAGAGGACCAGAAATGTGTTTTTGATGGGTAAGAAATTCAAGCAGAAATGATCATAGCTAGAGGCCGGATAACGTAAGATTTGGGCTCGATAAGAGAAATTAATGTAAAGAATGAGAAGACATTCTCCATCAAATATTATGCAAAATAGTAATTATTTGAAGTGATTTTTGAAATCCCTAACTATAAAATATTGAACGACGTACCATATCGTAATCAACTAAAAGTTTGAGAAAGGCTCTATTTTTTATCTCTAACTTGCAGAAAACTCACTCAACATACATAAAAGATACGTAGATGTTCAAAAATTTTTTTAAATCAATTTACAACTTCTGAGTCGGATTTTTGGGTTAAAAAATTTAATTTAGTTGTTGTTACGGATAAAGATAAAGAGGATAAAGAGGGAGGCATCCCTTATAATCATCAGATCTAGTTTTACTAAGGCACACAAATTATTATTTAACCTAAATTTTAAACAGAATCTAACACTCTTTTGTCTTCAAAAAATTCTTTTTTGAGCCACCTTACTGTTAAACTGCGGATACGTTAAAATAAAAGTATCTACATAATTTAAAGCGTGCAAATTTTAATTTAGTGTATTTAATTTTTTAAATTAAAATGCATCTATTATAGTTTTGTTTGAAAATTGATCGTTTTTAGTTCAATATTCAAATATTCATCTTCTTCATTGATAATTCAACAGCTTGTTTGCAATTTTTTCTCTCGCTTGACTGAAAAATCTTTTCAAACTGAAAATTCAACTCATTTTGAAAAGTAGTTTTTTTGTCGAATTCAACTGTTTCTGATTAAAAATTAATATTTTTTATGTCAACTACTCAATTTTCATTCAGAATTAATCTTTTTTGGAATACAAATTTAATAAATGAGTTAAAAGCTGAACTGTTTTGTTTAAAATTAATTTTGTTGTGCAAGATTCATCATTTTAATTAAAAATGTATCCCTTCGGTTAAAAAGTGAGCTATTTTGTTGAAAATTCGTTTTTACTTTAACAGAAAATTAATTCTTATTGAAACTGAAAATGTAATTATTACAGTCGAATATTCCAACATTTTATTGAAAAATCCATCTCCTTAGTTTAACATAATGCAAAATTTTTAATGAAATCATTCAATTTCAGGTGGAAAAATTATAATTTTTAGTTGAAAAATCAACTATTTCAGTCAATGGTTCACCATTTTAGTTGAAAATTCAACACTTTGGTTAAAAATTTGCTTTTTTTCTGGAAAATTAATTTTTTAAACTGAAAATTCAATTATTTGGTTGAATGTTTGTCTTTTTCATTTGAGATTTCTTCTATTTTCCTCAAAATACGTATTTTTTTGTATAAAATGATTCTTTATGTTTCTAAATTAATCTTCTTGTTTGAAACTTTATCTTTTTGGTGGAAAATGTAAGTATTCTAGTTAGTTATTCATAATTTTAGTTGGAATGTCATCTTTTTGATTGAAGATAATAAGCTACTTGGTTAAAAGTTACACTTTTGTTAAAAATTCATTTATTTCAGTAAAAGATTCATCATTTTAGTTCAAACAGTTTTTTTCGCTGGAAAATTAATTTGTTATGTTCAAATTTAACTATTCCATTCTTGGTCGAAAGCTGATCTTTTTTAGTTCAAAATTCAACAGTTAACTATCAAATAAAAATTTGTTTAAATTATTATTCAAATTCATAGACTTCATAGACAAGTTTAAGAAATGATTGATTATGTTTTTAGTATTATTTGGTTATTCAAGTATTTCATGGTGCTAATATATTTGAGAATATTTTGTAATATAATTTGTTAAAGATTCCTAAATTAAAAATATTGATTAAATCGCCAGAAACTGAAAAAAAATGTATAATAAACTCGCGAAACTGAGGACTTTTTCCGAGTCGATTGAAAAAAAGAGAAATATTTGGATGGCTCCGTACTATAAAAAGTTATTCAACAAAAAACTTGACACATCTGGATAGAACTTGAAATACATTGTACATTGTATGGTGCAAACTTACAAAGCTCTCCACCAAGCATTATATTATATTTTAATAGTTTTATCTAGCTAAAGGAAAAACAGTTACGACTTCGCAGTTGTTTTTGTCTTGTAAAACCTTTTAAGATTATTAATATTCTAGTTTTAATTATTACAATAACATGTTTTCAATTTGGATTGAACTAACTTGTTTTTTAATCGGACCTAATTCGACTTTAATAAAGGAATAATATATTTGAATAAAATTCTCTTCATTGAAAAAACAGTTTTCAAATTTACTTGAAAGTACCCTTTGAAATAGTAACCAGCAATACATTAACCAATTCATTTAGTAGTAGCATTACCAATTCCTTTAGTAGATATAGTTACTAGTTCATTTAGTCAGTTATTCTCACACATTGAATTAGTAGATTCTTACTAATTACCAGTAAACGAATCGGCGCTGTTTGAATTAGTAGAAAACTACTACCAATTAGTAGTTTTCTACTAATTCAGATTTAGAGAGTACGAAATTGTGCTCTGATATAAAAACTTTCCTGAGATTTTTTTAGTTGAAAAAATGTATTTGTCAACTTTTTGGCAATCAATCGTAGATATTTCTGCATATGGTATGGATATGCGGAAATATCCTGTTGCTGTAAAAGTTTTGGCGAGAATGTGTTTAGAATAATATAATTGCCGACAATTGCAGTCTGGATATACTCAAGGGCATGGCACGGAAAGCATCCTTTGGCTCGTCCTTTGGCACGCCAAGAGAATGCAAAAAATAGGTAATTTGGATTTTGCGATCAGACTAATACTACAGCAAAGTGTATACTTATTTGATGGCAATTTACGATAAAATGTTTTCCAAGAAAATATAATTCATTCTCTACCATTATTTATGCAGGACAAATATTAAATAACTCAAAGAATCATTATATGATAAGAAATTAATACGCGTGACGAATCACTTATTTTTATCTTCGCCGACATTTTTATTGCACGGGTAAATATTTTTTATAATTAATCAGCAGTCGCACAATGAATTTTTTTCCTCTCCTCGGTCCAGATGTAGAGAGTATGATTTGCTTTTGATTTTATAAATTTAGAAACTTTTTAGGAACAATTTTCTAGATTTGGCGATGAAATTGACTCCAAGTTCTCGAAAATATGATTTTATCGAAAAACCTTTGACTTTGAAGCTACATATTTTTTAGGCCGAGTCTAAGGTGACGGACTGTCCGTGACTACATGTCCGATTTAAAAGTGCAGACTGTCTGTATGTTTAGAATTTACTACACGGCCAGGCTAAAAGTACGGACTTGAAATATTTCTTTCAATTTGATATTTGTATTCAATTTTTCAAAAGAACAGGGGAACCACTTACTGCTAGTGCATACGTAAATAAGCCTGGCTAAATGTGAGTACTTTTAGTTTTAATAAAACGGGTGGATTTATGATAAATAAGGCTTACAAAAAGGAGTGAACAACTTTTGTCCATTAATTTTTTGTTGTGGTTTGTGTCGTTTGTCCAAAAACTAAGAATCTGATTCTCTCTTTTGTTTTTATCGTCTCCTTTCATCTCGTTCCTCGCCCAATCACCGAAAAAACGATATTCTAATATTAAGAGTGTCATATTCTTACACGCATATTCTTAGTAATATTCTTAATGAAGTAAGCGAAATTCTCAATTTAAGAGTATCTTCTAACCAAAGGACGGAATGCGCCTTGATCTGTCCAAACGTTTCTTTTGTTTTGTGCAACGTGCTTTTCGATCAGTTTTTCGAATTCGTAATAAGTAAGAAGCTCGAAGAAATGTAACCAATTCTGAGGATAAATCGCGTGTGCACATCCATCTGCTTCTCTTTACAGAAAAAGTTAGTGTGAGAAAGGTCTGATTTGACAGTGAGGTTGAATACCGTTGTGCCACACCGAGACATAACCTCTCTACATTATTTATTCGTTGGCGTGTGACATCAAACTTTTCTCACCTTAACGTTCTTTGCGAAGAGATAGAGTTAAAGTTAGAGATGTGCACATGCGATTTATCCTCAGAATTGGTTGCATTTCTTCGAGCTCGTCACTTATTATACAGTTACAGCGACAGATTTCGGATGCAACTATATTCTTAAACTTAGTTGGGAATTCTTACAATTAGACAAGCATACATATTCTTAAGGTAAGAGGGCCTCCATCGTACATTAAGAATATATTCTTGGCGCCTATTTAGGTTGCAAATATTCTTAAACTTAGTGGAAAATTATTAAAATTAGAATATCGTTTTTTCGGTGAAGTTATCAGAGGAAAACATGTGACGCAGAGTGGGGGAAAAAATACTCCTTTGGGACGAAAATCCGCGAACCTCTCAAATCTGAATGAATCAAAGCATTTTTTTTTTAATATATAGAAAGGATGGTACTCTGATGCAGTATTTTACCCTTCCAAAAATTGTATTGATTTGTTGCTTAACTTTAAAAAGGCATATTAATTTTTAACTTAACTTTAAAAATGAAATTGTTTATATATGTAGTATCTCCTTAGGCCTATTTATTGACATTTTCTTCAAAAAATAAAAGGTTAGTGAAGTTACTTTCGTTGAATAGAAATTTTGATTGCAGATGAAATTCCTCTATTTGTTCAATTGTTATAAATTAATGAATATAACTTATATCTGCTGCATTTTCAGAATTTAAGTGAATTATTCATACAGATTTCCTTATCAAAATGTTTAAGAATAATGTTTGATTTTTTTTATTCATTGCGAAAGTAATAAGTTTATTTGTTTTTACACGATGCATTTGAATGGTATTTTGGATTACACTTGACGCAGATGGACCGACATTTACACTTTTTATCAACACAATACCTCCTACAGTTGCAAAATATAAAACCTTGTTTTGAACCAGAACGTGTAGCAGATGCAGTCCGTAAAAGCCATTCAAATAATTCGCGTGAAAAGAAATAAAATTATTGCTTTCACCCAATAAATAAAGACTGCATTCATTCATTTCATTATAATAATATTCAGTTCTATTCTTCACATGAATTAAGCACATTATTTTTACCCAAATGGTGTTTCTAGATTATTGGAAAATTTATTCGATATTAGAGTTTTTTCGGCAAACAGTTTTTCTTGATTTTCTCATTTCGAGTGAGATTGAACTTATGTATCTTTTTAGTTTGTACGGCATGTGTAACAGGAATGTCAAAGGATCTTCCATCCTCCCCACTCTTCGAGTCCCAGAAGCAAGGGCCCGTTGCCACTGCTTCCCTTGTGCGGGGCAGTTAGTCCGTTTGGTACCCCTGACCAACAAAGATCTCTTACAATAAAGAAGTCCTGCGATATAGTTCAGGCACAATAAAAAGTATTTAAAGTGATTCTTCTGACCCGTTACAAAATTGGCGATCCTGCCAGGATAGGAGTACACGATCTTGTCTCTACGGAGCAATTTAGAGATCAAACGACCCTATCTTTGGAAGACAATCTGGAAAGCGGAAATCACTACGGTGGTTAAAATCGAGGAACTCCGGACTGTTACTACGGTGCAGCCCGACAACCAGGAAACAGAATTTGCAGTAGTGGCAACGAAATCTCTACGGAGGTTAATATCAAGGGATAAATCCAGGACTCCGGACTGTTACTACGGTGCAGCCCGACAACCAGGAAGCAGAGTTTCAACAAAGAAAAAGTAAGCGAGTTTTTAAAAAATAAGATAGAAAATTTTTGCTAAGGCGTCGGTATACTGTTGGCATAGCACGACCCCGTAAGCGCAGAATTTATTTCTGAAAAATAAATTATTTAGAAAATAAGCTAGAAAATTTGTTCTCAGACGTTGTTATACTTTTGTAATGAGATGTAATGAAATCACGCAAGTGCAGTGCTTAAAATCAAATAAAATATCATATTGTTACGCGTTCGCGACACTTACACCCGACACTCGCAATCAGGTTTAAAACTGGCTTTCCACGCCTATAGGGAAAATTTAAGTACACACTATCCCACACATACAGACACTTCCACAGATTCTGATAGCTCCATCTCTGAGCCCTGTACGACCGCTCCCACTATGACTTCAGAGAATTCGTCAAAACAAGATCAGGCTGTTCTAACACTGATCCTCAACCAACTTCAAATAATCGTTGAGAAACAGGACAGGTTCGAAACTAGCCTCACGACTTTGAACGAAGAAAACCTGAAGCGAGCGGGCGAAATTAGAAGTCTCGCACAGTTTAGCAATGCCTTGGTCACGGAGGATGAATCGAACGACCATCCACAGCATTCCAAGTCGTCTGAAAAGGAAGCATTGTCGCCACAGCACTCCGAGTCATCCGAAAAGGAATCGTCGCCAGACGAGGAAACGCACGATCGCGACCAAACAGCAGGTGGTCCAGAGAGACTCATCTCGCCCGGCGTTCCCCCAAATTCCTTCGCACAGTGTAGTGATCAGTTTCAAAGTGTTCGGCCTATACACCCCGTCCCCCCGGAGAGACCCATCTCGCCCGGCGTTCCCCCAAATTCTTTCACACAGTGCAGTGACCAGTTTCAAAGTGTTCGGCCCATACATTCCGTCCCCCAGTGGTCTAACACTTACCCAGAGCCGCGTGTTCGACTTCAGCCCCCAAATCCCGTCATTCAGTGTACTAGCCAACAGCCGGAATCCCCACGTGAATCTGTGAGATCTAGCAGAATAGGTGAACAGCCCCAAAGTTTCTCCGCGCAGGTCATTGACCAGCAATGTGTTCAGGTCCCAAATTCCTTCTCGCAGTATACTAACCGGCTGCCAGCACCCGCTCTTCGCACTTTTCCGAGAAGCAACCCATTGCTACCAGCGATGCACCGAATGGAGAACGTCGAACCGCTTTCCCAGGCCAAAGAAATCATCCGCACGGTCGAGGTTTTAAACGGCCAAGATGATGTTGGCGTACACGATTTCATCAAGACCGTGAAACGCGCGAGGTTAAGATGTTCCCAACCTAGTTTACTACTGGACTACATTTTAACGGAGAAAATAATTGGAAGTGCTAAGAGAGCAATCCGGCACTACCCTATAAGTAGCTACGATGATCTGTACAGCGCTTTAAAAACAAATTTAGCTACTACAACCACTCTGGAAACGTGTCGTAGTAAACTCGAAACTATCAGGCAAAATCATGATTCAGTTCAGTTTTTTAATCAAAGATTTAGAAGTGCGTATAATGAATTGATTTATACAATTCAATCGGAATATTCATCCGGAATAGAGCGGAAATTAGCTCTTCAAATGGAGGAAAAATCTGCCACGAAGAGGTACGTTATGAACTTACGCGATGACATTAGCCATCAAGTGCGACCCTTAAAACCCAAAAGTTTGAACCAAGCTTTACAGGAAGCTCTGGAAGCAGAAGTGTGGTGCAGAGAACGTACGCGTACGAAAGTTTCCATAACACCTCGACCAGTACAACCAAATGTTCTTAGACTACCTATGAGGAACGTAACGGTACCTGCGGCCCGAAATCAACAGCCACAAATGCGAAATCAACCCTCCGATAGTCCGAACCACGGACTACCTTTACAACAAAGGATGCAAATGACTTGTAACTTCTGTAAGAAACCGGGCCATTTGGAGAAACAATGCTATGCGAAATCAAAGCAACAGGGTTTTCGCAATGGAACACCTCAGAGAAGACCGCCAGAGATCAGGAATATACAGGAGATGGAAGATCTACAAGACCCATTAGAATGTTACGAAGTAACATCACAGGAACAGGACGAAATCGAACGCTACGAAGAATCTGCAGAGTTTCTGCAATCAGCGGACGATTGCAATCCATACATGGAAAGCATTCTGATGGACGCACCTATAGACTACTAGTAGATTCAGGAGCCTCTATTAATCTCATTAAACATTCTGAAGTTCCCATAGAAAGAACACCATTTGAGATGAGGAAACGTTTTGCCATGGGGAGAGATATTAATTATTCTTATCAAGCAGTAAGAATACCATACTTAGGGAAGTCGCATTTATTTCACATAATTGATAATGATTTTCCCTTGCCAGAAGAAGGTATCATCGGCCGACAATTCTTTAATGCATTCGATAAATATCACATAACTAAAGATTTCCTTTACCTTGATAACAAAAAATTACCCCTTTATGAGGACGGAACATTTGTTTCGGGAAACACAGCACAGATAACTCGGATCAAAGTTGTAGAAAAGGATCAAGATGTCTATATAGAAAATCACGACTCAATCCCCGACGGCGTGTACAAAATAGAGAACCAAGAATTAGTTGTACCCTTATATAATTATGGAAATATCCCCTTAAAAATACCAAGCAGTTTGGAGTATGATAAAGTCGATCAAATTAAAGAAACAAGTAGAGTCAGTGTCACTAGTTCGGAAGGAAATCAGGCAAAACGGATACAAGATCTATTAAACAAAACGAGATTGGACCACATAGAAGAAAAAGAACGTCCTTATTTATGGAAAATGGTAGCAGGATACAGTGACATTTTTAACCTTGAAGGAGACCCATTTCCTTGTACCGATTTAGTAGAACATGAAATAATTTTGAAAACCGGCAAGATAGTAAATGTTATATCTTATCGTCCTCCCCAATGTCACAAAGAAGAAATAAAAACACAAATGCATGACTTGAAAGAAAAAGGCGTCATACGAGATTCGAATTCACCCTTTAATTCGCCGATTTGGGTGGTGCCAAAAAAGGAAGACGCTTCTGGCAAGAAGAAATGGCGCATAGTAATCGATTTTCGAAAGATAAATGAGGACACGGAACAAGATGCATATCCGTTACCCATCATCGAGGACATTTTAGATCAATTAGGAGATGCAAAATTCTTTTCTGCCTTTGACCTCAGCTCTGGGTTTCACCAAATCCCAATGAGTGAAACATCAAAGAAATACACGGCTTTCTCGACATCTGAAGGTCATTTTGAATTTAACAGAATGCCCTTTGGACTCAAAAATGCTCCCGCTACCTTCCAAAGGATGATGGACAATGCCCTGAGAGGATTGGTAGGAAACAAATGTTTTGTTTATCTTGACGACATTGTCGTATTCGGTTCAACTTTAAAGGAACACAACGAGAACCTAGTAAGCCTATTTGACAGACTCAGAGAAACGGGATTAAAACTTCAACCTGACAAGTGCGAGTATTTACGCCCAGAACTCGAATATTTAGGACATTTGTTAACTGAGGACGGCGTGAAACCTAACCCCGCAAAAATACAGGCAGTACGAGATTTTAAACCACCACAGAATGTCACCCAAGTTCAGAGCTTTTTAGGACTCGCAGGGTATTATAGAAAATTTATAAAAAATTTCTCTCAAATTTGTAAGCCTCTTACAAATCTTACACAAAAGGAGACACCTTTTGACTGGTCAACGAATTGTCAAGAATCCTTTGACAAAATAAAAGAACTATTATGCTCAGCACCGGTTTTGAGATTTCCAAACTACAAGGAAAAATTCACTTTAACGACAGACGCATCTAATCATGGACTAGGCGCAGTATTATCCCAAAACGGTCATCCCTGTTGTTACATATCAAGGACGTTAAACAAAGCCGAGATCAATTATAATACAACGGAAAAGGAATTGTTAGCGATAGTTTGGGCATGCAAAAGGTTAAGACAGTACCTTCTTGGGAGAGAGTTTACAATCCAAACGGACCATCAGGCGTTAATATGGCTACACAACGTGAAAGATCCCTCTTCACGATTGTTACGGTGGAGATTACGTTTGGAAGAATATCTTTACACTGTCGAACACGTAAAAGGAAAGGAAAATAAAGCTGCAGATTGTCTATCTAGACTATTTCCAGTTCAACAAGAAGAAGATTCCCTACAAAATACAGCAGAAGAAGTTGAGCTGGATGTGGAAAGAGAAGAGGAATTAATAGGACAAGAAGCAGCCGGTACGTCCAGAGAGTTTCCTCGGCGTCGCATGGATGCAGATCAACTTATCTCAGATGAGGAAGGATTAACGGATGGGAGAGAAAATTTGTTAAGAGAACATAAAAAATACATCACAAACAGAATGCCTAGCAGAGAAAATGTTAAACCTAACGCCGGAGGTAATCCCTGGCGCACTATATCCAAAGAAAGGACAGGAATCCAGGATACATCTCAATATAAACTACCTCAATTTAACGAGGCTAAATGGCTGGAGGTATTGGATAGAATAAACCGAGAGGCCATGGCCTCTAAACTAACAATTACACGTTACCACTTCATAGATCCAACAATTACCCCTTTAGAAAAGGTGAAGATCCGGGACTATCTCAACTTCTTGAGCCAAAAGCATGAAGACCAGCAATTTCACACCTGCTACACACCACGAGCAGAGCTCACTCAAGAAGAAAAATGGGAAATTATAAAGGAATCTCATGGATCTATTACGGCACAACATTTTGGGGAGAACAAAACTATTGAAAGAGCTAGAACTCTTGGAGAATGGAAAAATATGGAACAAGAAATCATCCACTACATCAAACGATGTCCCGTTTGTCAACTACAAAAAACGGTTAGAATTAAAAGACAATGTCCAGCAATTATTCCAGACACGCCTGTCAACCCCAACGATAAAATAGCCATGGACATTTTCGGACCTTTACCCTTGACACTTTCAGGAAACGAATATATTCTCAGCATCCAAGATATGCTCACAAAGTACTTAATCTTGATACCTCTTAAGAATGCGGCATCTGAAAGCATTATAGAAGGGTTATTCGATCACTACATATATCTATTCGGAGCACCAAAGAATATCTTAACAGATCAGGGACAAAACTTTGTATCTGAACTGGTACAGAATTTTGAAAATCTATTCAGGATTAAGCACATAAAAACCACAGTTTATCATCCACAAAGCAATGGAGCACTCGAAAGAGCCCACTCGACTATTAAAAATTTACTGAAAACCAGCATTGAAGATCATAGCACTGAATGGGATCAAAATTTAAAAATAATTTGTATGGCATACAATACTATGAAACATGAAGGCACCGGATACTCCCCCTTTCAACTGACCTTTGGGAGAGATGCAAATTTGCCCTCGATGTTAAGCACCACGCCAAATGTCAGGTACGAGGAATTACTCAATCTATGGAAAAGAAAGCATGAACACTATCCCCAAAAGGCAAAAGAAAAAATAGAGATACAAAAAATCAAATACAAAAAGTTACAGGATTCAAAAATCTCTATACCACAAGGTATCTTCGAGCCTGGGGACCTGGTCAAGTTTATTAATAACCATCCAGAGAACAAACTTTCTCCCTCCTGGAAAGGCCCAGCAGTAATTACAGAGAGACAGGAGAACAATAATTACACAATCCTGTTTAACGACAAGCGAACTAGAATACATTCGAATCAACTGATGCCCTATTACCAATGATGTTTCAGATGATGGCCCTAATCTTATTATGGATATTGAAGATCATATCGGCTGAGGTCATCACAACTGACCTAACCGGGGTAACTATTTACTCGGAAGAATTAGGGCAGGCTCAACTCTATCATGACACCTGGAATATGATACTAGGAGTAGAGACCAACGAAATAGACGAGCGATATGAGTCATTGCAACATATTTTCGCATCCGTCTCGCATCAATGTGATGACTGTTTAGAACAATTTGAGCTGAATTTAATAAAATCAAGAATACAGCGTTTGAACAATCAGAGAAATCTTTTAAACCAACTTCTAGGCAAAACGCGAGCTAAAAGAGGGTTTTTTAACTTCATAGGCGATGTATCGAAAACACTTTTTGGTACTCTAAGTGAAAACGATATGAAATATATCAACGAAGAGCTAGATAAACTGTTCAATGACAACAAAGTCATGTCACAAAGTATTTCTAATCAAACTAAGATTATAAAAGTATTGTTGAATTCAGCCTCTACCGATTTTAAGACCCTTGAAATACACAGTCGAGAAAATAATAATCGCATCAATCAAATAGTTAACGGAACAAACAGAAATACAAAAAATATAGCCATCTCAAACCAAATGACGATTTGCATGATGATAGTTGATGAATTGGGTGAAGATATCAACTTACTGATAAATGCGATAAATGACGGAAAAAACGGAATAGTCCATCCTCAGCTCCTAACACCAGCAATCCTGATAATGGAGATGAAAGAATTCGAAGAAAAGTTCAACGTCAAATACACTATCCCTTTAAAACAGACAAACTTCCAGCATATCGTCGACGTCTCGACAGTCAACGTGGCTAGCACAAAGAATAGATTTGTTTATTCCATCCACATTCCTATCCCAGAAACCGAAATATATGAAATTAAACACTTAATTCCTATTCCCAAACAAATTGGTTCAGTTTTCCTTGCCATAATTCCTGACTACGAATACTTATTGATGGGACAGGGGCACACTACATACGTACCTACAGATAGAACAATATTAGAACTATGTAAAAATTATGGTCAGATGAAAATTTGTAAACGAACGCAACCCACATATTTAATGTCAGAAACTAATAGCTGCGAGAATAGCATATTACGGATGAATGTAAAGACAATCAAGGATGAGTGCAAATATTCCCCCTTTAAAATTATGAACATCGCTTTTATACCACTTATGAATGGATACATTTTAATACCCCACGAACCACTAGAGGTTGATGCATTGTGTGAATCAGGTCATGATAAAATTAAAATCCAGGGCCCTACGAAGATTGTTAGTAAGGACAAATGTATATTGAACGGATTAAATATTATATTAAAATTAAGCTCTACCGACACAATAACAAGAGAAATAAGCTATAGGAAAAATATTTCATTACCATATACCGACAAACAATTAGATTCTATAAAAGACAAGCTGATACCGTTGACACAAGAAATTAGGCCTCTGAATTTAAATAATTTAAAACAATCAGTCGACGACATCGAAAATGCAATAGATAAGGTCACTAGAGACAGAAGAACGCGAACCTGGACAGAACAGGCCACCAGTTGGCTGCAGTACTTAGGATATACAGCAATTGCTGCAATCATAGTTTTTATGTGTTACAAATGTGGAATCTTCGCCCGACTTCGTGAATGCATTCCTAAAAAGATTTGTATATTTTGCGTAAAAACCCAGGTCACCGCAACACCAACAGTGCATTACACTGTCGCTCCTACTGCACCTACTGCAGAGATAAAAGATGTAGATCGTAGAATTAAGACTACTAATGTTAAAATAAAATCTAGCAAAAAAGTTTAGAGACTAAACCTAATCTAAGAAGGGGATTGTAACAGGAATGTCAAAGGATCTTCTATCCTCCCCACTCTTCGAGTCCCAGAAGCAAGGGCCCGTTGCCACTGCTTCCCTTGTGCGGGGCAGTTAGTCCGTTTGGTACCCCTGACCAACAAAGATCTCTTACAATAAAGAAGTCCTGCGATATAGTTCAGGCACAATAAAAAGTATTTAAAGTGATTCTTCTGACCCGTTACACATGGCTATTAAAAGAGCTTCTCTCGTTGTTGCTCTTTCCTCGTATTTCTCACTCAATATGCTACACTAGCAAAAATAACCCGTATTGAACCTCCACCTGTGATGTGAAATTCAATTTTTTTAGTAACTTTCGGCACTTGAAAGTAAAATCTTGAAATTAAATTTGAATTTAATTTCATCATATTGCTGTGAATTCAGTGTAATTCAATTTTTCGAAACATCGAATTTTAGAAGAATGAAATGGAATATTGTTAGGAACACGGATAGCTTGCTCTATATTTAGTTGTCCACTGTTGTAAACAAAGTAACAGAGGAAGAAAAAATAATTAAACGCATTTCTGTTAATGTTTGTAAAATATTGCAATTATACGACTTATTTTGATAAGTACTACTCTTTTGGAAATAAACGCCTTAGTAATCTGTATATCTTTATCGAGTGGGTTTCATGGAAACGTTTTTAGGGCACATGCTATGAAGCACTGTAGGATGTCCTTCAACTTTTTTATTCCGAATGTAAAATCGAGTGTAAAATGTGTGAAAAAGCAACACACAAATATTTCTGGAATCACCCATGACCAGAAATTTAGAAATTGAGTAATATTATAAACTGTGAGGAATTTTGTTTATTACGAGATATCAAATTCGGGAATTTGAAATTGCTGTCGGCCATTTTTTAAATTGGGGTATTTTCTGTTTCCTGTATTTAATTTTTTTTAATTTTCTTCTTCGGGATTTATTATTTGTCCTCATTATTCGATATGCGAAGTTTCCAAAATATACAAATTTTGTGAACTTGTTTTTTTTCTAATTCCCAATCTCTAACGAAGTCGTGAGTTCGATAATTTGTTTAATTGCTTTGGACGAGTTATGTGCAACTTTCCGGTAAAATATTCTAAAACTATATCGTATATCTTTAACAAATTCATACATACGCTGAAAACATGTTTCGCAGTTTCTGTCGGCATTATTCAAAAGATTAAAGAAACATTTTTTAATAATTAAGAAATGATCAATCTCACCACTTCGATAGAGATTATAGGAATTTTTTACATTCTCATCAGAGAAGGTATTAGATTTGTGTAAGACTTGACCACCCCCTTCCCTTTTTAGTCAGATGTCCACGTTTTGAGACCCTCTGAACCCAAAAAACCGGTTTTCGCGAATGTGTCCGTCTGTGTGTCTGTGTGTCTGTAGATTTTTAGTCTGTCAGCACGATAACTTTCGAAAGAACTGACATATTGGATTGGGCTTTCATATACTCTCCAAGTGTCGTAAAATAAAGATCACGTTCGTTAGCCAGCCATTTTAGATAAAAATTCAAAATGTGAGCGCATTTTCAAAATTTTTGAGACCACGTTTTTAAAATTTGAAAATTCTATGTACAGTTATTAGTAGCACATGGAAAGACGAAAAATTTATCCTGATAACTTTTGTTGATAAAAAATATTACCGGAGTCATAGGATTTACAATATTCCAAAATACAAACGAAAATTAACATTGTAAGCCAGACAACGGACGATATGAAAAAATGCCAGGGAAATAAGAAATTTTAATTTTGAACACCCTACAATATTATCATAACAACCCTTTAAATTTTTTTTAAATCGAAAATTCAAATTTTGACCGCACAACAAATTATGAAAAATCAAAAATTCCATTTCGCGATCAAGCTATACAAGATAAAAAAAGGTGATTCAACAAAAATCTTTCATTCAAAAAAAAAAGATCTACAAATTTGTTAGAAATCAGTTTTTGTTAGGACGCGTAGTTTTTGTTTTATTCGTAAAAACTACATTGAAAATAGAAAAATTGAATGTTTAGAGAAACGACACAAAGTACGAAAAATATGAGTACCCAAAATTCGTTCACAAAAAAAGAGCTACAAATTTGTCACCAATAATTATTTGAAACAACGCGTAGTTTTTGTTTTAAGCGTAAAAAATAACATTAAAAATATAAAAATTAAATTTTTTGGAAAGCGGCACAAGGTACGAAAAAAAATTAATGAACAAAAGTTGTTGATCCAAGAAGAATCTAAAAATTTGTTATTGATAATTTTGAGATAGAACGAGTGGATTTTCTTTTTATCGTAAATAACAAGATTAAAAATTAGAAAATTAAAGTTTTGGAAAAATGACATAAGAGCCAAAAAAAATGAAAAGACGAAAGTTGTTCAACCAAAAAATATCTACAAATTTGAATAAACTCTTGTTATAAAAACATATTAGAAACAAAAAAATTACCTTTTTGAAAAATGGATGCAAGCTACGATAACATTTATTTGACAAAATTTTTCGGTGAAATTATGTATACAATTTTTCTCAAAACTGCTTTACATTAGAATTCATATTCTTGATTCAAATTGTAAAAAATAAAATTGAAAATAAACAAATTAAATTGATGGAAAACCACAAGTTGCGATAAAATGTTTATTAACCAATTTTTTTTATTCTTATCGTATGCGCACTTTTTGTCAATCATAAAAACAAGGCTATAAAAATACGTATGTTTCGAAACCAATGCATATTATCAATTGAGCACCTCAGAGCAAAAAGAAAACTCCGCAGAGTCGTGAGGAAAAACGAGGCAATTATCGGTGCGCTGTCTTGCTCTTCAGGCATTCTGCGTAAGAGTTTCTCTTTCTGAAGTTACTTGTCTCGTTTTTCCTCACGACTCTGAGGAGTCTTTCTTTCGCTCTGACGTACTCAATTGTAATAATATAAATTTATTTCAATTAAACATTTTGCAGGGTACCTGAGAATAAAAAATCTAGTGCGAAGCACGAGATACATGATGAGAATGTGTTCGTTAAAGCCGAAAGAGCTTTAACAAAAGAGGATTCACAATGACCAAATTACAGTTGTCGATGCTTTGACTTTTAATTTTAAAAGTTCTGCGCGCATAAACGTGGGGCACATACAAAGACCGAGCACGATGAGAATGTGCCCGCATAGCGGGCAGATTTTTTAATAGATGTTCATACATCTTTATATTTTTGAAACCTCTTATATCAATATATTTAGATACGCTGAGTTGGAATATGTTTATAAAAATACCACCAAGTTTTATTGCCAAAAAGCTACGTTCTTTCAAGTAAAAAGGTCAAATTTTATATCTAAAATAACTTGAAATAACTTCCATTTATCAGAAATCTGAAAGGTTCCATAGAATTTGGAAAATATATTTTTGCTATTGCGAATTTTTAATGCGTTTGTGGGAATTTCCAAATATCAATTTTTCATTTAAAACTTTTAGTTTGGGACACGCATCTGACAGCAGACAGGCATATCGCGCAATATATGCTGTGGTTGTAAACCTTTCCGTGAGAATGTGTTTAATAATACAATTAAATTTCCTTCAATTCTGAAAGAATCATTTCCGATCAGCAATCGATGTTTTCAGATTATGAATGAAATATTCTACATTTCAGAAGTACATTTACAGAAAAAACGTAGGGTATATGGTGTTGCAAGTAACTTCGTATTTTTACCTGTTCGTATTAGTAAAACATAAATATTACCCTCGATGGGCAGAAACTGTCTTTTGTTCTCATAAAAGTTGTCACCACCGTCTTGAAAATTGGAAGCCACTAGCTTTGATCGCTAAAGTGAAGTTAGCTGATGGTTGGTGTAACAAGCAAATCGGATAAGTGCGGCTTCATGAAGGCTGACTTGCCGAATCGTTAGAGCTGTCAAAAGTTCCTCACAAGCGTGGGTAAAAGCAGAAAAATACCAAGACGTCTGGAAACGTTTACCCACATGGAGTAATTTTTGTTACAGGTAATCTTTACTCAAGAATCAGGGTAAAGATTACTCTTAGTTTTTTCTGTGTTATTTCATCAATCCAGTTCGATTTTCATCCATAGTGTTTTCGCGCGCATTATATGGTGTTACAGGTCGTTACTTCATCCACAATTGTTAATAAGGACTAAGGAAAGCTTACATCTTGATGCATGCGTCCAATTACGCACTTGTAATTACCGCGTCAGTGCAATGCACTTTCGCATAATTGCTCAGATGTAGGTACATCCGACACTCAAGCTGCGAGATTAGTTATTTCTTCCTCTGGATGCGATTTTTTCACTTTCTTCCCTGCGGTGCTTTATGGCTCATTGACACTTATTTCGCATAATCACTCTACAAACTAAAACACTTTTTCAATTATAATTACGAGTTTCTATAAAATGTCTTCATAGGAAAAAACAATATCGTAATCAAATTTTTTTTATTAAGAATCTAGACTATTCCTTCATGTTAATAATGTTAAAACAAAGAAATAAAATGATAATGTATTAAATATAGTACTAACAATTGTATTTTACAGTTAATATCCGATTTTGGAAGGCATCATCAATTTTGATACCCTTACATCATATTTGTATATCCTACAAGATGTAACAACTTCAAGTTAATATTGATCGATCGGCTTCGGTTTTTCGCGAGCATGAAACGCCAAATTATTAAAATGAAAATATTTTCTTAAGCCTATCCTTCTTATGCATGGCATATACGAAGGATCACTGAGCTTAAAAACAAAATGAAACAAGGGGAATAAAAGTTGCTTATGCACTTTAGAACAGACCCCTAATTAGCAGATAATTAATAACCACTAAGGCATAACAGGAAATATAAATTTCAAAACATGAAGAACCCTAGAGTCCTATTCTTTCCCTTTTTACCTAAAATGCAGCCTAGTAAAATTTGACCCCAATAAAAACAAATTCCTGAGGCGATAATAAACGTCTCCATAATCTAAAATAAAATAATATAAGGAGTAAATTTTGAATTAAGTGCAAAAACAAGACACAACAAAGACATCAAATTTCTTTTCAAGACTATCGATTGCGATTCTTCAAAAATGAATAAACATTTTTCAAATAGAATGTATCAAAATATTATTCAAAACGTGTCATATGTTAATTGATATTTTCAATTTCAAACCAGATCTTGGATCTTGAATGGTTCCGAGTTTTTAATACGTTTTAATTTTGTAATGCGCTTGATTTTAAATGTCTATCACTAAATTTAAGATAAACGAAAATGGTGAATTTTCATAAAATTTAATATTGTTCCCCGGTCATATAAAATTGTTTGAGGCTTCTTGTACTCGAAAAAATATAGTAACATTTCTTTATGCTGATTTGAAAATTCTATTTTATATTTTATTTTCTATATGAGTCTTTTTTAACTTTTATATTTCAACAAAAAGCTTAAAATTTATCAAAATTCCAAAACATTCCATTTTTACAATTCACAAATAACTTTTGGCAAGGATTTAGATTTAATTTTAATTTGGACATACATTAAAATTATCCAATAGTTAAACGACCTTTGTAATAAATATAAAAACTATCTTCAAACCTCATTTCTTCAATGTAAAGTACTTGATGCTTTTAATTCAAGATTACTGAATATTGGACCATTTCCATTCATATTTTAAGCTTGAATAATTAAAATTTATAATAATTAGATTTTGTTTACAATTACTTTAAACACAATTAAATTTGATATTTTCAAGTGTAAATAATGCATCCAAATGAAAATCCTTCAATGCGAATGTTCTATATAAGAAAACGGAATATCGAATTTTAAATACAAATTTCAATTGCATGCTATCGGAAGCATTATTTATATTGTTTAATTCTGAAAGCATCAGGGTAAAAATATTTCAAATTTTGTAAAACAATTTTGAACAATTCAAAATTGCAATCATTAACAGTTTGGTGAATGCAACTTTGAACTTTTTTCTATATTGCATTCCTTAACTCTTAAACCATTTAATATCAAGAAATTAATATAATTTAAGAATAACGATTTATAAGATAATATGTACTCGAATTTTTTATATAAAAATTATAACTTGGAAAAATGTTCCCATTCGATTAATAAATTACACTTTTACAGTTGGCCTAAAAATGAATGATAATAAAAAATAGATTAAGTATTGTCTTTTGGCAAAATATGCCGGATTTGAATTTTCTCTTCCGGCATATTTTATCTTCAATGCAATTTCTTTGTTTAGTGGGATTTTTTTTAACATTACTGAAATAGTACGATACTTAAATATTTTTAACATCAACTTCAAAGAAGGAATAGATAATTACCCACCCAACTTCTTATTTCTGAATACCTGGAAAGCGAGACAATTGTCACGAAAGTGATCCTCCCCCCTTTTAGATAATATTTTTTCCCTGGTCACCAATTAAAAATTCATCTTCGGCAACATTTGCCGGAAGAGAAACTGAAAATCCGTCAAGATATGGCGGAAGGGAAAATCAAAATCCGGTAAAATGTGCCAGAAGAGAAAATTAAAATTTGGAAAAATATGCCAAAAGTGAATAAGCAATGTACAAAATTACTTGCCGGTAAAATTGGCCGAAATAGAACATTAAAATCCGAACAAATGTGCTTGAACGGAAAATTATAATCAGGTAAAATATGTCGGAAGAGAAAATTACAATTCGGGAAAATATTCCAGAAGAGAATTTATGTTAACAACACCTTTTTTAGGTACACTAACTGTGCACAGTAAAAATCTTTCAGCGAGAAGAAGAATAATTTGAGGTCAGAGGCAAGTTCGTGTTTGCGGTGTCGCTACGCTTTCTCATTGTCAAGGCTGACAGTTACAAATTCATTACTCGACAGTATTCACTAATTCACTGCTGTCACTTTGTTAACGTACAATCTACATAGGTAGAGAATTAGAAATAAAAAATCATCCTTCACACCCTAGGAAGCCAATTGGCGATCTCTCAGGTCAAAATACTCTTTATCTGATTTTCTGTTACAATATTGAGTTCTATCATGATGTAGATACTTAATCTCAGCTTTAAGATTCATCGCTAATTTTAAAATTATGTATTCGAATATCATAATACGCCTTAACAAACCTAGAAACCAATTCTTAACTCCTGATTTCTTTCGTATTTCTGCATTCAGAAACTATATAATGGATTCGGAAGCTATAAATAATTCGGAAATTATCAGCGAATCGATAAATAAAAGTTGACCTGCGAATGGAGTATAAAATTGAGCTTGACTTTTTATATGTGAAAGCCAATTTGTCATCGAAGAAAGTACAATCTTTCTGAAAAAAGGAGATTGGGTAATGTATGGCATGGAGTTAGTGTTTACTGTCTATAGGTGATGAATAATTATCAATTATCTGTTAATGACATCGCTCTTTGAGAGAATGAGCAATTTTTATTCTTAAATCATATTGCTTTCATCTTAAAAGCGACGATAACTTAGATCTTAAGAATATACTTTTTTACTTTATTTGGCAGTTTAGAAAATCAAAATAGTCCAAAAGTAGATAGTATCAACCGTCAGTGCTTTCATTTTATAAGCATTCAAATTTTCATCATTTGGAGGCTTTAGATTGGAGGCATCCAAATTTCCATGAATAAAAAATGAACCTAGGTTTGATAATTTCATATTGAACGCATTTAATTTTTAATGATTCCAAATTCAAAACATTCTGAGAAATTAAAATTAGAATCATATTTATTTGAAATGATTCCCATTTTAAGGATTCAAAATAGATCAATTCAAATTAAAAAGATTGGACAGATTTGAATCGTGCAGATTCAGATTTTTATAACTTAAAACGGAGAACTCAAGAATTTAAAATTCGGAAGCATCAAAATTGGTGTAATTTAAAGCATTTAAAATGTATTGATTTAAACTGATGCAGTGCCTACCAATTTTTAAGGAAATAAAATGGGAAGTATCCAAATTTCAAGTATTGACAATTGAAAGCATCAGAATTTTTAAATTAAAATTGAATGCATTCTTTCAATGAGATTTCAAGTTGGAAGTATTTGTTGAAAATATTAAATTTCAACCTTTCAAATTAAAAGCGTTGGAATCTTTTTAATTTGTAGACATTATCGTGTGTGGAAACTTTTAGACTATTTACTGAATCTTTACTTTTCAATTTCGAAAAATGCTTTTTCAGTATATGTCAGTACAACTTTATGCTGTTTGAATATTCTTTTAAATTTTGAAACTGCAATTCCTCGAAATTGAAATTTGGCTTGAAATTTTCCATACCGTCAAACGGGGTAATTATGGATAGAAATTCACGAATTTTTCAAGTCGCGGATTCGCCAAAAATCAGAAAATGCACTCAATTTTTTTGAACCACATATGCGATTCTTCTTAAGAGTCTCCTGAAGGTATCCTGCATATGTCATATGCACCAAAAATTCTCCTCCGTAGTCATTAATAATCAAATTTTAATTCTTATTTACACTCCCGATGTGGTAACTGTGTCTGAAATTTTCTTTCTTAATATCTTAGTATAATGGAAAAATAATTTGACTTTTTAATTGTTTTTGAAAACAACTAGGTGTGTTGAGGAAAAATAAATTTTTGCAAGTCATTCGAAGGAGAATGTTTTGAAAATTAGTATTTAATACTTTTTATATTTTTCCGTTAGGTTAATATTTTTTAATATAGTTTTTAAAATGCTTTTATTCATAGTCGTAAAGGTTACCGTCAAGATCGTTCAATTTCCAATGAATGTGGTATTTTTTAAGCTAAGTTGCACCAATCTGTAGCCATGATTTTCATACTTCTTCATTGGTGGACACAAAAATTTCCATGTTTTATGGAAATAGTCCGTAAGGTCCCAAATATTTATTAAACATAATTTCGCTACCTCCATGCTATATTCTCCAATTTGAAATTAGCAGTCTAAGCTCTCCAATCTCGTTTTAGCATGGAGGTACCGATTTATATATATATATATATATATATAAAATAAAGTTAAACAACCACCGCAGGGTACCACTAAGAGCAACTGCCATTT
>CAKNXH010063363.1:61458-99182 GCA_932178445.1 Andricus quercusramuli
ATTGTAACCATATTCAGCAGAAACCCTTGGTACGGGGACCCTCCATCCGCAACCCGAGGACGCGTTCGGTGGCTTTGTCATAAGCCCTCCGGTTCTATTCCAAGGGAATAGAAACCGAAACCGAAGAATATATATAAGAATATATAAGATAATAATAATAAGTATAAGTATAAGTATAAGTATAAGTATAAGTATAAGTATAAGTAAATAATAATATATAAGAATATATATATATATATATATATATATATATACCTTAAAATTTGATCCAGAATTTCCCAGCGGGAAATACAACATCTAACTTTTTGAAATAATGCAGGATTCCCTGGGGTAACAAGTGTCTTGCACGAGATTGCAAGTGGATTCAGTAGGATTACAAGTAGATTACCTGGAATTACATCGAAATACAAATGGATCACCCAGGATTATACTGGATAAGTTAGGTTATCCTGTCGACTTGCATTATTCAGGATTTCAAGTGGATTACAGTGACTTACAATTGACTTACATTATAAGTGGATTGAATGGGGGATTACAAATGGATTATACAGAATCGAACTGGATAAGGAGGATTATGCGCATTACTTGGATTACACGCGAAATAAGCTGGATTACGAGTAGATTGATTTGGACTGCAAATGAATTAACTGGGATTAAAAGTGGATTACCTGGAATTGTAAGTGGCTCACCTGGGATTACAAGTGATCAAAAGTGAATTACCAATGATTACAATTGGATTATTCAGGATTATGATTCGATTAAACTGGATTACAAGTGTATCACATTTGGATTACCCAGGATTAGCTAGATTACTTGAATTACTCGGATTACCGTTTTGGATAACCGTACGGTTCCGCAGATTACCAGAGTTGTTTCTCCCTTGTTTTTTCCATACCAGCTTTTCAATTACAAAATTTGAATTCTCAGTGCATTAAGAGATTCTTAATAGTTGCAGTTTAGATGCTCCTAAGTTTAAAATACTTATATTTACAAATTTGAATCTAAATTAACTGACTTCGTAAATAAGAAACGTATTTAAAATCGTTTTTTATACATTAAAAGTGTGTCCTTTACAATGACCACCAATATTTATTCAATAATGAAGTAAATAAAGAGGAAAATAGTAATTTCCACTTGTCTTTAAACTTATACATATACTTTATTAGTATTTAATTGAGAATAATTACCCTCGTAGGACGTGGCACCGCCCAAACTATTAAAGATACTTCAATAACGAAAGTATCGAAAAATCCAATCCTCATCATTTTTTTCAAATCAAATAATTTTTTAATTGGTAGACGGCGCGGCGTATGGAAAGGATCTCTAAATGCACCCAACAGATGGTCTTGGTTTCGTTTTGCTAATCTCGTTTCCATGAACGAGTGAATCGCACATTTAATTAATTCGTAGCATATTTTTTGCTAGGAGTATTTCTTCCCAGCAATAACGAGTGACACGTCGAGGATAATTACCAATTACTGGTACGAATGCTCGCGGCAACTCTGCATCATTCTTTCGCAGCGCACGTCTTTTAATCTCACACGTAATTCCCGACTTTGTAACTCTGTCTCGACTTTCTTCTCCTGAGTTTCTTGCCTCGCTTATAAAAAATACAAGAAATTTTAAATCCTTCTGTATAGGTGTATATATCAAATCAATACATGCATCTTTGAATTGTGAAAAATAGCTTACAATTGATCACATCACATTGCTCGGTTCTTATAAAATTACAGAAAATAATAACGGAATTTTCATGGAATTGTTCCGATGAAAAATGTAGTCAATATAATTTTTAATGGACAATCCTTTTGCATAACAGATCGCCGGTTACGGACTTAAACATTGTAATTGAAAGTTTTCAAGGAAAATACGAAGGGGAAGAAAAGTCTAGGAGAAAGCGAGTCACAAATTAAAACTGCGGGCATGTGTAGGAAAATGGGTTTGGTCTCCTTTCTGTAAAAAGTCGAGACAAATTAATTATATAATAAGAGTGCTAAGAGCAATTTATGTTCTAGGAAAAAATGTTTCTTCAAATATTGCATCAAATGCTACGTTTTTCTTCGGTGTAATTTTAATTATCAATGATATCATATAAACAAAAGATATTTTCGGATACAATGCTGACACCAAGGGGTTATTAACTTCTGAAATCATTTAAAATCAGCGGAATCCCGAAATCTTTGAAAATCTGAATTAACGATTCAAGATTCCATATCTCTCACTGTGACTCGATGAATTTCATAGGATCATTCAAGGATCATTTTAAGATTTTTGAAGATTTTGAACGATTTCGGAGATCTAAGACGAGTTTTGAAATGGGTTTTCAGCTTGTTTTGAGTCACTGAATCTTTTGAATTCTGAAAACTTTCAAAGTTTAATCTGATCTTCGTGATTCTGAATCTTTGATTCTTTGAATCAATAGTGTCTTTAAACCAAATTTTTCACGGTGGGGCTGAACCACGTTTAAATGCAAGTTCCAAGTAAATAGGATTTTCTGGTTGATTATGGTTTATGGTCTTTGGGTCGCTTTTTGAAGAAGCCTATTTTTATATTGAATTACTAAGAACTGAAGAAATTTTCACAAAATTATAAATATATAATTAAATACAATAATCGAGTTTTTCAAAAAACACTCCCCTGAATATTTTCATTCTCATCTTGAAATATTTTCCAGATGACAAACAACCGCAATCAATTAGAAAGTCATTTAAAAAAATGTTAACGAAATTTCATAAGAAAAATTTCATTTGTCCGTAATTAAATACAAAATTCGACTTTTTTCGAAAAAAATCTCAAAGTGTTCTTTGAATACTATATTACCACAAACAGGAAAAAAAACAATTTGATTGGAACTTTTTTTTAAATTTGATTCTGCATAGCCGCTCAACTGAAATAGCGCGGCATATAAAAGTAACGTTTTCTAATTATTTTATTACTTCTGATCATAAATTTCACGTACTTAAAAAATATTTTCTACTGAGATGAGATATTCAGAAGATTTTAATACTTTAGACTTGCTAATTACGGGAAGTGTAGTCTGAAGTTTATAATTATGTACATACCTCGAAAGGTCAGCGGATGGACTGTTTTCATATACACATTCAAGTCACGGGAAACGCCTTAGCGGAGAAAGAATGTCAGAAACGTCTTTATTAGGACAACTATCGGTTATGAAAACATTGTTAGAAACATCTTAATCATCGATTTTCGATCGATCTTAAACATCTATTGCGTTTCTAACGAGACTTTTGTAGGAAATAATTAAAATTGTTTACGTAAGAATTTCATGAATATCACTATTTTAACATTTAGTAAGCAAACACTGTTCTTCAGTGACTTAAAAATACCGTAAGATAGAACTAACCGGAACACGCTTAATTTATAAGCTGTTTACTCCAGTTTAATGAGTAAATTTTTATAAAAATAATATTTATGTAAGCGGTAATTTTCTGTATTTTGGTCAAGTCGAGTAAAAAACAGTTGCTAAACTTGAATTGCAAAATTTCTTGGATATTTATGCCACTTAGCATATTTTACATCATTTTAATAAAATTATCTAGAATTTTAAGTAAGCTAAGATTTGTATTCAAATTTGTATTAGTAATTTAAAGAATACTATGAGCAATTTTGTTGCAGAAAAATAGAGAGGACGTAGTTTAATATCTTAAGCATACTATATATATATATATATATATATATATATATATATATATATATAGAGAGAGAGAGAGAGAGAGAGAGAGAGAAAGAAAATTATATTGGAATTAATTAAAAACATTAATTTTAGGTTATCCTAAAAACTGCACCTGCGTCAAGTTACCCGCCCCATTCCCTAATGTGGCACAGTGTTTATCTGTCTTGTAATAGCAAATAAGAAAGGACTTTTTAATATAGTAGAACAACAAATTTCAGTAAATGCAAAGAAATTATACATATGAAGAAAATATTTCACTAAGAACACTGTGAAAACAAAGTATTATTTCAGGGCTAGTTTCAGGTATTACAATAAGACTCAGAAAAGACAGTTTCGAGTGGTACTAAAATGATACCACTGGTGGGAACCCAGATTCATTTGGTTTACATTGAAAATAACAGCATGAAGTCATTATATGCAAAAACATTATACGAAAAAATTGATTCCATAAAAAAAGAGATCTCTCGTTTTTACAGTGAATATTTTGATATTGCAAAAACTTTATTATTATTTAAGTATGTATTTCTATAACTGTACATAAAAAGTATCGTGCGCCACATTAGGTGCTCATGTATATTGTATGATTAATCACGTCTTATGCCAAATTTGATTCATTATACGTAAGATTAAAGCACTGAGATATCAACAAGACTACAAATATAGATAAGATTTTAAAACTGTATAAGTTTATTCCTAAGAATGCTTCAATTTCTTTGAATACGAGTTACATCACATAGGAGCCGTTTCCTTATACAGAGGAAAATCCTAAAAAAATGGCCCCCTTAGCGCCGTCTTACGACACTTCTAGTAATATACTTCTTTCATATACTTCTTCCATAAAAATGCCAGGATACAAAAAAGGTTCACATAGAGTTTTAGGCTATATCTAGATAACAATTGAAAACTCTGAATCCTTTAAACAATGATTTTCCCACATGCAGTTTTGGGAGGCCAATATCCGCTCTCCCTGACTTAATTTAAATACGACGTTTGGCACATCGCACCTAATGTAGTAACTATGGTGTTTCATACATACAGACATACATAAATATATATATGCTGCAAAATCTCCCGCTGACAACTAAATGCGGCTCACCAGCGAGTACTCTCTTTGAATCCAGTAATCACGAGCCGTCTACCTGTCAGAAATCCATATTAATTATGCAACTGATTCAAAAAGTTATCCAAGACTGAATACAGTCGAAGAATCAGTCTATTAAATTTTAGTTTCGACAGCTTGTTATTTCTAAATGAGGTCACTGTTTTCCTCGTGTTGTTTATTATTAAACGAATTTTAAATCTAGATTTAGCGTTAAAATTTGTTTCAATAGATCCCAGTTTAGTGTTGCAAAATATAAAGATATCCAAATATCTCAATAATTTTTTCCGGTTCAAATACTTTACAATATTAACGCAATCAGAATAGAAGATTACAATAGGATGTTTTTTTAAAGCTTCCAAGCTTGAATACTTTCAGTTCCAAACATTATTATTATGACTACTTTAATTTGTTTCCTTTTACAGTTAGGACAAGACAATTATATATTATAATCTGCAAATTCATTCATTCACTTTGTCCACGTCGAACTCCTATATTTCGGCTCACTTATAGCGTTATTTTGTGTCTTGATTTTTTTTCTGCTCCCTGAATGGACATCTTACAAAATTCTGTTTGCACTTCATATAGTTGTGACTGCATGGAAATTCTTGAGTTCGAATTGGAATATAAAATTCTTATCAGATTAGATCGACATAACAATAATTTTTTTTTGACTTTGGGACTTATAAAATTAAGTGCACTGTGGGAGAAGTTTAAAAAATAAACAATTACAGTCACAGTTACTTCTTGAAAATAGCGACTTGTTACATTTCCGGTCACTGATTCTAGCAACTTGAAGTTTCTGCAAAGGTAGATAAATAAATCAGCGCTGTACTGTTCCCAACTGAATAATTTGCTGAATAAATTGGAATCTTAAATCTTCATAATTGAACTATTTAAAAAAATCATTCAAAATTGCATATTCACTATTATACACAATAGATATTAAAGATTCTTTAATCGTGAATATTCAAAATTGGAGAATTTTAAATTGCAAATCGTGAAAATTTAAAAAATTTCAAATGTAAATCTGCATAGTTGAATTATTTAAAAAAAAAACAATCAAATCATGTACCTCAAAAATAAAAATCTTGAAAACTAAATAATTTTCGATTTTACAATATAAATTTGAATTGAAAACCTTTAATATTTAAGAGTTTTTCATTTTGAAAATCTACAATTGAAAATTATGCAAGTTTCAGACTTTACAAAAAAAATCATTTTGATGATTAAAAATTGAAATTTCATCAAATTGAAAAATTCAGAATTGAAAACTCTTGATTTATTATCTTCAGAATCATAAAAATCTTCCCAATTCAAGAATTTTTATTCTTATTTCTTGATTCATAAGTTGACCCTTGAGGGTTTACAAGAAATCCGTTTTTAAACATTTGTATGCATACATCTTCAAATTTGAAGAATTTATTTTAAACTGAAAATCGTTAGAAATGATGAATGCATAGACAAAAATCTTCAAAATTGTGGAAAATCAAAATGTAAACTTTTCAAATTGAAGAGTTTTCAATTTTTAAAATTTGCAAATAAAAATTATGCAAGTTGTTTGCTTTACAATTAAGAATTCTGTAATTTTTATGATTTACGTTTGAAATGTCTCCAATTGGGAAGATTTACATTCAAAAACTTGACTTTTGGTTACCAAAATCATCAAAATTTTAGAACTTTTAAGCATACATCTTTAAAATTAAAGAACTTTTATTTGCAAGTCTCAAAAATTGAAGAATTTCAAATTGCAAATCGTAAAAATGGAAGAATTCTCAATTGTAAGTCTTCAAAATAGCATTGAAAAAATGTTTCAGATTTCATACCTTTAAAATATAAATCTTGAAAACTGAATAATTTGTAATTCCATGATTTAAAAATTCAAGATTTTTCAATTGTTAATTATTCAGAATTCAATTTGGTTAGAAATTGAAAAATTGTCTTTTGATTTTCAAACTGATACAAATTGAAGAATTTCTATTTCTAAATTTTTTAAATTGAAGATTTTTCAGTTGCAAATCTTCAAAATTGAACTATTAAAAAAAAAACATTCGAAACTACATCATCTTAAATTATACAAGTTAAAAATTAAAGGATCTAAAATCACGAATCTTAAAGATGGACAGATTTGAAAAAGTTGTTCAAAATTTTATGGTTTTAAATTATAAAGATTCAAAACTAAACGAGTTGGCGAATTTTCAATTGCAAACATGTTCAAAATGGATTATGGTCGAATATGGAAAACATCAGTAAGACTCAGTATTCCAGAATTACTTTATCAATTTTTGTATGGCTTCTAATTCCTGCTTGGATGAAATGTTATATTTGAATGAAAGTTACAGATTACTGAAAGCAGATTAGAATTAAAATTTATATTGAAATTAAAATTAGAATTGAAATCAAAATTAAAATTAGATCAAGAATCATTAGATCAAGCTGAAGATCAAGCTGAAGATCAAGCTGAAGCTAAAATTAAAATTAAAATTAGAATTCGAATTAGATTCAGAATTAAAATTTGAATTAAAGTTAAACTGAAAATTAAATTCAAAATAAAAATCGAGATTGAAATTGAAATTAAAATTTGAATGAAACTGATGTAGATATTTTAATCTGTACTTTAATTCATGATTGTTAATTATTCTCTATCGTACTTGGCACTAAAGCATATATTTTGATTAATAAAGGTTGGTTACTGTCTACTGTAAAAATTCTAAGCTCCATATAACGGTACACAATTCATTCATGGGCGCGTCCTCAATGGTGAGCAGGCCGTTCATTCATCTTGACATTTTCTAGTTTAATGTCAGCCAATCCTTAACTTTGCACCACTGCTTCGATCCGTGAGGCCATTGTGGATAAGTATCGATATTTTTCCCAGGGTCAGGGATCCTCTTCATGGTTAAGGAAAATAGGAAATCCTTGGAAACAAGGTTAAGGGGCCATTCACAGAATACGTGATACATTTTTACAAACTTTTAACACGTATCACGTATTTTGTGAATGCCCCCTAAAGCACTAATTTTCAGTCTGATTTTCTAATTGTTCGGTTTTCCAGACAAATTAATAATAATCATATTAATTTCATTTATTTGATGGTTTTTACATAAACATTGATCTTGACTCTGGAGCCATCTATAAATTACGTAACAGGATTGTTTTGGGGAGGAGGCCGGGAAAACGTCACGATATGTTACAATTATAGTATAACGTAAACCTCATACTCTTTCCCCTATTAGAATATCTGATTAAAAATTAATATTTTTTGTAGAAAATTCATCTTTCTAAGTTGAAAATTAATTCATATTTTTGGTTGAAAATTAATTTTTGTTATGAACATTCATACTTTGAGGTTGAAAATTTAACTCTATTCTTGAAAATTCGTCTTTTTGGTTTGAAAGTTAATCTCTGTTGGTACAAATTTAATTTTTTCAGTGAAAAATGCAATTGTTTGGTTGAAAATTAATCTGTTTTGGTTGAGGATTCGACTATTTTTTTGTAAATTGTTCTTCTTGTTTGGTTGAATTCAGCTGTTTTTAATTTAAAATGAAAATCTTTTTTAATGGAGGAATTCAAAGCGTGATATTGATACAATAAGTACTATTCTCTTCTTACCATATGGTCTAATAAAATCTCATATAGCTTATTATCTATTAGAACCAGTAACATGAACAATAGGCTGTCCAACCAGGAAATTAAAAGAATTACTCAGCAACATTATCAAAAAATCAATAACAGTTTCTTGCGAAGTTTTATAACTTCTCGGTTTATAAAGTAAAAACTGTTATTCAAAAATATGGGACAGTACTAAAAAACACACCAAAATTCCATATAAAAAATTTAATAAAGCAACTTGTTATGTTTTTCACTGGTTTTTTTTTAATTTTATGAAAAATTTTATGAACAAACATTTGTTTTTAAATGACTTTTTGATGCTAGATATGCTGATGACTGATAACGCAGTACTATGTGTAGGCGTGAGTAAAATTCATGTAAGTACCCAAGATTGCTATTCACTTTAAAACTTGAAAGAGATAGAAAACTGAATAATTTAGATATAGCACTAAAAAAAACTATTTAAAGTAATATTATCACTGACTGCTATAGAAGACTGACTTTTTCAGCACCTACACTGCATTTCCTTTCCAATCACCCAAAACAAAACAAAAGTTTGGTTGTAAAAAACATAATGCACGAAGCTACAAAATTGTCACATCAGAAATTTTATGAAATATATAGAAATGTGCACACGGAAAAAACGAAATGTAAACTATACCTCGATTTCATAGTAATCTTTACCTGCAATAAAACTTAACTTCACAATTAACTAAACCACTATCCAAAATTTTGCATTGAAGAATATGTCAACAACAGAAATTAGCAGATAAATCGAAAAGATGATAATCTACACAACAAAGGGACTACAGATTTTAATAGATTAAACACAGTTGTTTTACCACATTTTTGTAAAATGTAAAAGGTTTCCAGATCATTTCTGGATAAAATGCGGTTTTTAACACAATTGATAGAATTTCCTCTAAAAAATAACCATTAAAATAGTTTAAACCGGTAGTACCCTAGGGATGACGAGAGATGCACACACAAATAATTATAATAGAAACGAGAAATACCATAAATGTCCTTTCAAAACACAAGATCGCACATAGACATAACGTCGATTGGGTTGGTGAAAAACCCCAAGAAAGAGGGAATGCATAGAGATTTTGAACATAAAGAGTATTACCTCAGAATTCCTGGATTTTGTTTTTTTAAACAATATAAAAATTATGTATAAATATTTTTAAAGAAGCGCTGAAGATCAACAGATGTACAAAAAATGTAAATATTATTTTAATAATTAATTTCAATTTCATATCTAAGTTTAAAACTTCCTAATTAGGAGGTCTAAATTGGCCTCGGAACATATTGATTGTAAATAGTATGAAAAAAAACAGAGAAAGAATAAGGAAAAGAGTGAGAAGTTGGTTTGGAGTTTGGACAACTCTTTCCTTTTTCTCGCTCTTTTTTTCCTTTGTCATATTAATTTGTCTCTAGTAAGACAATCACACTGATTTTTGGAAACATACTGTGCAATTCTGTTACACCAGTTGACTTTCTTTACGTTTATGTTTTTCAAGATTTTTTTCTAATTCTCTAAAGAACGGTTCTTGGGCAACTCTACCTTTTTTTATTTTGTTTACAAAGCAGTTAATTATCAAATGAAAAAATCAGAATATATATCACGAGATTGTTCTAATGCAGATCATGACTCGATGTTGAAACCTGATTTTAAGAAAATGAATTAAGGAGTCTTTCAAGAGCCTTGTCAGTAAGTCAGCACGATTTGCATACCATAAAATAGACGAACGATAAGATACTGTAAAGATCCTATCAGGTATCTGAAAGGGCCGCAGGATTAGAAAGGCGGTGGCACTAGATAACTAGACTAGAACCGGTTCTTATACTCAGCATCTTCACAAGACCAGAAGGCCTTTTCTCAAGTTAGTGGTGAACCTCATATTGACAATCAGACAATCAGATAATCAGACAATAACCTGTTGTGGTTCCATTCTCGAAGCCCTCATCAATTCCTCATTCCCCCTACAAGGTTTCATCTTCAAATTTGTAATTAATGAGTTTTTCTCGTTTCAAAATCACTAAGGTTTTGATATTTTTCGATTACAACTCAATTATTGGACTCATAGGGACACAGAGGAACACTTCATCGTTACCAAATCTCATGTCGATAAACTGTTACCATGATCCCAGATAATGGGAGATAAAATCTCATCACATCATGCCAATACCACTGGGTAAACTTTCTACGATCGTTCCTCTTTTACTCTTTTCTTTCTTCCCTCTTCTTCTGTTTTACCTTTCTTCAAAACGATGAACCGCTGGCAATTATTTGCATATTTAATATCCGTGTTGACTAGCATCAATTCAAATTTTCAAGTGGCTTGAAATCTTGGGATTGAACTTTCTGTATAAGCAGAATCTATCTTCAGTCTTACCTTTATTTTGAAATTATATTCGATTTGATGTATTAATTAACATTTGTAGATTTTTATTAAGTGTCTATGGAAAATATTTTTGTTACGCGTGTAACGAAATTCGGGACGCCTCGCTACGACCTTATTATTTTGGGAAGATTTCATTCAATTTTTGATTTCATAATTATCATACTTGGCTTCTTTTTAATTCAACTGTTGAAGCCTTCCAATGTTTATCGTCTGCGATAGTCAGATGTCTTATGATTTGAAGCATTACAAAAATTTATACCTGTTAAAGGAAGTTTTTTAGGTTTTTAACTTTTCTAAATTGAAACATTTTGAAATTAAATCCAGAAATCCAAAAAATACTGTGTGAAAATGTTAAACGTTCAGGAAAAATAAAATGTGCGAATTTGTAACATTTCAATTCGTACTATATTCTAAATTAAATTGTGATAATAATTAATGGTTACAATTTAGAACCTTCTCAAATGAAAATTTTGATTATTAAAAATTATTGCAAGTTTTAAATGTTGAAAACTTGAATCTTTAGGAGATAAAAAATTTTAATATTGAAGATTAAAAAATTTTACTTTTAAAATCATCGCATTTGTTATAAAAAAAATTGAAATTTTAAGCGCTGAAAATTGAAAAATTTTTTATTCGATGCCTTAAGGTAAAACTAATACATAATTTGATAATGATATGAACAAAGAAACGAAAATTATCAATCTAGATTAACAAATTTTAATTGAAACAATTTAAAGCAGAAACCTTTCTGAAGATGGATGGATCAGTTTATTAACCATCGTATGGAAAAATAGATTGCGCTACATTTACGTGTAATAATATAATGGAAATGACAATGGACATGGAAACGTTTAGCTTTCCCTGGTATTATGAATAAAAATAGTACATGAATCGTAATGAAAATCATCTGAAATACATATTATTATTTATTTCATAAACAAATAATACTATGTAATAGAAAAAAGAAACCTTTTCAGTATTAGTGCAACATTTTTTAATTCTAAGGATAATATCTCCAATTTGTTAAATACTTGTCAAAATTCATTAATAACCGCTGAAATGTCAAAAAATAGAATATTCAAGTATTATTTATTCATTTAGTCTGAATTCTTCGAAATTTTTAAATATTTGAAGTATGATTTTTGAAGAAAACTCAATTTCCGCAAAAAGTGGTCTTAGTACCGTTTAGCTTTCCCTGTTTATATTGTTAGAAAATTAAAAAATGTATACTTCAAAATGTAAGTTTTTTATTCTTTCAGAGTTTAGTATTTAGATAAGATTTGTAAAAGATACAATTTCCAGTTGAGAAGCCATAAATTAAACAATGTTTTGATATAGATAATACGGCGATACCAACGGCGATACCACGCTGAAAACACCAGTTCCCGTTAGATCACTGAAGTTAAGCAGTGTTGGGCGCGGTTAGTACTTGGATGGGTGACCGTTCGGGGAATACTGCGTGTTGTTGACCCGTCGTGGGTGTGGTGGACCCACACTGGTAGTATTTATCCACCTAGAAACACTACCTGAATCGGGTAGTGAGGCAATGAACTTTCGAGTTCGAAATGCTAATCAATTTTTTTTTATTTTAATATAGATAAAACATATATGAATATTAGTTTTAAGAAGTTGTATAAGTGAAAAATGGTCATTTTTAGTTTCTCCATACTTCAGTGTCACTGCACGTAAAATTAATTCTTCTTCACTTAAAAAAAAAACGAATTTCAGTTTAAAACAACCTAAGCTTGAAAGTGATTGAATTTATCTATAACTTTGCTCATTGTTACAATTGCGCAAACCTGAATTTGCAAAAGTTCCTTTCAATTAACAACTGTAATTCAAAAAACACCAAAAACAGACAATTCTAAACCTTTTTAAAAAATAAAAAGGCAAAGATCTACTTTGAGATGTTTAAAATTATTCCTGGTTGGTACTCACGAATTATAAATCGGCTTTGTCGACAAACGCTTATAATCGCCTTAGATATAACATTTTTTTACTTTCTCCTGCATCTTGAATGCTTTTGTCCGAGATACTAATCGGCTTTCTTAAAAGATGCACGAATTTATATCAGGGATACATAAATCTATGACGCAGAAAATAAGTCATGCAGAAAAAAGAAAACTCTGGTCTTATTCCGTTTGATACTAGTAATAAAAGTTCTTTTATTGCAGGGGGGTCAACTTTCATTTTTCAATTCCATTCTCTTTGTTAATATTCTTATGTTCTTTCTTATTTCATATGGCTTATAAGGTAATAATTTTTTTGTAATTTTATAAAAGAAACACTAGATTAACATTAGAAGGTTGTTTGTAAAAACCCTCGAAGTCTGTTTTATGCAAACACTTGATTGATATTCTATGACAGCTGAAAGTGAAGTGTTGAATTGGAAAAATTTTAAGTTGTGCCTTCTTCAGGCTGTTTATATTGGAACTGAATTCAAAACAGATTTGAAACATGTCGAAGGGCCTGAAGTAATTTAATAACTTCCTTAAAAAAAACACACAGAAGCATCCTTCGTCGATTGTAGAGTCTACAAATAGAAAATACGTCAAAGTATTTTCAAGAAAGGGTGTATGCTCCTACACAAATCAACATTAGATACTGTACCAAACGATAAACAACGGGAATGGAATCTAAAATTATATTCATGAATACAAATATTTCTTTCAATACAGTTATATTATATAATATCCCTCAAGTATTATGCAATTCGAAATGTCAATTACTAAAGAGGTTACTGAATTTTTCATATTTCATTAACTATTTTTGATTCGAAGATCATTCTCACAATGATCTTCTCCTAAGGATAATGAAATATGTAATTGCTTCCTGGATCCTATAAGACGCATCATATCCCTGGGACTATTGTATAATAATATTTTTGGAGAAAGGGAGAACAAATTGAAGCTGCTAACTACTTTTACTTCAAATAGAGCCCATGAGGCAATTTTATAAAAATTTGTGATGTTATCATTATTATAAACGATATACATGCAACCGCAGTGATTATAACAATACAGAAACCTTCATAGTTGAAATTTCCTTATTCTTGTTACGAAATCGGTCGCTTGGTCCGATTATAGTCTATATTAAATTTTACATCCTCATTACGCAGTTACGCATCCTAATGACTCAAAATGAAGGCGAGACGGAAGTGAAGAAAACTTTTATTTGAACGCGAGGAAATAACACAGATAAATATATGTTGGATACCAAATTAGTCAAAATAGGCCGCCGAAATTACAGAAAAGTTTTTCATAGACTACTTAAATGTATTATTTAAAATATTTCAATTTTATATTTTTACTTGAAACTATTAATTTTAATAGATTGACAATGAAGCCAATAACACTGATCAAGAAGAAATTACCTATGTCTTCGATGAAAGCGACGTTTCAGTTCCAAAGTATTTTCAACGCTAAATTCGAATCTGCCAGCGATTTATAAGATTAATAGAATTAATAGGCATTTGCCACTTAATTATTTTAATAATTTATTTTGGAGTCATTTTTATAGGGGTTAAAAATAATTTTTTTTTTTTTGATAAGCTCTATTTTAGTTAATATATTTTTTAATATAAACTAGGACAGAATTTTTTCATTTTTTAGAAACAAAAAATAATGTGAAAAAATGTAATTCAGATAATTCGTTATATAAATATGATAGAAAATCTAATCCCTGTCTCCGAATAGGTTAAAGTTCAGTAATGCATCAGGCTATATGCTGCAAAGCACTCAAAATTACTTATACTACGGTTTTTTGAATCGCTTATATCAGATATAAAGTCAGATTTGCAAAATTCAAAATGGTTGATCCAATACGGCGCACCATATATAAAGGATTTTTCAATTATCAATAAGAAACTCAATATGATTACTGGAAATTTCTAACTTTGGGGCTTTGTGGGTCTCTGATAACGAATCTGTAGTTAAAATTTCAAAATTCCGAATAGCTGATCCGATGTCATAAAAATTAAAACACTTTTTTACAAATCTCGACAAATGGTTCGCATATTGTCTCAGCCATTTGGAAGTTTGATATTTTAACTTCAGATTCGTCATCAGAAATCCAAAAAACCCTAGAGTTAGTAATTTCAAGTTATCACACTGAGTTCCTTTATATGTAATTACCATTTTTTTATAAGTGGTTTGTCATAATAGATCAGCCCAAACATTAAGTTTCAAATCTTAAGTCTCAAACAACAATGCATTGAATCCCTAAGTCCCCAAAGCCTAAATCTCACACCATAAGACCCAAACCCATAAGGCCCAAAATACATGGCCCAATACATTCAGGACAGTGTTTAAAAAACCCTAAAAAGTTTATTAATTGAATTTTTTCCATAACATAATTAATCAAATGTTAACATAACTGTTCAGATGTTCATACAGCAAAATGTAAAAACAGTATTTATTTCTTTTTAGTTTTGAAAATGAAATTAACATTTTTCAATTTCCAATAAATGATGAGGCTTTAATTTCCAACTTTAAATTTAAAAGGCCTCAACGTTTGAATCCTATAGTATTTAATAATGTGTTGTAAGCGCCTCAAAAATGGCTTTCCTCTGTCAATTCAATAAAAATAATAAAGCTTCATAATTGAGAACTATTTTTTTTTCCATTCAAAAAGGCAAAAACTTGATTGAAAATCTAATAATTTTTTTCTGAATAAAGAAAACGGGACCTTTAAAAATTTTTATAGATTGAGGTTCAAGATTTGAGATAGAAGATTTGAGATAAGTTAAGATGAGCGTAGACACCTGTTGGTGGACGTTCATACGCCCACGAAATCTTTAATGCGCATCTTAATCGGACTCTCCATTCATGAAAGCATGCAGCACGAGTCAGCTGACCCCTCATACCAAGGCTCTCTTTTATTTCACCTCCTTTTCTTCTTATTTCCGAATTTTTTTCTGATTTTTTTTTCATTTGCGCCGCAATCGAGGTACCCCGACGAAAAGTTACGAAGAAACTGGTTCGGAACTCGAACGAATCATCCGTTAGGTAATCTCCAAATTTCACTTTCAATCAGTTAAACACATAAGAATTTATCTATAGATATATATTATGAATGAGATCGTTTTGGACTAAATATTTTAATTTTTGTTGGATTTTATGAAAAAAAACTCGCCTTTATATTTTTTTCAACATCATTTACGAGGTAATTTTTGCTAAAATTAATCGAAAACGTTTCAGCCTAGTCAGAAAAATGTGTGGGCTAGCATCCGAAAAAATGAAGAATAAATAAATTTTGAAATTGGATACTATCTTCTGTTCGATTTTTGGATTTCAAAATTCAAAACAGTCCTATTGGTTATAAAATTAGGACAAAATTTTGATATATACAGTTTTTACTAATGATCGATACGAAAAAGTTATAAATTCAAAAAAAAAGTTTGCTCAATTTATAGTTCTTTGAATATGTGCAAAAAAAACATTTTTTCTTGGTTTGAGTCATATGCACACATTTTGAAAAGATTTGAGCATGTTGAATCTAAAATTTCTTCTGCTTGAACCAAAGAAAAATGCCGTTATTTTTGCTTTTCGGAAGAAAAAAATGTTCATGATTTAGGAATGTTGTATTTTTTTAGATTTGGAAGCATTTTAAAAACAACGAAAAAATGTATTCTATGCATGCAAAAAAAATAATAGCTTATATCTTTGCTTGAAGCTAAAGAAATTTTAGGTTCGACATATTCACCTTTTTCCAAAAAGTGTGCATTCATCTTAATGAAAAAAAATGTTTCTAATGCATTTTCAAAAAATTATATTCATTATTGTTTATTTCTGTTCACTAGCAAAATTGTACATTCGAGAAAATTGCCAAGATTTTTTAACCAATAACAGGTAATTTGTTTTAAAATTTCAAATTCAAAACATGAACAGAAGATATTGACTAATTTCAAACCATTTTTTTCACTCTTTCGAAATGCCAAACCACAATTTTTTTTATTTCACCGAAACGATTCCAATAATTTTAGTCTTTCCACTCTGCTCTATTTCATATATTTAAAAAAAAACACCGCTATTTTTCAAGTTTTCCAGTTGATTCTGAAAGAAGTCGGCAAACCTCAACAGATTCCCGAATGAAAATTAAAATATCTGAATTCAAGATAAAAAATTAAAAGGTTAAAAGATATTAGTTTTATCCTAGACCCGGGTCGAAACCCTTCTAATTTCAGTTGGGTGTCCATCAATCTATCTGTCTTATCTAGGCCTTATATTTTTGGATCTTACAATTTTAGATCTTGTGATCTTGGGGCCTCATATTTCGGGACTTATAATTCTGGACCCTATTTTTTGGTACACATGGTTTCGGGTCTTGCGGTTTAGAACTTATGGTTTTGTACTCATGTCTTTGGACTTACAGTTTGGACTTTAGTGTTTGATATATAAATCTTTGAGCAATTTTTTTAAAAACAAACCTAAAATTCAAACACTCATTACCTTGTGGAAACATTTTTTCGATCAAATCGGGAAATTACTTGTCGCCTAATTTCCTCTGAAAAAGAATATAATTCGTCGCCAAGAGATTCAGCGACTTCAAGTGCTTTATCCGTCTGCTTTGAAATATAGATCCAGTCTAAAGATTTTTTTTCTTTTGTCAAGCCTAATTCAGAAGGTGTGCTTTTTTTAATATGTCAACAAAAAAGATCAATTTTAGTTTCCTTCAAACAAAAAAAAAACGAAATTTAAAATACTTTTCTCTGTTTCGTAAGAGACGGTTCGCACGTTCTGTCGCAAGGGACAGAATGCCGACTAGCAAGAAAAATTGGTACTAAATCTCCGTCAGCGCGACATACAAGTGCCCGAAGTTCTTTCAGTACAGGTGTGGTCTATGCTACCGTAAAACCGCAATTTCAAGTATTACGTTTGGTTTGACTTAGTTTGGTTTCACTTTCGACCATTTAGGCGAACACTCCTATACCTCTGTTGATGCGTCCGGACAGGCTTCTCACATAATTGTCAAGAAATGCGGAAATGCGTCGTGCATGATTCTTTTCAAATGTTATTAGTTATTATATTACAGTTCTAGAAAACTGACCAGCCGTTAAAATACAATTTAAACTTCTAATACGAGACGCTCACGATTACCGCATGTTTATTATAAAACTGGCCTAATACACCTTGCTAAGGCGGACATCAATCTTTGAAATAGTATGCTGAGATGGAAAAGGAGAAGACAATTTTTCTTCGAAGAACCAGGAAAACACTAACAAAAACTTTAGATTTATAGAATATAGAATTTTGTTACAAAATAGTTTGTTGATAATTTCTAATATTTTAATTTTGATAGGAAAAACAAATTATAATCTTTACCCCGATTTTGGAGTAATCTTTACCTGCAATAATAATTACCTTCACGTGGTAAGGGGCCGTTCTAAAAGTACGTTACACCGTCATCTTTTTTTGTTGAAAATTAATTCTTCTGACTGAAATTTAAACTATTCTATTTTCAGTTGAAAACTGAACTTTTTTATTTGAAAATTACATTTTTTTTTAAATTAAAATTTATCTTTTTTGGTTGAAAATTCAGCTACTTTTTGAAAGTTGAGCTACTTTGTTCAACATACAATTTAGTTGAAAATTGAACGTTTTCAGTTCAAAATTCAATTCATAATTTTTTTATTAAGAGTTCATATTTTTGTTTAAAAACCCCGCAACTTGAATTACATATGTAGTTCTAAATTCAGGCCCGAGATTGTGAGAAAGTAAGTCGGTGGGCCCTAGGTAGGTGGCCTATAAGAAAGTAAAAATATGTATAAAGAAGAGTTATATTTTCTTAATGAATTTTCTCAACTATTATTCTTCAATATTCAAATTAATTAGTATAATATTTAAAGCTCTTCAAAAATATTACAGTGAGATTCAAAGAATTATACAAAAAGTAATACGTATGTACGCCGAGTCTCAGTGGGCTTCATACAATATCAAGCTTGTTTACATTAGACTTTTATGGTAGAAAATAAATCTTCTTTAATCAAAATTTAATTGCTTGGTTAAAAGTTGAAATACTTTGATGAAAGTTTATTTTACTGGTCTTACATCCATCACTTTGGCAGAAAATCATTTTTTTTAACTGAAAATTTATGTGGGTAATTGTCAAATTGAAGGCAAACTTGAAGTCCCAATAATATAACATTAACTTAGAAGCTCGTGCCGATTTTTTTTTAATTTTAATAAACACATATTATCATCCTCTACAGAATGGGCAGTTCCTTTTTTTCATTTCTGTTCCTATTTACTTTAATTTAATATAAGAACACCCGAAACGTCATTACCGTACGGCGTCCCAACCTCACTTTGCACAAGGATAAACTGATTTTCTCCGTTTTTTTAGACAGTAACCTGAAAAACGCTTAACGTATCAAGTTTGTAAACTTCACATGAACATAAATTTAATGCATGCACATTTTTTTAATTCAAATAAATAATATTTTAAAAGCCTTGATGCCTGTCCCTCAATTTTTTCCATTTCAGAAGTCATTACCGTAAGTCTGTTTTTCTAGTAAAATATTGTAGTTACAGTTGAGTAATAAATACAAAAATATTAGGCGTATTGTTTAATACAAGTTTTTATAAAATTGAGCTTAAAATATTAACTCTCTTTTCTGTGAATCCGATATTAAAACTGAAAAGTGCCCCTTTTGGATTTAAAATAGTTACATGTGATAAGATCAATTTCCGTTATGAAAAATTTAATTCCTAATAATAATATGATTGCCACTGTAGGTGCTGAAATTTGCCTACAATTTGACAATTACCCATGTACATATTTTGTTGTTTCCTCTTTTTTGACCGAAAATTAATCATCTTGAATGAAAATTTAACTATTTGGTTAAAAACTAACTGTATGTTTGAAAATTCAACTGCTTTCCACAGAATTCGACTTTTTGGTTCAAACCATTGAACCAATTGGTTGAAACTTTTTTCTCTCTAAACTGAAAAATCTTTCCTAACTAAAAATTCAAATCTTCTGTTCGGAAATTCGGCTCTTTTGGTAGACATTTTATGTTTTTTTTACTGCAATGCAACTTTTTTGTGAAAAACTAATCTGTTTTGGTTAAGGATTCAAACTGTTTCGTTGAAAAGTCGTATTTTTTGGTTGAATGAACTGTTTTTACTTTTAAATCAAAATATTTTCTGTTCAAATATCAACTGATACATTATTTTTTAGAATTGATTTTTCTAGTTATTAATATTTTCTTGTTAGGCTGGTTCATTTAATTCCCGTAGCACTGCGGTTAAACCCTAAGATTGTACAAATCCAAACAAAAATTTACTTCTGCTTTTCTGGGATATTATCATGTTTAATGTAAACTGAAAATGTGGTCTTTCTAAATTAGCTATAAATTAATAAAATTGTATAGAGATCCAGGTGATGCAAAATTATTCCGTAAATTGGCAAACTTATAAATAAATATTGCAAAAAAATGTATGGAAAATTTAGGTTCGAGTTTTATTTAAAATCTAAAGCTGTTATATATGGATATTTAAAAATTAACAGCATTCTAATTTTTCTATTATTAAATTTAAAAAATACTCAAAATAGTTGGCTAACGTCTACAACTTAAAAAACTTAGTGGCTTAAGTTCTAAGCCGCTCTTCAAAACTGTAAGATCTAAAACCACATGGGCTATGCCCTTTTAGGTCTAATTTTTTTTTAAGATTTAAAGAAAAATACAAATTAAATTCTGGAAAATTATTTCATCTGTTCAACATTTTGGTCCTTAATTGATATGCATAGGACTTCTGCAATATAAAGAGAGTGTTTTTCATCATGAATAAGGAAGCGTCTACACGTAAAAAAAATCAGGGTAATTGTACCGGAATTTCTGTCCTTATAGCTCTTTTTTTAGCTCTATTTGTAACGAAAAAATCCGGTTATTTATACCAAAATTTCGGTACTCGTAGCCACGGCCATTGAATGAATTTAAAAAATTTAAACAGGGTTACATAAAAAATCTCAAATTTCGAAATACACAAAAAATATAAATGTTCTATAATTCAAAGATTCCTATAGTATTTTGAAATGCATTTTTAGCTATAAATTATCTGAAAAGATTTTGGCGCAATTCTGGGTTTTTATGTTTCAATAAGTTTTGCTTACCGGCTTCTATACAGTTTTTATAACTGAAAAGTAGCCCTCATATCAATAAGAACAGAAGGTGTGCCTTGTACAATAGGGTGAGATTATAGGTATACATTACACCTAAAAATAATAATAAAATTAAAATAATACAAGCAAAAGAGTGAAATTTGTATGCGCGTCATTTTAATTCTATTATCATTTTTCATTATCAATTCAAAATTTATTAAAATCGGTAAGCAGAACTAAAAAAAAATGATTTTAAATCACTCTAGAAATTTTTAAATTATGAAAATGCGTATTTCGAAATCAAAGATTATTTCACCCGTTATCAATATTTTTAACTCATTCACTATGGAAAATATTCTTTATAGAGATAAAATAATTTTTCAGTCTTATTTCGTATTTACTTTTTCAATCTAAAACTAAAAAATTTCATCTTCATACTCAAAACGGCCTAGCGGAACAAAATTCACATTTTTATTGGGCACCTTAGCCTCAGTTATCCCTGAAAAATGTTGGTTTCAACGCTTTTGATCTGGAAAGATTGCTATCAAAATGCTTGAAAATTGCAATATTGAGGTCTGAATTTCTCCGAGTGTATCAAAATTGGAATACTTACATTTTGATTTCTTGTATTTAAATCATGCCAATTAAAAAATGAATTTATTCCATCTGCAACAACTGTATTTAAAATATGTGTATTCTCAAATTTCTTTGATGACATGTAAAGGAATCCAATTATTTTATTTCATAACTTCTCTTCTTTTATAATTATACATCATATGTTAGAAAAGAAAATCTTAACTAAAACTTTTTTTACAAAACTGTATTTGGGAGATTCAAAAGCAAAATAAATATCGAGAGAGAAATGAAGAGATTTAAACGATCCTTATTTTCACCATTAAATGACACAGTAAAAAAGAAGGTGATGAAAATGACGAAACTCAGAACAGATTTGTCGCGAATAATTAAATTGACAAACAGGGTTACACAATTCACTTGTGGTTTCTTACCACAAGTGAGTCAATCACAAAACCTAAATGGTTTTTATGGTCACAAAATGCAAGCAGTACATTACAAACGTCAACCCCCTATTACATTCACTGACAAAATAAGGAGAATTTCATTCGCAAACTTCAATAAATTAAATTCCGAACTATTTGCAATATTTCTAATCTAAATTTTCTGACATTTTACTTTCAAAAATTAGGAATTTCGTAAATAATTTATTTTTAATATGGAACCAGTGCCTACTAAAAACTTTCATAAACTTAAATGAAAAGATTTAAACTACTGGAGCTTGCCTGCTATTTACTGGCGTTCAGTATTGATCCTGATTTTTTTCAGTTTCATACGTTTTTCTTGCTACAGTGCGTGCGAACTGATTCTTACGAAAGTTGTTTGACATGTAAAGACCGTTTATATGACAGTAGTTAACATTTATTTCACGGAAAAAATTAATTTTTCTACGCTACTTAAAGGATTGGGTGAATCGAAACTCAAGACTATTATTGATATTATAGAAAATATAATCTAGTGGTAACTTCGTCATTAGGCGAAAGCAATGGCTGTTGTGAAAGAAACAAGAATATTTGGGTTGCAATAAATATAAAAACAAAACAAATGCGGATTTAGTGGCGTTCCAACTCATACTTTATATTTTTCAAATAAAGTTTGTAAATTCGAATACTAAGTTTACTTTAGGTTATGAATATAAATATTATATGAGATCTCAAGAATTTTAATCCATTAGTTTAATTTTTGTTAACAAAAATTGAAAGTTATTCAATTTTTTGAAATCTAAGAAATAGGGAAACTTCATTTTTGAGAAACATGTAAGCTTTCGGTTTTCACGTTATTAATTAAAAATTAAAAATCTTTGACCTTTCCAAATGATACAAATTCTAACAATGATGAGCAAATTTTCATGGCATCCAAAAATGTTCCTGATTACAAAAATCAACTTTTAATAAGTATTGGGAATTATTTACAATACTTCTAATCAGTTTTGTAACGAAAAATGTTAGGAGATTTTATTTAAGAGTTTCTAATAATAATTTTTGTTGCAATTGTTTTCAATTCGGATTATTTTCCTTTACAGAGAGCAGTATCTCTTCAATGTTTTTGAGGTCATCGTCTCAACATTGGAGTCTAAACTGCAGAGGATCGAGAATCTTGATAAAGCTGTGGAACATTTGATGAGGAGAGTGGAGGCTCTTGATTCACGAGTAAATGATAATATTGACAAAACAGATGCAGTAATCACAAAATTGAGGACACTGGACCTTAAACTCTTTCATGCACAACCTCCGCTTCTCCCGGAAGTGATTGCAGCTTCGACGAGGACAGCTGAAAGCAGAAGCGGAAGTGATGATGATGAAGGTGAGAATTTTCAGAATTGTGCATATTTATTATATTTAAAAATTAGACTTGTTTTTAATTAATAAAAATAAATACATTAATAAAATTCGACTAGAATTGTTCTAGAAGCTTTCTCCATATTTTTTAGTCAGTTTAAACCATAATTCTATCAAAATTTCTAGCCTTTAACATTCTCGATTTAGAAATATCCATTTTATAGGAAATAATTCAATTGACATCTTGCTATTTCCGGTCTATGGAATTTGATTGCTTTGATCAGAGTCACTTTATAAAATTGAAATAAAAAAAGCGGTGCTAACACCCCTGCGAAAATGTATTTAGAACTTCCTTCATTATTAACATTAATCAGGATTATTAAACATTCATTTTATCAGAGAGGAAATTGTACAGCTAGATGAAATCCTTGCTAGTTTTTCGAAAGATATCGTTTTTAATCGACCCAAAATCTCATAATTGTAAAGAAGATATTTCAACTGGAATTAGGTTCGATAATATTTGTTTTTGTTCTACAATTCATTAAAAAAAATTTTTTGCTTTGCATTTTTCGTCTCAGACTGACTCATTGGACTCCTCAGTTTAGCTCACCTAAATTCCATTATAATTTATATATATTTACTTATAAATATAACATCTTCTGGAAAATATATAGTTGCAATAGAATTTAGGTCAGTTATACTGTAAAATGTTATGTCTGAGGCAGGACTGATTCAAATTGCCTTACTGACTAGTCCAGTGAGTCAGTCCGGTAAGAAACATAAAGTCAAAAAAAATTTCATTAGAATCGAATCAAAAAAAAAAGTTGCAGAACAAAAATAAATATTATTGACTCCAATGCCAATGAAAAAATCTTCTTCACAATAAGGAAATTATAATATGGTAGAAATTAATACTTAAGTAGATAGAGTTGAGTTTGGTCAGACAGTGGAAAACTACTTCTTGTGTGATGAGGTGAAATTGACAGTAATCATTTCTTAATTTCAATAGCTTTGTATTGTTTTTGACACGATTTTGAGCATTCTTAAGAGCTTATGAAAAAAATGACTTACGTGAAAGTTCAGTTTAGAATCTTTGGTATCTAACTTCTTCCTGCTTTCATCATCTACAGAATGAGTGAGAAAGTAAAAAAACCTATGGGATTATGGGAACCAATATGCATCCATGGGAAAATAGATAAGAGCTGCAGACCATTCAAATCTAATACATGAGACTCATTTGTTTTTCTGTAGAAACCCACAAAAGGTTAAGATAAATCTAGAATTGTTAAGAGGATGAGAATAATGTCAATGTTTTCTCCATTATTAGATAATAATATCAATCCTATTAATTTTTTGAAGGAAATATAAAAAGAAAGAGATCGTCGAATTTTTTCGAATCCCAAGAGCTTGGTTGAATTCAGTAATATCTATTAAAATTCATTCAAATTCCATAAAATCCACAACCAAATTGGTTGAAATACCATAAAATAATATATCATCAAAAACCTATGAAATCTCTTGAAATTTAGACATTCTTCTGAAAATTCCATAAAACGTCATTAAATTTCCCACAATTGGCTCAAATTAACTGAATTTGAATCTGTAGAAAACTCTTTTAGATTAAATAGAATACAAAGAGATATCCTGAAATGTACTGAGATAAAACTCGGCAATGTTTCATATAAAAAGTATCAAGCTTACGTTTTCTTTAAATCTTGTAACAATCGAGGTAAAAACCTTGTTCACTCATTAAAATCCATAAAAAGTTGTTTAAGGACTGTAATTTTTTTAAATCCGGTAAATCCAAATTAAAGAAGACTTTTTAAATATCTTTAAGTTTAAATTTGAATCCAAATTCCTTAAAACCTTATCAAAAATCTCTTAAACTTGGTAAAATACGCACCTTTAATTACCGTTAGAATATTTTGTTAATTTAATGAAATTTCCTGAAATTATTTAAAGTTCCACTAAAAACTTATAAAATTGTAAATAATCAAATAACGCCCATGAAACATCATAAAATTTTATTCGGTCCACTATAATCTTTTTTGATAGTGTAAAATCGCATGCGATCCATGAAATTCCTTTATATTTTGAACATTTCCTTGAGATACGGGAAGATTATTTAAGAATCTAAAAAAAAATTATATTAATGGGAGTGTGAAGATGAAATGAAATGAAATCAAAATTGAGTGAATGGAATTGGTCAAATTAAGAAAATTAAATTAAATGGAATGGAAATGAAGTTGAATGAAAACAAAATGAATGAAATTGGCTGAAATAAGTAAAAGTGAGATGAAATGGAAGGAAAATAACCATGACAAAATTATTTGGATTGTAAAAATGAAATCGATTAGAACATTCTATAAAAATAAATTAGAGAAAAAGATAAAAAACAAAAAGAACTATGTAGATTACCAGAATCTCTACCAAGTTTATTAAATTATGATTGTATCCCTAAAAATCTCGTATGAAATTCCTAGAATTTTCTATAGACTCTAATTCTAAGAAATTGTTAACAATTAAATCAGTCAAATCATACTCGTATATATAGTTCCACAAAATCTTTCTTTGAAACATCATGAAATATCAAGTAATTTGAAATCTTGGGTCAATAAGGGTAAGTGTGATAAAGAGAAATTTGGTCATGAAAACAAATTAATTAATACCTGTTTTTGATATAAAAATTCGTAATTGTGTCATTTGGTCTTTTAATTGGAGTTTTTCCGTTTTTTTTTTTTTTTGGAAAATATTAGATTTTCATTTTTGTTACAATACATTATGGCAGGGTAATTAAAATCCAGACTCAGGGTTTGATATATGTTCTATTTTTTATTTATTTTCCAACATAAAAAACGAAAATCTATCAATAGTTCGAGATTACTTGGAGGGGTTAATGAACTTTATTTTTGCAATAAAAACCTAAGTGAAGAATAAGAATTATCAAATAATATTTTTTATATGCAATTAAAAACACAAAATAATCATTTTTAAATCAATATAGGCTAATGCAATTTTAATAGGTAATTTTTTCAATATCACTGCGGAACCTTCATACCAGATTCAAAATTTGTTCCATTTTTATTAATATTCTTATGAATAACAAAACCAGGTTAAAGTGCAATCTTGTAAAATATTGATTTAAGTATTTTTTTACACGTATTACATTTACCCGTAATGACAGAAAATCTGGAATCGTTGAAACAATACCAAGCAAAATTAAAAATATTTCTTCACGCAAGATTTTGTTGATTTAAGAAGAGGAGGATTGAGAGTAGACAGTCAAAAGACAATATTGGCGAGATTCGAAACAAGAATTTTCTGAAATATTTGAAATACCATTAGTTAAAGTACAACTTTCTAATTTTGTATCACATTCATCCGTATGGACCTTTATATAAAATCTGATACCTCCAGCTACAATTTCTTAAAACCAAAGAAACTCCAACAAGCATGGGGAAATCTTTTTTAATTCAGTGGAATCCCACATAGAAAATCAAGTGTGGCAATGATGCATTGAAGATGAAATGATTCTCCTAATTGTTCTTGTTTTTCATGTTTGTTTTGAATAGTTCCATTAATAAGACTGATACACCATGACGAACCATCACCGGATTACCTCGGCGAAAAGCTGCTCTCTCTGGACCAAAAAGTGTCTGACATTGACAATAAATTGGTAAACTTAAAAAACCAGTTAGATAATAATTTCCTGCCAAGCGACGACATCAACGCAGAGGCAAGTGAGAAGAAGCCAATCAGTATGAACGTTATCGAAATAACGAAGGCGATGAGCAACGAGGTCATGAATCATGTAACCATCGAAATAGAGAATCTCAGACAGGCAACTGGGAACATGGATCGGAAGCTGCAGTTCCATATGAATCTTGTCTCGGAAAACCTTGGAGCTGTTTACACTATGATGAAAGATGTTCACGAGGCTATTGTGGAGAAAAACTCTGCTTCTGCCAATGCAACAACGACTCAAGCGCCACCCAAGCAGAGCAAAATCGACAAACTTGTTGAACAAATGCACCCCATGCTAACTGTTTCAGAGAAGATGGATGAAGTATGGAATGTTGTGGTACGTATTTTTATTTTTTATTTCAATTTTATTATTTCTAATTAACTATTATACTCATAAAAGAAAACAAAATTCGAAAAGTTGATCAAGAACCAAACATAAAGGAACGGAATGAAATTCTATGGCTTAGCGTCTCTGTTTAGTAAATTTTGCGAAAATCTTCAAAACTAATCTCTAATAAGGTCATCTTGTACAATATGATTGCACAAAAAGTCTTGAAATGAAAAAAGTATGTTTTCACACAACCAAGCCAATCTCTGTCTATTCCTTATTATTTCTTCATCTTTCTCATAGTGCTAGGAACCAAAATGTTTCGAGGCCAATTTAGACTTCATCAGGTTCATTTTTATAGGAACTTTAGAATTGGATTTTTCAGCCACTTTTAAAAAAATCGAATTACTATAAAGAGACATAATTCGGCACCTATTAGAAATAGAAGCTTTTTGAAACTTTTTTCACAAATATTTTCGGGACAAATCGTCGTCATTTCTAGCAAATTTGGAATTTTCATTAGGACACATCAGTCAACCTTTTAGCGAAGAATTTGTTTTTCTTTGTCTATTTGATACGGTAAAAAGATATTTTTTCATATAAGATGCCTGGAATCAAAGACTAATTAAGTCAAGAATAAAAATTAAAATTAAAAAAAAACTGATATCTTATGAATGGTAATTAACCTATTCATTTGTATGAATATAATGGTTCGTAAATCTATTGAAGAAAAGTGATAAGTATCTAATATCATAATAGAAAAAGAAACGAATCCTCTATATCCAAGAATTATGATATCCCTCTTCCGAGTATGAGTGAAGCGCAGGTCGTTCTTCTTATCCTGCCACATGTCTTGACTGGAAGTGCATTAACTCTTAATCATAATTAATATTTTTTAATTTTTTCTACATCGCTCGTTGCGCTACAATGCAGATTAATTTCAGGGCCGAGTGACGGTTCATGAGTGCATAACTATATATATTGCATAATCGACACCTCTTGTGCTGCATTACAATCCTCTTTAATGATTCAGTGCCTTATCGATTCAACTGCTCCTACAGCAGCTTTGCATTCTAATCATTTAATACTGTGAAATTGAGTAGGCTTGCTCTATCAGATTTACGTAATTATGGAATTGGAGTCAGCTCATATTAGGTCGGTGCACTGTTCTTGCATTAGAGATTGTTTAAGCATTTATAATTAATAATTATAGGGGTAGAAACAGTTCAAGGAGGAGGGATAACAACTGATCCTAGAAACTGAATTCTTGATCAATTTCTGGATAAGAATATCAGCTTTTGTATTTTAGTTTTAAAAGTTCAAAATGTTATTTAAGGACTTGTGGTTAGTCTCTGACATGTAATCAAAATGATGGTTTTAGCAACCGTTCTCAAAAATTAAAAGTCACTCAATTTGTCTTATTTTACAAATTAAAAATATTTCCGTACCAAGCAAAAGCTGAAACGATAGTTTCAAAAACAAGCTATATGGCTTGGCATCAGAAAAAAGTACAACCAAATTTGATATACGTTCTTTTTGTAATTTAAAAATTCATGCATTTAAAAAAAATTAATTCGAAGAAATGTTGTCCCTATTTATACCTTTTTATAGTTACTTGGCAAAAAATTTACTTACAAAGAATTCGCAACTATATTTTAGCACATAGGGTAATCTTTTTGAATGTTCAATTGAAAAAACAAAACAGAAAAAATTAACGGATTTAGAATGTTTATTTTTGTACTTCTTTCGAATGTTAAACAACAATATTTTTGTCTGGGTTGAAATAATTCAATTAGATTCAGCATTTTCACTTCACCCTGCAGTATTCCTGTATGTCTTTTAACAATTACAAACATTATCGACTAATTAATTGATTATTTTAATAATAATTTAGGCGAATCTAATTTTCGAAAAAAGATCAAATTCAAGACAGAAGCAAGTGGCTGTATTTCTGACTGTTGTCATCGTCTCTTGAAAGCACAGTAATTAGCCACTAAATCGTTAGTATATTAACCTAGAATTGCGGGAGCCAAAGACTGGTACTGAAATGATTTTCACTTATTATTCGTAAGACAAAGTGACAAATAATCGTGTACATAGTTTACAAAAAGTTTAAACAATTTTGGATGAATTTTTGCAAAGACATTAGTTATTTCCTTTTCAGATATTGTACCCAATTTTACACGGAAAAAAATACTTTGTCAATGTAAAAAAAAATTGATACTTCAACAAAATAAATTTGTAAAGATTGGACTATTAAAAAAAATGGGTTAAATTAACAAAGTTGGCATTGTTAGGAAAATCTTTGTAACAGTGACAAAGTTATTTGTTTATATAATATAATATATAATTATTAAGAAATATTTTTAATTTTAATAAATAATGTTTAATGTAACAAATAATCCTGTTTGTCGTAGTAACAAATAACTTTGTTAGTTATGAATTGGTTTTATGGTAACAATGTGAGTTTGTTATTTCAGTAAATAGGTTTTGTTATGGAATTAACAAAGTTGGCATTGTTATTTTAACTATGTTTTATTTGTCAATATAATCATGTCATTTGATAAAACAACATTATTTTCAGTAACAAATTATTAGATTGTTAAAATGAAAAAGCCTTTTTTTCCGTGTACTACGTTTCCGCATAATTCATGAGGTAATTGATTGACCACCGATTTATCAATATCACATACAGAATTTTACAGTTAGAATACTACTATTATGTAGTTTTAATCACCTAGTTAGAATAATGAAATCCAAAAGTTTTCAATTAAATATATCGTCCGTTAAAAAAAAAATAATTTTGAACACGCAGATACTGCCGACCTCAGCTTTTCGCTTAAATTCGTTACTCATTCAGCATCACCGGGTTGACTTTACCCTTGTATTTAAACGAACAACACTGCACTAACTTTGCTTGTTAAATACGCTGCAGAATCGTTTGCGCTTCATCTTGCACTATTTTATAGTATTTTTATTCGTCACACATTTTCAAATTGTGGAACTTTTCTACTGCAGTAGAAAAAGCAAAGTTTTTGAGTTTCCGAAATCCATGTATTGAAGTTGTAAAGTGTGAAGAGCGCAAAATTTGTTTTATGCCTGATATATTTATAAATTTAGGTAATTTTCGCTTACTTGAATTTGTAGTCTATGTTATTGACAACATATTCAATGATACTGACCAAAAGCGTCTAAAATTTATGTTTTTCTTCGTTTTAAACACCCTTAAAATCAATCAAACTATAATTAAAAATATGAATAAATCCAACGAACTGAATACCAAAGGAAGCCTTATTTTTCACTGATTAATGACAGAAAATATGTACAGATATTTTTAAGAAAAATGAAAAATTCTGTCATAAAGGTGTATACTATGCAATGGTAGGACTATATTTGAATATATTTTAATTAATTGAAATATAGTAACATTAGAACATAGCCGTAATGTATTTGATTTAATCGTTTACAAGTCAGGATTGAATGTTTTGAGGTCTTCGGCATATACTTTTCGTTATCAGAGAAGTAAAAACAGAGGAGAAAGAGAAGAAAGCTATTAAATCTTACATTTCTCTAAAAAAACATGTGTACATATTTTCAGTTATAACTCTAAAGAATATGTGATTTTATTAGATTTTAAATACTATTTTCATGGATTTTAAGGATGTTTAAAACGAATAAAAACGTAAATTTTGGACATTAACTTTAGTAAAATTATGTAGTCTTTTGAATTACATTCTTCATTCTTATCATTCAGAATATTTTGACAATAATAAGGATTGAAAATTCTAGTGGTAAAGAATCACAAAAAGTCATAAAAGTTTATCAGATATAAAACCAATTTTGCACTCTACGTTGTTTAAAACTTCAATACGCCTGCATTAGGCAGATTATTTGTTTATCAGATCCAAATTTTTAGAACAAATTACTTGTGACATATACAAACTTTTAGGTACTACATATTTTCGAAATTCAGAATTTTTACTTTTTTGGTCCACCCTACTGCATATATTTCAACTTCGAAACCATTTCATTCGGAATTATGAGTGATATACAAAACTGAAGAAGGTCTGAATTAATTAAATTCAGATGAAAGACCAAAAATAAGTGGCACTGAAAAATTATAAAATAGATTTAAAAAAATGTGTTCCTTAATTGTATCTAATTTACATTACGCCTTACATTATTTATATAAATACAATTTTTGTTGCTGTTTCTATTTAAAGGTTGGGACAAAGAGTTCAGTAGACGACCTTGTACCAAAATCAGATGAACTTTTGACACAAACTCAAAGGCAGGAGAGAGCAATCAGTGAAATTCATGCTGATCTGAGGTCCAAGACAAACAAAATAATCCAAAATCTCGAAGGCGTTGAGAAAAGAATGAAGAAACAAGAAGATGACGTGGCTAATTTGGTCCAACGTCCCATTCCTGCCGAATTATTACTCGATCCCACAATCGACCGACTTGTTGAGTACGATCCAAGCAGGTTTGTACAAATAAATCCAGTATTTCATCTTTTACTTTCATCCAGAATTTTTTCCATGACCCAGGACAACTTATTTCATTTGAAAAATGTCAATCAAGTTCTAATGATTAGAAATTTATTTAATTAATTAGTTCTAATAATTAGCTAGTATTTACAAATGAAATCTAGGCCAATTGACTTTTCATTTCATTCATTTCAATTCATACTGTAATGATTAGAAAGCTGTGAGCGATTTCTAAATAAATAAGTAGGTTTCAATTAGGGGTGTTTTCAAAAATATTTAAAAATAATTCTTTTTAACGTTTTGATATTCAAAATTGTTATTCTTTCCAATATAAATTAGAAGTCATGCAAAGCAGCCAAATAATTGCTTAATATTTCAACTTAAAAGCTTCAGAATGTTAATTCTTTTGAAAATAAAAAAATTCAAGGAACTTTTAGATAACTTTATATTTTAAATTATTTGAAATGAATCTAAAATCATTATAATTTTAATGCATTTCATTCTTCACTTCCTTCTACAACTTATTTTCTCGAATTATTATAAATTACTATAATCAAGTAGTAATCCCTAGAAACGTCTAGTCAACTTATTGAGCTTGGTCAATATTAATAGAAATGTAATGACTGTAGAATATCAAACATCAATCGAGTTCTAATGATAAGTAAACACTAATCGAGTTCTATAATGATATGAGCTTTGATAGCCATCTAATATCAAGTAAATATTAATCGACATAAGTAGAAATTTCCTCTTTTTCCGCAGTGAAGATTAACAAAAAAAGTGATCGAATCTGAATCAGCGAATCACTTTCACAGTCATCACCGTGAAGATACCGAATTGCCTTTTTATTAGCAACCTCTTTCCTTTTATCGGGATTACAGAGAAATCTTGAAGCGAAAGGAAATGTTTTGCTTCCTCAAGTACAGATTCTTAAACCTTTTTAGTCTGGGATGAGACATTGATAGTATTTTTCTGACCTATTTTCTCATCCCTTCTTCTGAATAAATCTTTATTCCAAAATTAATTTAAACCAAAACTTTTCAATATTTAGGAAACTTAAAAGAGTTGTAACAAATTCTATAGATCGTCCGTCCAATTGGGGAAGCAACATTTCTTATGAAACATTTTATTTTATTTATTTATAAAGTGTTTTTGTAACTCCTATATTTAGATATATTGGATTAAATGAAGACTTTGCGACTGACACTCCAACTCCATCAAATACAGTAACACCAACAACAACTCCTTCAATTCCAACTTCGTCTCCAACCTCATCAATAGCTTCACCAACAAATAGCACTCCTCCAGCTACAACGCCCATGACTCCATCAGCTTCAAGTTCCCAAAGATCGACGACAAGAAATCGAGGAGTTATTTTCCCCAGTGTGAAAAATAAACCCATTCCTGCAAATTCGACATTTACTACTGACGTCGTGGTTAACATCAAGGACGTTAGGGTAAGTAAGAATAGTATATGTTTTTAGCGTCACTTACCTGTGCGGAAAACTAATTTTAGATCAAAGAGCGCATGCGCAATGGAGCAAAATGTTTCTTTTCCAAACTGTGGAAAAGAGGTCTTTGAACGTCAGGTTTTTGAGAAACAAATTGCATTTAAAAATATAAAATTTCAGCATACTGAAACAGTAAAAATCTCAAAATCGATATTTTGATGTGTGAGACCCTTTTCTTCGCAGCTATTCACAAATATCTAATTTCAAACATTCCGTATTTGTGTTTCAAAAAGTAGTTATCTACGGAAGAGCGTCTTCAGGCCTTTAGGGTTTGGATCAACTAGAAGGCTTTAAAAAATTCTTATTGGTCCACTAAATTTACAATGAAAGTCGCATGGTATTTTGAGAAATGACCAGAAAAAGTCGCATCATATTTTAAAAGATAATCAAAAAGCGATATCAGACACAAAATTACTGAAATAGAAACTTTTCTTTAGTTGGGAATATACACATAATTCTCATTGATTTTCAAATAGACTTTGCCCAATAAAAATAAACTTTAAAGCTAAAAAAATCTTTTAATAATAATAATTCAGCTTGAAGGATTCTGAATCATGGTTTAAAATATTTTTTTCTGAACTCTTCAACTTCCCAATTTGGATTATTTTCAAGTGAGAAAAGTTTATAAAGCAAATTAATTTTAAGCTTCAGGAACATTTATTTCAAGCATTCTCAACTTGAAATTACTCAACAATTAAGGCTTTAATTTTAAGAAAGTATAATTCGAGAATGGAATAATTCATTTTTTAATAACTCAGACTTCATTTCCCAAAATGCTTTCGAAACAGTGTAAATAGGGTGATTTTTCACAAAAATATGGGAATAATAAGTGACTAGATCCTTTTAAATAAAGTTAATATAGATACGACATTAAATTCAATATGAAACGCTTCAAATTTGTAAGATTTCTTGTCGAAGTATATTGCATTTTCAGCAAAGCAGTTGTATTTTCAACTAAAAGAAACGAATTTCCAAACCACAGATGAATTTTTAACAAAAAAGTTGAGTTTACAACCGAATAGTTGACAACTTTCAATCAAAACAGACAAATTTTCAAAAAAATGCATGAAATATAAACCAAATTCTTGAATTTTCATGCCAAAAAGACAAATTTTGTTGAAGAAAGTTAAATTATCAACAAGAAAGTTAATATGACTTTTCTACTATAAAAGAGAGTTTTCAAGTCTAAAGGATGAATATCCTATTCTTAACCGAAAAGAATGAACTTTCGACTAAAAATAGTTGGATTTTCTTTTTGGATCTCCTTAATTCAGTTCAAATTTTAGCGAAAAAATGAGAAAGAACAAAATAGAGGCATTCTTAAAAAAAAGGAAGAAAAAGGAGAATTTTGAAGGTTTTGACTTGAAAATGTCTATTTGCTAAGGCTAAATTAAAAAAAATTAAAACTCTAAATGCGAAATCGCGAAATTGGAAAATATTCCATTTCAAACGCTATTAATTTAAAATTTTCTAAGTATAAAGCTTTAATCAGCAATCGTTCAATTTCTAATGTTCTCAATTAAAATGGTGCCATTTTGTCTAGTTTTAAATTTGAATTTTGCAAGTTTCATTATGATTTAAACTGAAACTAAATATAGCAAACTTCTGAGAAAAACGGATAAAGTCGATTAGTCGCAGTTTTCCTCAAAAAGTAGCAAAAAGTGACATTTTTAAAAAAAGTCGAAAAAGTCGCATGATCCGAGCGCAGAAGTTATTTTTCGGCACTGCTCGAGGATTCGCTACTACAGAAAAATCGAACATTCCCTGTATGTATTACAAAAAAATCGTTAGATTATATCTTCATTTTTTCTTATAAAAAATGTATGTCATCTATTTGTGGTCTGATAGGTCATTATTTGAAATGAGTATTGAATTCAAGTCTTGAATGACTCTATAAATGGAGCAATTTCGCTCATTCGCTGCAAATTATCCGCGGAGGAACCTTACTTAGTTCCGGTCCTAGTTCTCCAATCACTATTGAACTGACGAAATCAGTTCATGTGGATATGCATTGCATTAGCCAAATCTGGTTCTGAGTCCGATACTGATTTGCAGGGCTTGGGATAGTGGTTTTAAAATGCATGTTCCTTATTCTCAGAATAATGGATCATGGGAATTCATGGTTGCAACATTTTCTATAGAGAAATTGGATAGCCTCTATTCATTTTACAGTTATTCGTGTGCAATAAGACTTTGAGAAGATAATGTGGGTTTAATAAAACAAGGCTTGTTAATTTCTGAATGTCAAAGCATTGAAATATAATCAGGTCTTGAAAATCAAAGGGAAATAAAAAAAACCAAATTAAACGAAACCAGAAATATTCAAATATTGAAACTTATATATAACACTCTCCCTGTTTTTTATCTTCATGAGTTTTTTTCGAAGTTTCAAAATTCAATTAATACTATTGTTTCAAAATTTTCGAAGTTAAAAAGGTTTAAATTAAAGAATTAAAATTATTCAATGTTATTGCTTGTCAAATCTAATAAGACTGACTATAACTTTATCCTTGGACATTTAGAATTAATTATTTCATATTATTACATAGCTGATAGTACCACTAATATTGATTTTTTTAAATCTAGAATTTTGAAGGATAACAATTTTTCATCTCGTCTTTATAGGATCTAAACTAGAAATTATTCTGACATAAAATGATACTTTAAAAGCCTTAGAATTGAAAGTTAGAAATTTCAAAACGTCGAATTTTGAACAGTGTCTCAACGTGATTGGAATTCTGTAAGGTTGAATTTTGAAAGTTACGAAATTTTAATCAGAGCCATATATAAAAGTTATGAATTTTAAAAGTCTTCTAATCAAAAAATATAAACATTGAAATTGCAGCCTCGATAAAATTTGAAATGTAAGATATTTAAATTGTACAATATGAAGTAGAATTTGCAAATGTTTTTATTTGACGTTTGTCTAGTAGATTTGACCGATACGTCGTGTTATGGCAAATAGTGTCCATAACTAGACATCTAGTAGCGTGTTACCCCCCACTACTTTTTTACTCCTTTCGTCGCTCCCTCCCACACCCTTTACCGGCACTTTCTCTCCCTCAAGCCTGCTTCCTAATTTTCGGAGTCGTCACCTCCAGTTTCCTCCAGCCCACTCCAGCCCCTTGCATTTCTGTGTCCCGTGCGTTATTCTGACCATTTTCAGAGCGGCAGGAAGCGAGAAGCGATGTGTTTTTATTTTTGTTTCTATTCGCGTGTATTAAAATAAGTGAATTCCGTGATGATACAGTGGATAATCTTTAGGCCTTGTGGAACCTTTTCTCTTACAAGGCTATATTTCAAGAAATGTAAACTATCTTTTTCTTCAGTGTAGCCGCCATGTTGTTCTGAACATAATGCTTCAGGCCGTGCGATTTCTTCTAATAATATAAAATCATGCCTTTGGACAGTGTTTAATAAACGAACTTCATTTTTATTGTGCTGTTTACATTTTGAAACCTGTCTTAAAGATCCTCAAAACATACTTATTTTCCTAGAAAAACTATTTCCCAACAGTATACGTCTGGTAAATTTTACCAGAAAACTAATAAGACTACCTAAACACGGAGATGTGAGCCTAGCTCAACGTTTGCTTACTTTTACTAGACAGCTAGTTAGCACTACTATCCATGGAAATTTTCGCCGTACTAGATGTCTGGAAACGTTTACCAGACGTCTTGTAATTCTAACTAGACAGAGTTTAACTAGACTGTCTGGTGTGTTTAACTAGACAGCGTGTTGGTTCATATTTTACTAGACTGTCTAGTATGGCTAACCAGAATCCTTGTTACCCTAACTAGACATTTTTCTCCGTGTATACCAGGAATTTTATTCCTAGTAGAACTGCACTCAATGCGCGTGAATGTTTTAAATTGATTTAGATGACTTCAAAGGAATTTCGTTTTTCAAGGATTGCTGTAATGCTTTCTACTGAATTTTATAATAATATTTTACTCATTTTTCAAAAATTTGTTTACAATGAATCCAGGACTGCGCAGGATTTCCAGATTTTTGTTCTCATTCTTATGCACCCGAAAGTATTTACTAAATCTTAAAACACTTAGCATTTTCAACGGTCAAACTTAAAAAAAAAAAGGAAAGAGAGGGAATGAAACGCATGTGTTATTTGACTCTCTCAAGTTCGCCCCTTTGTTCTCAAAATCAGTCGTTTTGAAGTACTCTCAGAAGTCAGTCGTTTATTTGAAAATAGGGAAAGAATTTTTAAAAGAAAAGTTTCAAAATATTTTAAAAGAAGTTTCAAAAATTTTCATTATTTTTCTATAAACTCTTTTTATGTGTGCAGATTTATTCAATAAAAGATTTTATAACCGCGTAACTAAAGTGAAACTTTTAATCTAAAAAAAAAAAAAAAAAAAAAAAAAAAAA
>CAKNXH010063363.1:99282-136793 GCA_932178445.1 Andricus quercusramuli
ATTATTCATGTTTAGATTGACTCCACCATGAGACAAATCACTGCTTAATTCGGACATGATTTCGACTCGCAAAACAAATCTCGCGCATACAGGTGATAGTTGGGAGTACAATCTAAACATGAATAATACAAACAATAAAGTAGCCTCGGAAAGGACTGAAACTCGGATTGACCAAAGGCATGCACACGGTAAACGTAAAGGTCGTATTTCGGGCGATGAATGGAGACTGGGTGTTTGGAATGCTAGAGGAGTGAATGATCTTAAGATAAGAGAACTACGAGAAACTATGCACGTAAGGAAACTAGACATTCTTTGTGTACCTGAGACGAAGAAAAAGGGTCGCGAATTTATAAAAATAGAAAATGGGGTGTTGGAAGGCGGTTGTGAAATATGGTCAGGAGTAGATAGCGAATCACAGCGTAGTCAAGGGGTCGGTTTAATTATGAATGAAAAAGCAAGACAGCATCTCATAGAGCATAATTTTGTATCACCCAGATTGCTATGGGCTAGAATGAAGGTAGGAATCAGAAGATTATTTATCATAGCGTGCTACGCACCAGTTGATAGCGATTCGAGGGAAGTTAAGGACGCCTTCTGGGACACTTTAAATGATACAATAAGTACTTGCGACCAAGGAGAAAGAATAATTTTGTTAGGAGATATGAACGGATGGGTCGGCGTCCAACGTCAGGATACAGATACAGGACGGGTACTAGGTAATTTTTGGGGATCCAACAAGAAAAAATTATAACGGGGAAAAATTAGTTAGCTTATGCTTAGAGAAGGACCTATTTATTACAAATACCTGGTTTCGACATAAAATGATCCATACTTACACCTGGTGTAAAGGAAATAACCGCAGTATAATTGACTTCGTTATTGCAGATGAAAGACTAAGAGAACTAGTTACAGATACAAGAGTCATGAGGGGGGCCGAATGCAATACTGATCATTACCTTTTAGTCTCCAGGATGAACTTAGGGCGGGGGTGGAGAAGAAAGAGAACCAAACAAATGAAACAAACGCGAATCAAGGTCGAAAATTTACAGAAACCGGAATTACGAATAGATTTTCAGAATAAGATAAACGAACGCATAGATAAGGCAATTTGGGAGTCGCTTGAAAGGAACAAAGATGTAGAAGGTGCGTGGGCTTTATTGCGGGATACCATGGTTGAAACTGCGATTGAAGTGTGTGGTATGGCGAGGGTAGGAAAAAAGTCTGGCGATGCGTGGTGGAACGATGAAATTGCGGCAGCCCAACAAGAAAAGAAAGAAGCGTACAAAAGAACGTTGAACATGACAGGTCTTAGCGATGAGGAGAGAAATAGACTCAAAAATGAGTACAGACACAAAAAGAGGAAAATTAAACGTCTAGTCAAAGAGAGTAAAGAGAAAACCAGAACAGAAGAAGAGAACAAAATAAAAAACTGCTTTGAAGGAATTATGAAACTATTATTTAAAGAGATGAAGGGAAGTAAAAGTACAGAGTTTTTTAGCATGAGAAAGAGCAAAGGTGAAATGCTATATGATATAGACGGGATAGTAGACGCTTTAAAAGATTCTTTTAAAGAACTATTAGGAGGTGAAGATATAGGGCAACAAAACTACGACATTGAACATAATGCATTAGAAAACCCAATTGAAAAAGTCAGTGTCACTGAGGTCAGAGATATAATTAACAACTTGAAAAACGGTAAGGCTGCTGGTTTAGACAGTATTAGCGCTGAAATGCTTAAATACGGTGGCGAGTACATACCTCACAGGTTGTGCGAATTGATAAATTTATGTTTCGAGACAGGAGAAGTCCCAGACGATTGGAGAAAGGCGATTATTGTACCAATATATAAAAAGGGAGATAAAAGCAACTGCAGTAATTACAGAGGTATCAGCCTACTAAGTACCGTAAGTAAAATATACTCAAAAATACTTATTCGTAGGGTAATGGAAATTACAGAAGAGAAGATATGGGAAGCCCAAAGTGGATTTATGCCAGGAAGATCATGTACAGATCAGATATTTAGCCTAAGACAGATCACAGAAAAAAGCTTGAGAGTAGGAAAGAAAGTTTTCTGTGCATTTATTGACCTAGAAAAAGCTTTCGACACGGTAAATAGAAGTAAACTTTGGGAAGTCCTTAAAGAGTATGGAGTGAATGGAGGGCTCCTACAAGCAATAAAAACAATATATACGGGTAGTAAAGCAAGTGTAAGGGTAAATGGGAAACTGAGTGACTGGTTCGATATTATGCAAGGCGTGAAACAAGGATGCGTTATGTCCTCGTGGCTATTTATCATATTCATGGATAAGTGTCTAAGAACTGCCCTCTTCAACGAAAAAGGTATAGATCTCGAAACTCGAAACCGTCAAAGTACGTGGGTTGGCTTTCGCAGATGACAAGATTGTTATGGCAGAATCAGTCGAAGACTTGCAAAGAATGTTGACTAAACTTAACACAAGCATGAAGAACATGGACCTCAAAATTAACGTGAATAAAACGAAAGTCATGGTTTTTGAGGGAAAAAGTGAGAAAACAATATGCAACATTGTCCTAAATGATGTGAGATTAGAACAAGTTGACAAGTACGTATATCTAGGTAGTCTATTCACTAGCGACGGAAAAATAGATGGGGAATTAGATAGGCGCATAAATAAGGGTAAGCAGGTTATCGGTAGAGCAGGATCCATCCTCACGAATAAAAACATATCAAAAAAAGCTAAAATGGCCATACATAATTCCATATTCGTACCAACTGTACTATACGGTAGCGAGGCATGGACCTGTCAAGAAAAGGACAGGAGAAAAATCAACGCGATCGGCATGAAACCTCTGCGCATAATATGCGGAAAAACACTGATGGACAAAGTCCGAAACGAGATAATCCTCAAAGAATGTGGTACAGGAGACACGCTAGTTGACATATGGGAAAGAAATCAGTTAAGATGGTTCGGACATCTTGAAAGAATGAAAAATGAACGACTGATGAAGCAAGTATATAAAGGTAAAGTAAATGGCAGAATGCCCAGAGGTAGACCGCCGAAAGAATGGTTAGAATCTGTAAATGAGACATTGATCCGAAGAGACATAAGAAGTCATAGGAACAGAAGAGCTTGCATGAAGAAATGCATGGACGTAAAGGAAGCTAAAGTAGTATGCCAGGACAGAAATGTGTGGCGACAAATAGTTTATAAGCAGAGTGACAATAGAGTGAATGATGCCTGAAACAAAGACCTTGGATACTAATGGGCCCAAGTGGGGAACCATACATAACAATTTTGTGAGGCTCCTCACTTGGGATGATCGCTAGAGAGATTGATCAGCAACCTGGGTCGGAGCAGTGTTGCGGAGTGAACGTGTTATTTGAATAAATAACACGAAAACTCCAGATCAATCTAAAATATCTATACCATAACACATATACCTACATACCTATCTACCTTATACCATATAACGACCTACTTTACACCTATATACCTATCCCACTACTTTCCAACCGAGCAAGTCACGCCTACCCCGAAAGGGAAATGGTTAAATGGTATAATAATAATAATAATAATAATAATAATAATAATAATGGAAGAGTCTCAAATTATAAATCTGCTGAGGTCGAAGATATACACATTAGAAACGTCAAAAATGGAACAAGTTTCGTTTTGACACATTTAAAGTTGAACAATTTGAAATAGGGGAAAAAATAAATCAGAATTGAATAAATAAATATGTCTTACCCTTAAAAATTAAAAAAGATTAAAAAAGATTAAAAAAGCGTTCAAAGGTGACCAAAAACTTTAACCCTCGAATCGTTAAAATTTAAATAATAAAAACTTTAAAACTCAAGTTCCTCAAAGTTGTAATAAACTGAAATGTTGAGTAATGAAACATTTGCAATATCTTGAGAATACAGAAATGAATACACCAAGGCGTCAAATTTGGATCCAAAAGTGAATAAATCCATTGCCTTAGGATTTAGTGTGAAAGCGTTAAAAATGCGACATTTTTGCTTGCAATCGATCAGAATTGAACACATTCAGGTAAATTGTAAAAGTTCATAATTTGAAAATTGAAATTAGCGAGTTTTTCTACGTGGACTGTGAATTTTGTTTACTCTTACATAAAATACCTTCAAATTTATAAAATAATAATTCATTTCAGTTTCAACAGCAGCATATAATAAAACGCCCTTAATAGTCCAAAGTATCTATAAAAATATTTATCGAATAGAGAAAGCCAATTTATCAAATTTTAATTACAGACTGCTAACTTTTACCCCTATTATCCTTTTTCTTCATTTTCCAAACCATTACTTCTTTTCCCTGTTTTGAATAAGAAACTTCCCCTTATTATCGTTTTTCGCGCTTTAATGGGTACTGAATTAATAGAACCGAATAAGAAATTACAACTATTTTTGGTTGCAAGTTAATTACTTTTTGGTAAAAACTCAACTATTTTGTTGATAATTTAATTATTTTGTCAAAAGTTCGACTATTTTGTTAAAAAATCACTTTTTTTCATACAAATTTGACTATCTTCTAAAAAATTAGTCTTCTTGGCTTAAAAATGCCACTATTTGAATAAAAATTTATCTATTTTGTTGAAAATGCATCTCTTTATTGAAATTTGATCTACTTGGTTGTTAATGCAACTGCCTGGATAAAAATAAATTTGTTCTAACATTCAGCCATTTAGTTGATAATTCATGTTTACTGGTTGGAAATGATCTTTTTTTGTTAAAAATTTACCTTTTTGGATTCTCCTTAAAAATTCCTTATTCAACTATTTAGTGATAATACAACTGTTTATGGTTGAAATTTAATATTTTTTATTTGAAAATTCAAATTCAAAGTCGTAAATACAACTATTTAGGTGAAAATGTGTCTCTTTTGATTGAAAGCTCAACTATTTAGCTATTAATACAACTGTGCAGTTTATTTTGTAATTGAGATAAGAACTTCACCATTATATAACTTGTTCATTAATAAATGATTAAGTTAAAAGTTTTTGAATGAAAATTAGTTTAAGCTTTAATTTTAAAAGTTGAAAATTCAGAAGAGTTCAGTTTTTGCTGCTTTAATTTGCAGATTAGTTTTGATCACCTCAAATGAAAAAATCTTCAGCTTTCGCAGTTTGCCCTTTTTGATTTCAATGACCGGGAAAAATGTTTGCGAACCGCGCAAAGCTGGGAAATGACGGGGCATTTTTACCGACGATAAAAGTAGCCACCTTGCATGAGTAAAAAAATATATCATATTAATGAAAACGACAAAATATGGTTATTCACATAATAGCGTCGAATATTTGTTTACACATTCAAACGACTACTGATAAACTAATAATTTTAAACCTATCAGTTTTGGTTCTAATAGTAAAAGAAAAAACATAAATTATTATTATATAACAAATTATGGCCTTCATTCTGTCTCCAATATGAAAAAGTTCCAGTCAATTGATCTTGAAAGAGAACTTCTGTATCGAGTATTTTACAATCCTGTTCGCCGTTTCTTACCTTTTAAATTTGGTCACGGAAGCAGAATAATTGCGGTTTCTCCGTTTAGCTCGGCGGTCGCGATGAGGTCCAAAAGCAATAATTTTCCGGTTGAACTTTCCCGCGGTTGTTGGATTATCCACTTCAAGTCGAATAAAGCTAACTTGATATTTCAGAATTTTTATTACCTTCTGCCTACAAATTAAGGCTATTTCGGAAGCTAAGCCGATCGTTTTCTCATTTGTAAATTGCATGAGAAATGATTGTCCTGTCTCAGTGCTTACGTCAAAAATCATAAAGACACTTTAGACTAGAGGCTAGTAAACTTCTTAAGAGCATTATCAAGGAAACAATTAGTGGGAAAGGTGATTTTAAGAATATAAGGAAGTCTGAAGTAAATACTCAATTGCGGCTTGGATAAGTGTAAGAAACCCTTCTTTTTGTGTCGTAAGAGATGAAAGATAAATTGAAAACTCTTTGGGTTGAAATTACTTTTAAATCTTCTAAATTTCCTTTATTTGTTTACTTGGTTCACTTCCGGATTTCATGAGTTGATTGAAGAAGTAAGATCTGATAACTACTTTAAATTGTTGTAAATCGGAATTTATATTTTTATCATCTACGTGAAATGCAATTTTATTAATCTTCAACTTATAATAAAATGGGAAGAGGGAAAACTATTGAAAATACGGCCTTAGTTAACAAAAACACCAACTAAATCTAAGTCACTAATGAAAGAGGTTACAATGAGATTAAAAATTCTGAAAAAAATGAAAAATCATTGATCTTCTTTTTTCTCTGTTAAAAACTTTCAATTTTGTATTCAATGAAAGTTCCTATAAGATTCATATTTATTGACTTCCCACTCTCTTTTAGATTGTAGAAAATATTTGAAAGACATGAGCTTTTTTTCATTATATGCTTCTGGAGCATTCTATGTAAAAGTTATACAAAACAAAAAGAATTTTCACAAATCTCCCAAATATTTGAAAAAAGAAAAAAATGATCCAGTGCAAATGGTTCAGAAGTTATGACGTTCTTAAGTGATTTTTTAGTGAATGAAATTTTAAATCTTTTTGTTTTCACATTTATTATTAAAAAAATTATTTCGTGTATATTACATCAGTACTTTTCACACAAGCAAACCTTTTTTTCTGACTTGCGTCGTGAGTTGATAAATCTCTGGCATTTTAAACAGTGAATGAGTTTTCGCTTGACATTATTGAATTAGGAATTTTTTGGATGGTTATATTGAAACAAAGCAGTCTTATATGAGAGCCTATAACTTCTGTTCTATGAGTGCTAGACTTCATTTTATAAAAATGATTTAATCTACTTTAGTTCATGTCGATACAATTTTCATGTAGGATGTAAATTGTACAGTGTACAAGATTTTATACGAAAACAAAAAGATTTAACAGTTTTCTCACTGAAAAATAACTTTAAGTGGGCAATAATAATCATAACTTCTGAACTATTTACGCTGGGACATTTTTTTTTATTTTGATTTCAAACAATTTTGTTATGATAATTCCTTCCAAAATCATTGGAAAACTTCGGAAATCGTTTCTTCGCACTTTTTGAAGTGTTTTATTCTCGAACTACACGTAAATAGCAGTGGTGGATGACTGGATGTAGTTGATGCGAATTTCGATTTATTATATAAACATGGAATGTCCAGGGAAACTAGTCAGTCTTCAATTTGAAACCAAGGGACAAAACACTTAATTTATGTATAATATTTTCAACAACAACCAAAAAGTGCTAGAAAAATCCCAGTTTTTTCTTTGTTTCGTGATTCTTATAGTTCATGACACCGGTTACTTGGAAAATATATATAATATTTCAGGCGTTAAGGCTATATGTAGTTAGCGGGGGCAAGAATTCCGAAGTTAATTTGAATTTACCCAAATTTTCAAAATATCAATTTTCCAAATTCTCTGTCCATTGCCTCATTTTACTTCATAAATACTATAATATCTTTCTTAAATAATAAGAACCTATTCCGGTTTTCAGTAAAATCTGTATTCGGAGTGAAAAATTGGCTAATTTCCATAGTTCTTGTGTAAAATGTTTTTTTTTATTCTAACCCGAGCATTAAAAAAAACGTTCTACAAAAACTGTTGAAATTAACCAATTTTTCACTTCGAATACAGATTTGATTCAAAACAGAAATAGGCCCTAATTATCTAAAAAAGATGCAGTTCTAGTATTTATGGAGTACAATGCGGCAATTTAATTTTGAGGTTGTGTCCTAGTTCCACCGCCCTTAAAAGATTTTAAATTTTGTAGACGGAAGAATTGAACAATTGGAGCTTCAAACTTTAAAGAAAGTTACAATGCTTTACGAATTAAAAGCCTTATAAAAATCTGATTTCACTTTGGATGATTTATGTGGGTCGGTCGCCCTGAGAGCAACATATTTCGGCTGGAGATGAAACAAAGATCATTAAGGAAGCGAGATAATGATAAGTGACTGGATGTTCGATGCAGTGACTCTTCTTTTAGAATAAATTATGGCCCTTCGTAATTGCAAAGGTAAATTAATATATGTTGCACTTGTTGCAAATGTGTGCAAACATACAAGTGAGGGTGATTGGGCGGAGTCTTTCATGTTCTTTTCTCTTGTTACGTCCAGAGCACAAGAGTCTCAAATCTTAAAATACGACCTTGGGGTCAGGAATTCCGCCTCTCCAACCCTTTCAAGCCTTTTATTATTCTTCCAAAAAGGTTTTTTTATTACACTGTCAATTTAAATATGCATCCTTACGATTTCGAAGCTCTTATATTTAAGGCCATGTCATACTTGCGCTATACCTACCTTGCCGACAAATTTTAGCAACAACTCACGTTCACAAGGAATGATATATCGCATAGAAAATTTGATGAATTAAATAAAAGTTATACAAATTTTTCTGTTGTTGCGCGAACAAAATTTCAGTAAGTTAAGAATCGGACGTATGACGTGGTCCAAAAACAACTTCGGAAATGACACACCTAATTGAACGGGCACACAGCTCGCTTTTCTAATGATAATCTACGATAATCCACAAGTATGCCCAGCTAATTCATTCTGTTTGCAGCATTGAGTTGTTTCGTAGTGATGCTTATATTTTTTCATTATTTTATTTTGAGATTGGTGTTGTGTCAGAAAGTGACAGTTGATGTCATGTTGACGTTTCAATAATAATTTGAAAATTAAAAATATTCATGCACCTAATTAACTTTAATTATACAGGTATATTAAGTAATTGTAAATTTGTATAAACTCTTTAGGCTGACATAAATGCCATATCACTCATAAAACTATATGAAAAACTTCCAAGTTTACTGCATCGGTAATTCTTCTACTAAATGTCTACTAAAATGACTAATTCTTAGGAAAATCGTTACTAATTCAATAAGGAGAAATACGTTTGCCCGGGGGTGGGGGTAGGGGGTGGGTGCACGGAACGGCGGTATAGCTTACGAAATAATCAGTTAATTAGCAACTTTCTACTAAAATTAACTTTATTCTTCTTTATTCATGTTTAATTGAACATATTCTAACCATTATCAGTGAAAAACTCCGCAAAAAACTTATATCAACCCATAAGGAGAAAAAAGAAACAACAATGTTGTGTCAACACTATCGGACAATTTTTATTAAAAATTTAAAAGAAGAAACCCAACGTTTCGGAAACACTCCGTTTCCCTCATCAGGAGAATACACGTTATAACAGTGGAATGGTTACGAATATCCTACATCGTCATTTTTGGAGTAGATAAAATTAGTTGAAGTGAAAAAAATAGTATATAGTAATAGAGAAAATAGTAAATAGTAAAATAGTAATAGTCTACAAAAATAGTAACATAGTAATAGTATCACTTTTTGAGTCATCTTTATGGGAGCAGGATGCTTCTCCATCCTGCTCGCATAATAATTTTAATAAAATATACTTTTAAATTATAAATTTACTTTGTTAGCGGTTTTTTAATTATTGTTATTTAACACGAAAAAACTCTTGAAATTGAATCAAATATGAAAATTTCACAGAATCTAATTTATTGGACATATGTTCATTATGAAGAGGATAAAAAAACTTTATTCGAAATTAATATTTTTTCACTTCAACTAATTTTATCTACTCAAAAAAATGACGATATAGGATATTCGTAACCATTCCACTGTTATAACGTTTGTTTTCCTGATGAGGGAAACAGAGTGTTTCCGCAAAGTTGGGTTTCTTCTGTTAAATTTTAAATAAAAAATGGTCCGATATTGTTGACACAACAATGTTGTTTCTTTTTTCTCCTTATTGGATTCTCGGACGTTAAAGAAATTTATGATTATATCATCCCTTTACAACAAGCCTGAAGTATTAATTATTCCCAGAGCGACACGTGCATATGTCTTAAAAAAATTAAATTAAAACAGATTAAAATATTAGAAATGAAGTTGAACAAATACTTTCTCGTTTTTCGAGAATATAGAAAATAGAATCTGCCTGATTTGAAACAGTTTTCGGTCCCATATATAAAATATACAACTTAAATTAGGTAAATTAGGTCAATAATCACAGGGAAACTCAGGTGGATGATTCATTTTGCACGAAGTTTCGAAATCTAAATATGCTAACCCGATAATCAGTGACATTTGAAAAGAAAAATGTTTTGAAGAAATTGAAATCTGTTAATATTGAGAACTTGCATGTAGGGAAAGATGAGTGAAATCTCCAAAATGAGATGAATTCTTCTCAAATATAACGGAAATCTAACGCCTATGTACAGGTAGAAGCAGCTTTCACACACTGAAGAAAGTGAGAATGCACAAAATTGATAATTTAAAAGAAATAAATTAGTGTAAATATTTGAGCACCATATTGTTCGACATTCACTTGTGGTCTGCTAATTTTATTAACTCGATGTTGAAATTTATTCATTCTTCTTTAAGTTAAGCTATATAAATTCTTTATAAAATAAATCCAGGATTGAAGTCATATCGTCAATTTTTTGAGAAGCTCTTACATAAATAGTGCGAAAAACTTACTAGCATGATTGTGTAATTTTTTTGTTTGCATGGTGCAGTTGTTTAAAGCTGGAACAAAAAAGTACGTCAAATTCGTTTGAAAATTCCAGAGGACATTTCATCTGTAGGATAATTATAATACTAAAAACAAAGAAGATGTAATATACTTTTCATATGATTTTGAATGAAGTGTTATTTCTCACAACCTACCTCCTATAATAATTATTATTTGTTTCGAAATTATTGATGACAATTTGTCACGCTATTACGGAATTATTTTGTGAATGTACAGAACAAGAACGGCATTTATTTGTAAAATAGCCCTATTGGGGCCCCAAAGATGGCCCCTGACATTGATTAGAATTGAAAAAGGATCCTTGTTATGAGCCTCATCAAACTTTATTTGACGACCCCCAATAATCTTGCGTAACCACGTGCCTGAACTTCCGAACGTTCAAATGAACGAAATGGAAAAAATATATATTTTCTCAATTTTGCCTAGCCGAATTAGTTCAGGAAGCCATAAAAGTGAGTATTATACAAAAAATCTAACGATAGAAATTTTTTGAAGGGTAAAACACCCTCAAATGATAATGCAGATAGCGCCAACACACAATGTGCAGAATGACCGCCTTTATACACTTTTTTCTCGAATTAAACCAAGTGTTAAAATACTTTGCCATAAAACAAGTTTCTTCAGTGGGATGAGCATCACCGGAAAAGATATTTAAAACTACCTTAGTTTTTTTCAAATCACAAAATCATCAAAATGACCACCTTGATACACTTTTTTTCGATTTAAAAATAGCGTTAAAATACCTTGCCATTAAAAAGTTTTTTCAGTGGCAAAAGTATCACTCGAAAAAATATATAAAACCACCCTTAGTTTTTCGAAATCACAAAATCTTTTTTTGAATATCTTTTCCGGTGATACTTTTCCCACTGAAAAATTTGTTTTATGACAAGGTAATTGAACACTATTTTTAATTCGAAAAAAAGTGTATAAAGTCGGCCATTCTGTACATTATGTGTTGACCCTATCACCGTTAAAATTTGTGGGTGTTTTACCCTCTAAACATTAATTATCGTTGTATTTTTCTTTATAATAGTTACTTTTACGCCTTCCTAAACTAAATCAGCTAGGCTCATTGCACATTCATTCAGCGCGCCAAGGATCCTATAACATCCGCAAAGGGTTAAAAATATTTATACATCCAGCATTTTAAGAAATATCTGTTTTCATCCTATTTTCTACTGCTGCGTTTTTGAAATTCTAATCGTGAGTCCAAATCTTCACAAAACGCGCATTGTACACGTGTCGCTCTGGGAATAATTGATACTTCGGGGGTGTTTTGAAAGGATTCTATGAGTTTTTTCGCAGTTTTTCACTAAGATTGGTTAAACTATGTTTAATTCAACATAAATAAAGCAAAATAAATTTAATTTTAGTAGAAAGTTGCAAATTAACTGAGTAATACGTAAGAGATACCGACGCTCCGTGCGCTCACCCCCTTACCCCCACCCCCGGGTAGACGCACACTATCAGAAGCTGGACCCCTGCATTTTTTTATTATCTAGGACCCCCCTGAACATGGATCCGAAGAGAAACTGCGTTATATTATTTATGCATGCTCAATGTTACCTACTTTATACCTAATTTTGTAAGGAACTTTTTCCTACTAATGTTTACATGCAGGTAACATTCATACTAATTACTAATTACTAGTAACTAATAGTTACTAGTTACTAATTAGAAGTTACTAATCGATTAAGCTCTCCATATGTGGTTAATTGTATACTTGTTGCTCGAGTGCTCATAAATTATTTCTCCAACAGGTAATTGTAGCAGCTCCTTGCTAACATAATAGGAAATATTCTAGAAGAGTTTTATTACTAATTTATGAAATAAAAACATTATTAACCCACTTAAATTATTATCGACTTTCCTTTTACCATACGAGTATAAAATCACGTTTAGGGACCGTTCAAAAAATAGGTAACGCCTTCGGGGGGGGGGGGGAAAGTGTCAAGAAAAAGCATTACTTTGGTCTGTTAAACGCTAGAAGCAAAGATAAATGCGTTTATGGGATTATTCCTTCAATTTATTCAGTAGATGCTGGCGAGTTTGGTCAAACTCGTGAGTTCGGGAAAAAGAGAAAATCATTTCCATCTCAAATTTAAAAAAAATATCTGGTCAAACTTTCACAGGCATTTTATAAATATTTAACACAGGTTTGCTTTAATTAAAAGTAAAGCAAATTCGGTCGGAATGAAAATAGCTTTAATGTTGTTAAAAGGTTTTTACATTGTTCAAAAAAAGTAAATAGATTTCAACATATCGTGAAACTGTCATTTCGCTATACTTAGAGTGTGGTATTTGAGGGTAAGTAATTGGGTCTTAGGAGGGTTAAAATTATAAAGTTATTATTGATGAGCATTTGTTAAAAATTTTCCAATCATTTGTGAGGCATGTCTTTTAATTAGCCGATTTTGCTCAAAATTTCAGCGTACCATTGTGACAGGTCCATTAACATTAACAATTTTCATTTCAATGGATCTCGGATACAATCAGGTGTGATAAACATTATTGCGATTCCAAAGACGCAAAAATCGTGGAAAATAACTTTAAAATTTTAAGCGTTCAAAATGCTAGAATATGACATTAAAAGGGCGCTTCTCAGCTTGAATAAATGTCTATAATAAAACAATTTTAAACAAAAATTTTCAATAATGCAATGAATCTTAATTGTTAGTCTTTGCTATTAAACAGCGAGTAAATTAGGAATATTTGAAATAGTACACTTTCAAGGACTTCCAAGCTGTAAAAATGGAGAAATTTTTGTTCTTAGGCTCAGGAATTTAAAAAACTTCACTACTGAGTATTCAAAACTGAAAACTAATCAATTTCACAAGTTAAAAGTGGACCATTTTCAATTTATTTCCTTTTACAAAATTAGCAGTATTATATTGAGAGCAACGAACATTTGATAGATTCAAAATAAAACTTTGAGAATTATACACGCAAAATTAAAACTTTCAAGATTAAATATTTGTTCATGTTTATATTTTAATCTTAACTATTTCACTATATAATAACTTATTTAAATTTGCGTTCTGTACAGCTGGAAAATTCCGCAAAGGCATTATTTTTCAGGCCCCTTTCCAACTTATCAGTTATAAAATTTTGTTTAAATCTCTGCAAGAACTAGGCATTCAAAATTTCATTATTTTTAATTTGATAATGTTCTAAAGTAAAAATTTGCAACTAAATACCCCGATTTTTTTTTGTTTGGAATGAATAAACTGTAAAATTGCAAATTGTAATCACAGTTATCTAGTTTTATATATTTTGTACATTATTGATTGGCAAATCAATGTTTCCCGCGCGTTATAGTGGGCGTTAAATATTGCTAGTGGCAAATAAATTGCAAATAAATTCGGGAAATATCTGAATCTATAATCATTTATTCAAAGCTATAAGGCTGTCAGAATTTCGGATGAATCGGATATTATTGTTCAGTATTATAGCCCTAAAACTCAAACTTTCTCCGTTTATTTGAGCGACAAAGATTCACGATTGGGTAGTAAAAAATAAGCCGAAATTACTTAGAGACCTGCATATTTTTGCAATGAAAAATACATGGCCTTTTATTAATTTCGATTTCAAGGAAACTGGAAGTATACCGGAAAGTACCGGTTTAAGATGCAAATAAAAAGCTTGCTGAGGATATTATCGAGTGGTCGGAGTGACGAATCGCACAAATTGCTCATACGTCACTGGCTACCGAGGTGAAAGAGCAGTTTATGACTATACCGGGGAAAATATCGAGAAAAACAGGTTGTTCCTTTCGTTTTTTGTCGCAATAAACGAGCAATGTGCTCTTGTTTCTCAGGATTATGAGGAACGTTATGCAATAAATAGTTTCTGTGTTTCTGCTTTATACAGATTCGATGCGAATGACTTTCCTTGAATGCAAATCATTGTTCATCTTGTGTCTAAGCAACATGCATGGTAGCACCAAGAGAGAAAATAAAATTTATTACGTAGCGAAAGTCCCTTATGAGCCGTGCAATCGATTAAGAACCTTCTCATCTTCAGATTCGAGACGCCGATTATTTATTTTTCACGGAAGCCTCACTGAACCAAGAAGAAAACTCAGATTCTTGGAATTTTTAATTTTTTGTAGAACTCGGCTGCACATTTAGGGTGGACCAAAATCCCGCCATTGTTTAAGCTCACACGCTCACATGGCTCTAGGTTTTCCAATTCCGAAAGTAATTTTTTCTATGTCGGAAATCTTTAAAACAATTTTTTAAGAAAAAATTTGTTAAGCAAGTGAACATTTTTAAAGATTGTTGACTTGCTTTTAAAATTTTAAACAGTAAAGCTATTAGGAATATTTTCCCTCAGTAAATATGTCATACATAATAATTAAAATTCAATCATTTTTAAAAAAATTGGTGAGCAGCGACCGTAACAAGAAATTCGATTACAACAAATATTGTTAAATAATTATTTTTCTTGAGTTTCAGACTTTTTCAATGAAAAATCATGTTTTTTCTTTCATCAGACATAATTGGTAATATCATTCCAATTCTTAGAACCATGGGCAACTTTTTTCTTCCAAAGGTCCGATTTTCGAAACGACAACTACCTTAAATGTGCAAAAACACGTTTTTTTAGATTTTGATAATTACATTAATATTAATTTACCACCTTGTGCTTAAAATTTCTTCATATTTGGACCGAAGGAGCATTCGATTATTTCTATATCACGAAAATAAATGTTTTTAGACAAAAAATTTCTACTATAGGTTTATTTAGAAATGCAATTTTGATCAAATTATATTTTTTTACAAAATCACGACACAACATGTACAATATATGTATTCTTTGACATGCCAAAATTTCGAAAATTATTCGCACCAAAATTTAAAAATTTATAAAAATATTAGAATGACAATTATATAATGACAAGAGTAAAATTATTTCTATACCACATGGTAGAATATTGAGTCTCAAAATTATAGAAAAATGAGTCCATTTTTTACAAAGTATCAGGGAGGTGAAAACATTTTCATTAAATTTCTGTGTTCAAGGATAGAAATCCAAAATATCTTTATTCAGTTGTCATTCTCATAATTTTCAGATTCATTTTTTCGAGTAAAAGGAGAAATAATTTTTAAATAATTCTAATACGTATCGAAAAAAAGTGTTCTAAATTACTATCCAGTTCTCATTCTCATGTCTTCAATTTCAAGCACTATATTTGATTTTTTTAATGTGGAATTAACAAAAAATAAAAACATTTTTTGCATATTTATAAGAATTTCAACTTCAACACACTTTTCCAATTTCTCGATATGCAAGAGTCAAATAAAACCCGATGTCAAATTTTTGAATCCCAGTTCTGATTCCATCGGTTTCAAATTTTTATTTTTATTTGAGAAGGTAGTATAATGTAGAAATTTTCGAAATTGAGGACCTCGCAATGAAAAATATAAGCTCATCAGCTTATTATCTTATTAAAAAATGAGTTTCATAAGGTTATTTGAAATTCTAGGACCAAAAAGTTTAGTTCCTTGAAGTCATTAGGCTCTAAATGTTTTCTTATTTTGAATTCTGTATGCTTGCGAATTTATATATTTATTATAATCAGTATTTTTAAAATGTGTTTGATGTTAGATTTGAAGACAATACAATGTGAATTCTTATAAAATGTATTCCATTTAAAGAAAAATTTTAAGTTTAAATATTCATATTAAAAAATTTTCAATTTTGTTCCTTTTCAATTCTGATTTTTTTCATATTTGGAACTTTGAGATTTTACTCTTCCATAAATGTTTATTCACAATTAATAAGATGAAGGGTTAATATGTTTTCTTCCATTTTTTAGTTTGAAATTCAACAAATAAGCTTTCTATGAACGAAACAATTATGGCGAATCTTTTAGCTGTTCTATTTGGTAAATGATAACAATATAAGATAAAAATGGAACACAAACATAGTCAAGATTGCATTTTTGTTGATTTACAACAAAAAATCGGATTCTGTTATTTTTTGCTCATGTAAAATACGGTTAGATGAAAGCTGGTACGTTTGGAACAGCAGTAAGTCTTGGGCAAATGATTTTTGGTTTACTGTTGGATAAACATGTTTCTTTGGAGTCCAAAGATGCATATTCAATCAATAATAATCAGGTATCAATGGAAGAAACTAGCCTTCTTTTTTTTTAATGTGGAAAAAATCCCATGGTACACATTCTTCAATAATTACAATTTCTCATAGTAAATATTCAAGAATGAATGATTTTAAAATTAAAGCCTTTCAAAATTGAAAAAAAAACATAATAATGAAAGCGTTTCTATTGAACAATATGAAAATCAAAGGTTTAACAATTTTAATTTGTCACTTTTTTAGTTAAATAAGTAAAAATTCAAAATGAACCTTTAAAAAAAAATAATTTAAAATAAAACATCTTAGGAATTAATCATTTATAATCGCAAGCCTTTTGAAATTGAATAATTTGAATCCGAACATTTTTCAATTGAACAACATCGAAATAAAAGACTGGACAATAAAAAATGTTTATATAATCAATTGAAAGAAGAAGAAATTTAAATTGAAGTTCTCATAAATTAATAATTTAATTTGAAACCCGTGAATTATAATAAATGCAGTTTTTAATGGACTACTTTTTATATCCTATGTGTCATGTTGCATATTTAGGTAGAAAACGAACAGAAAGTTCCGATTGAGTTCCGAGTTTTGGCAAAAAACTATTTTTCAAACGAATTTCTCAAGACATTTAGGAAATATCAAGAGAAGTTCTTTTTTTTTTAATTTAAATTAATTGGAGAGATAAATTTACAACACGTAAAGATCTCTTCCTGTTTCTCGCGATTGAAATAATAATTTATCACGTTTCGATGAACTTTTTTACACAGTAGCGCTAATCGACTGATGTGAGTTGTAATTATTAACCGAAGAGATCGGTTCTAATTGGCCAATAAAATAAATTAGGCTTATCTTTTTCGATCATTCCAAAGTCAACGAATCCATGCGATATTTCGGTCGACGGATTTTTATAATGAACCCCACTTTCGCTTGTTCAAATTAAGAAGACGAATCGGTCCTTTAAATATATTTTTCGTAACACATGAGAGTATTTGCTTTTATATAAGAAGTCATTCTTTATTATGCAATAACTGAGCTACAGATTCCGTTAAAAGTAGTACTTTCAAAGTCTGCAAATATTAATTTAATTTGGTGACAGAAGCCTCCGAATGGAAAAGGAACTAGATAGTTCTTTTCTCTTTTTCGATTTTCGAATAAAAATTCCTCTTGGGAAGAATGCAAAAAAAATTAATAGCAATAGTTTGTATCGAACTAAAAAAATATTTCTCGACATGATTGTAAAAGGAAATACATATAAGAAAGAACCTCCCCTTTCAACGTTAAAACGAGGTTCAATCGTTGCAGCCGCCGGCGTGTCTTTTGTGCATTCCGCACTCGTATTTCAATCCGACCTCGTATATTATAAGGCGACAGGTGATAGAAAAGTGATTAATAATTGATTTTAGAAAGTACATCGTTAGCATTACCTTTTCTTCCATTTTTTTGCACTATTATCCCGTCCTAAATTTCTTGCAAACATGTTACACGTGCACAAGTGCACTCCTCGGTTGACACTTCATTTATTTTTTCTCTCCCAATATTTCTGGATTTTCGAACAAAAAATCCGATTTCTCTTGTCACATAAAATACTTCTCCTCGACTGATTGCTTATCCTAGAATTCTAAAGTGAGGTCGCAACGCTCCTTATCTCCTAGAAAAGATCTCAATCTCAAGATCGCTTCTTTCTCGTTTCTAGATCATGGACGTATATGCAAACGGCATCACATTTCTGAGACAAAGACTATCAAAGTATTTTTTGTAAGAAAAAAAATTAATGGAACTTTCTAAGAATTTAGGAAATTACAGATTTTTTAAATAAACCAAGTAGACAATTAATAATTTAAATGTTTTGATAATATTTTAGAAAGTACCTTCTAATATGTTGTGTCTGTAAATAAGTTCTTAGGTGGAAAATAATGTATTGAAAAGAAGAATTATTGCTAATGTGCTAATTATGAAAATTGATAAAATGTTACTAGCGGCTTTTTAATAGAATTATTGATATTTTGCATTCTGGTTTAATTATTAGTTTATTTGTAGTTATAAGAATTCAATGAATTGTTATATATCTATGTAGGAATGTTGCGAAAACATGATTCGATACTGGAAGCAATGGGGTCAAGTAATTGCAGTGATGATTTATGCAGCTTAGAATAGCGTTTAATCTCTGCACTACTTCTGATTTATGAGCGCGGTTTTCTTATATATTGTGGGTGTGTTTTTACTTTATTGAAATATTGAAATTTTATATATGTGGAATTTCCTGAAGAGGTTGAATTTATATCTCACTATCTTACACCTATTCATGGAATACAATATATAATATCTTATAAATCTGATTTGTATAGGGCAGTACATTTTTCACTGATTAAAATTCTGTAAGATTGAGTGCTTTCATTTAAAATTGTTCTCCTATTTAATGAAAAAAAATGTATTAATCAATAAAAATTTGAATCGTTGAATTCGGATGTTTAAAAGATAAAATTATTTAACTTTAGAATTGGAGATCGTCATTTTTACAAAGCTGTAATTTTTTTATTAAGTGAAGGCTTGAAGATCCATTGACTAAAGTGGTCATTATCAAATACAATATAACGTTTGTTACTAATTTGATATAGCCTCCAATTTTGGAGTCTTTCAATAATAAATTTTAAACTTTTGCATTAATTTTTAACCACCAATAGCATTCACTTGTAATTTGCTATAACATCCAAAGTGTGTTGTGTAACTAAATCAACTTTTGACTTCAAAATTTTTTCAGAAATAGAAGTCATTTATTAGATAATTTCTTAAGTAAAAATTCTTTTTCTCGAAAAGTTTAAAAATATTCAAGTGAAAACAACAGAAATGAGCTATTTTCGAAAAATTAGTTGGTCTTTATCTTCGGTTTTTTTCTTCAAACTTTTGAACATTGGTTCCCAATATACACATTCGCACACGCGCCCGTGTGTGTGTGTTCCCTATACTATTTATATGGGATTTTCATGCTTTCATACTTCGTCATCCGAGATGACACCTTTTTATTTTGTCCTAACGAGATAGCATCTTTTCATTCAGATACGTCGATTTCTAAAACCAACATTCTTTTTCTAGCACAGTTTAAAAATTTTATATTGGAAACTATCTGTTTTTGCAAAATTTAATTGGCCACCATTTTTTATTTTCCCAACATTTCCAATTTTCCTTCCAACCATTTACTGTAGAATAATTTATTAGCTTTTTCTACAATTGTTCAAACATTATTCTCTAATAACTAAAGAAAATTTAATTTTTGACCCTAAATGTTGGATCCGCCGTTTTTTGAATATACAAAATTTGAACTTTTTTAACATTAGGCTTAGGTTACGTAAATTACACATTTTTGCATAATTTCCCCCATGTGCATCTCATGGGCAACTTCAAGTCCCTGGGGGGATGGGTTAGTATTAAGCGATTTGGAAAAAAATAGAGGGACATTCTATTTTAGGGTATTTGCACTAGAATCGTAAATGAGAGCAAACAAATTCAAAAATAGTAAAATAAGTACCACACTAAGCAGCAGTTATATGCAAAAAATATTATCAGAAGCAGAAAATATGCGATTGCTAAACAGTAACCCTAAAATCGTATAGCCCAAAGCACGAAATACGTTATGGGAATGTGTTCGTTAAAGCCGAAGGAGCTTTAACAGAAGAGAATTCACAATCATCAAATAACAGTTGTCGATATTTTGACCTTTAATTTCGAAAGGTCTATGTACAAATGTGGGAGAAGTACAACGACCGAGCGCGTAGCGTGAGGTAAATATATTATCGAGCGCGAAGCGCGAGATCCAATAACTTATGCGCGCCCTGGGCGCATTGTAACTTGTGAGCCGCGCGTGCAGCGCGCGATGAGAAAGTACCCCTGTAACAGGCAGAATGTTTTAGGATAAGATTAAAATTACGTGAACACAGTGCATGGAATTGGAGTCATTAACTCATTTTAGTTTGAAAAAGTTAGATAGAACCCTATGGCTCTAGTGTCACAAAGTATTGAATCGCATTTGCGAGATGTTCTCTGGAAATCAGCAAAGTAGAATGCCTGTCAATGGATTTCAGTCCAACGTTTTTTATAAGATTGGTGAGACTGACTAGATAAGTTGGATTATTATAGAGTGGATTATATGGTTATTTATATCATTATGTAAAGTCTGGAACGATCACGATTCGCTCATTATTGTCAGTCAGTCAGTCAGTCAGTAAGGTCCTGGATAGAAGACTTTCCACAATAAAAACATCACTAAAGAGCAGCTCTGTTATTATATCTTTCAAAATCTGATAATGTAATGTAATGTTCTGTCTGTCAACTACCTTGCGAAGCTTGAGATTTCACAATCTCACAATGACACTTCATTTGTTTCAGGGCTACTCTTGCATCGACCTACTGAACGCGGGAATGAGAGATAGTGGTGTTTACTACCTTCAGATTCGAGGCACAACCTACTGGTTCCTGAAGGTCTTCTGTGAGCAGGAAACCGCTGATGGTGGTTGGACGGTGAGTTTCCGGTTGAGAAATAATATTTTCATTTTTTTACGCACTTCTAGAAATCATTAGGAAATTTGTTCAATGAAACTTTTTTAGGGCATCAGAAGTATTTAAGTGTTTGTTTACTCAAGAATTTTCGTATTTGACCGAACTTCAATCAAAATTTTTATATTTCATAGTTTCTATTATATAAAATAATAAAAAAGAAAACCTAAGACAATATTTTTGACAATTGAAGGGTTGCAGTACAGAACCAGATAACCAATATTTTCATTGAAAACAGGTTTAGGCGTAACAATTTAGTTATAATTTTGAGATAGTAACCATTGTTTAAGATTCTCGCAATTACATTCCTTGACATTATTATCATTTAATAAAAAAAGTATACATTTTCTTATTTTTCCGGGCAGCTAGCAAAAAACGTCTGGCATACTGTGATATCGCGATTTTCAGTTTTGATTTTCTCGAAATGGAATCTTTTTTTTTTGCATCAAACATTTTTTATTCTCATTCTACATCCCCATATCTCGGGAGTAAGATCTTATTTTTGCAAAAAATTAAAAATTCTTTTTCAATCACTATCTCAAGTCGATTTTGAAAACCCATGCAATTTTAATCTAAAAATTATCGGTCTATTTTATGGGAATTGGCTAACTTTTTTAAATTATTCTTTATTCATCCGTTTTCAGAAATCTAATACCTTGAAAGCATGATTTTATTTTATCTTCAAACTTTAAATTGGATGCCTTTTTTTGAAAATACTTTTTTTTCCTTCCGGGAGAGGATATTTGTTTTATCTTGACAAAATTTGTTTTACGATTGTAAATCTTCTCTTCATCCTACTGATTGTTGTTCAAAATGATCGTTTTCCGGTCAAATACACGCGTATAACCTAAAATTGTCAAAGAATGGAAAACGTTTAATTATTTATTTAATTATTTATCACTTTGGTATAAAACGCTAACAAAACCAGAAATTGTTTTTAAAAAATTTCATTATTATTATTATACCATTGTTTTTAAATGAAAATACAAAATTTTCGAAATATAACTAAGAATGTTCCAAATTGTAAATCTTTTTTGAAATCTATATCGAGCTTTGCTACAGTAAAACCCGATAGCTCAACCTACAATTGTACACATATTTTTAAACTTTTTAAAAATCTAATACTTTTCTATTAAAAATACGAATTTTTAGTGTAAAAAGCTGACGTCGCCTAAAATTGCTGAAGAATTATTTAATCTTCAGATTCTGATAATATTTGATTACAAATACCCATTTCCGATGTAAAATGCTAATGTAACCTAAAATTGTTGACAATTGCGAATCTTGATGATGATTTTTAATTAAAAATGTCTATTTCCGGTGGAAAGAATTAACGAGACCTAAAAATTTTTAGAAAGTTTAAGATTTCTTCGAAACCTTATGATTTCATATTAAAATTCTTCTCTAAAAGGCAGTGTCTATATGCTTACCAAAAACCCTGGTCGAATAGTCCCTTTTCCAGGTTTCACTATTCGTACAGAGAAAAAACTAATATTTGCACTAAAATTTCGATACACGTAGCCACGGCATTTTTAGAAACACTAATTTCCAGCGAAAAGCACTAACATAAAACATGTATAATATTTTCAATAATTTGTTAGATAATTCGAAAAAATGAATTTAACTGCGCAAGAGTATTAAAAATCACAAACGTGTCGCAATTCATATCATGTTTTCTATAATTTTTTGAAATAAAAAGGATTATTTGTATTATTATTATTTGTAATTTAAGATGCAAAACAACTTCATATAATGAAATGCCAATCAGGTTTCCAACAACAATAATTTCGAGATTTTCGAGACATATCGATACACCACTTTTTTAGATATAGACAGAATATATTGCAATTGTGTAAATATTTTCCAAACCAATTTCGTCTTCAAATTTGAAATATCTTACAAGAACAAATTTATTTTACGATGCCCTTCAAAAAAATGCCCTCGGCCTCAATTAAGCGTTTACTCGTTCTCACAACCTATAAATTCTGTCAATACTCAAGAAAATCCGGTAATAAAAAAATTGTGGTTGATGCTATTACCTTCCCGCTCAATTTACCTTCGCTCATGCAAATGCCTCACAGTAACCCGAGCAGTAACCGCAACTCAATTTTATTCACGGATGATGCCAACGGCAATAAGACATAAACTGAGGTATCCTGAACTTGAGGAAATGCATTTTCATTCTGGTATTCTCACTTCAAGAACTACCGTTATAAAAACACTCATTGCCACCAAATAAACAATATTTTTATACTTTCTTCTCGGGGAATATTTAAAAAAAATTAAATAGGGATCACGTAAAAGCAATGCTTAAAACGTGATCACCTCTTTTTTATTTAAAAGACTCACTATCTCTGATCAAATGACTTTTCTTCTTTCAATGTCACTTTTCACTTCTACCACTCGTCAACTAGCCATGGAAATCGTACATAATTAATTACCTCTAATAGAATTTTATCATTTTCTAAATTGGATAACATTTTATATTTACTTCTTTCTAAGTATTATAAAAAAATCAAATTCAGAAAATTATTCAACAAATAAGCTAATAAATTGATTAATTTTACATAGTTCAAAAATGTGACAGCAAGTGAGCACTAAAGTTCGTCCCTAATTGAATTTAGAGTCACTTATTGAAAATTCTGAACCCCGAAAATCACTAGAAAAAGTTATCAGTAAATTTGTAATTAATTAAATTTAATATCCATTCAGAATCAGATAATTTTGTTTCGGTTGCCAGCTGTGCTTTCTAGCGCTATTTGATTCAATCAATCACGAAATTTCCTGCGTTTTTTCATTAAAACAAGTAATAAGAACCCCAAGACGAAATTCAAATGGGATGAATACAAAAACACATGAAATCTTGAATTGGATCGATTCATAAGAAAAAAGATAGAACCGTTCTGCTTGTTAATTGTTCCGATAGAAAAAATTACATTTCAGTCTCATAGACATAGAGTAATAAACTGGAGCCTTAATCACGCTTTCACCAATTGATCTTACATAGTCTTTGTGGCCTTTAACGACAATCGGAAGTAAAATGACGAATATAAAAAATGATGTCACAAAAAAAAGTAATTTATAACACCTTCTATATCATAAATATCAGGCACACCAAACATATTTTTTCTACGCTCACTGAATTTCAGTAAACCTAGACACGGACTTTACCGAAATATGAAAAATTTCCTCTCATTTCTATTTTTCTGAATAGCCGTTTGGCTTGATTTTTATTTTTTCAAGTTGCCATTATTTGTCATAATCTTAATTTTTCTGAAATATCATTTGCCCTAATTTTTTATATTTCCGAATTACATTGGGCATAATTTTTATTTTTCTAAATTACAACTTGCGTTTATCAGTATCTTTTCTAGTTTTTTAATATGACAAATCACAGTCCCGTGAAATACAAATTATGATAAATAACAATTCAGATAAATGAAAATCAGGGCAACTCGATTCTATGCAGAAAGCATTTTTCTGATGATTTTTGAGTAGTTCAAAGGCAAATTTCAAATGTGGGAAATACGTTAATATAAAAAAGGTTGTGACTAGGCGCACCGAAAAACTGAGGGAGGTGGAAAAGGCGATAGACTAGATATCGCGAAAATTCGGGACGACTAGCCAAGCTTGTGAAAAATATTGGACCAGTCATCCCGATTTTCGGGACGACGAGACACTTCGTATGAAAAATATAAACAAAATTTTCAAATTTTTTTTTAGCTTTTTACAGTATTACGTCCAACAGAAAATTTAATTAAAATTTTGCAAAATACTGTTTCAATATATATATATATATATATATATATATATATTGTTTGTTTGTTCGTTAAATAAATATATATTTTTTGTAAAAATAGAACTGAACTTGCTATACAAAAATCTCCATAGAAGACAGTTTTCTATATGTCCAATTATTTTATAATATTCTTTTACTTAGTTTTAAATATGGAATAACTTATTTCAAAAAGGACTTGATACTTTTTTATCTTCAAATATTTAAAACATTCAAAAATTATGCAGATGTGATAAACAATAAATAAAAGTCGAATGCAAAAACGATTCAATAACCTTAACGACAAGAACCCATTTTCTGCTATATGTACAAAATCATCCATAAAACACACAGTTTTCAATTGATCAAGTTTTTTTTACAAAACTATTTTGCTCAGTTTTTAATGTAGAATAATGCTTTCTGAGCAATAATTTAACCCATTTGAAAAGGCTAGATACACTGTAAAAACTGTGGTTCCATTTGAATTGAGCATCATTTTTTTAGCGTCCTGTTATAATACCAAATCGTCTTGTTTTGATGCCATCGTTCGTACTATTTTACTCTGCTAACTTCAGGTTGCAGAATGGTACGTACTAGAGAACTAAAATGATGCTCACGGAGTATTGTTTTAATTGCTTTCAACTTCATGCTTATGAGTATTCTTCATTGTTTAAATTTTCTTCTACTTTTGAAATGTGATAGAGAAAAATAGAACGGGAGAGAAAGGTAGCATTATTTAAAAAAGAGGAAACTGGTGAATAAATATCTAATTATTACATACTAATAAATATAATAAATATTTATTTATATGAATATGAGATAACGGTTAAATCCAAAATGATGCATAGAATTATTTTTTGAATTGTAAAAGTTACAAACATTTGTAACGTCATTTTGAGTTATTATTCAGTATTGAAAAATTCATATTGCAATGATTGAAAAGTAATGAGGTGGATGTTCTTCCAAAGGTCTTACTGTTTAAATGGGTAACCCTAGTAGTCTAGGTGTTCAAATCACATCTTCCTCGGGAAATTAGGGTTAAGGAGTGAAATTGATGATACCCGGATGGCTTTTCAAAGGTCTGAAAAAAAGTTTTTTTTTCAATTAAGTTTTTTCGATAGTGCCCTCTGCGTGGAGAATAACCCATATAATATAATTATAATATCTTTATATTACAAACAAGAAATATGATACATTATAAAATATTTTCTATTACAAATAACGAAATCTTAAATGTCAAATTTTGAAAATCAAATAGACTTTCTAACTATGCTAAAATATTCTAGCATTTTTATAAGAGCCGTGCAGTCATTTATTCGAATTTTTAATACAAATTCAAGAACGCTTAGAATATTGGTTTTTTCCAAATAGAGACAAATTTAACTGTACATCGAACCGCCTTGATTTCCTTCAATCATTACCATTTTTTGAATCAAAATAACTTTTTGATTGTAGAAAATGGATTCAAAATTCAAGACGAATCTTCGAAATTCGACTTGTTCGAATAAGTCGAATTTCAAATATTAGACTTGAGTTTTGGAATCATTTTTTTTAGAAAAATAAGGAGTTAGTTTGATTTAGAAATTGTAATAGCTTAAGGAAGTCAAACCTGTTTGATGTACATTAAAAATTTTTTCTATTTCAAAGAATCCAACTTTCCAGGCGTGTCTAAATTTGTATTACAAATTCGAATAAACGACTGCACACCTCTGATTTGTATAGCCACTCTTGAAGGAAGACCGTTAACGAATATTTTCATCTTTGGCAACACTCAAGTTAATCGAAAGTTATTTTTCGAAGTCTCTAATAAATTTCGAATTAGAATTAAGCTTCAGCTAATATCGCTAATTTCTTTTTCTGCATATTAGCCTTTTTTGGAATCAGCTAAAGAAATTTTAGAAAAATGTCGCATTCTATTCTCCAAATATAAGTGGAAAGTGTAGACCAAAACTTCTTTCCCGTGTTCTGCACAAGAAAAGTAAAACTTGAGTTTAGACAAATCATTCAAGACTAAGTAAAAAACATGACTTTGCTTGCAATGCAGAGAAAATGAGTTTTTGATTGATTTTATAAAATCAAAGAGTTTAAAATTCGGGTACTGGAGATTGTAATTTTGATCTAACGTGATTAATTTTGCCACTGGATGATTATTTTGGATTTGACCTACACTTTCGTCGCTTGCAGAATAAAATAGTGCGGATTTGCAATCAACGCAGTTCCTCTTTTTTAATTTTTGACCAAATTTGACCTGTAATGTAATATGTACATTAAAAAATGATTGTGAAAATGGCCTGGTGGAGTTTTCCACTAGTGTTCTGATGTTTATCGAATTAATTATGGCGATGTGATTCGTTCCGAGGTGCAAATCGAGTTACAAAAGTGAATTCGGAGAACCCAAAGATCCCGAATATGAAAAAAATTAATTTTTCCAACGTCTTGAAAGACCCAGCTATTAAAGTTTATGGCAAAAAGCTTTAATTCTGAAAAATTTTACCGTGAAAGCTGGGCAGTTCGTTTACAGTAATCATTTTTTAAAGGAAGGCATTCTCCTCGAGAAAATCCTAAAAGCATTCGATGGCACTATTTTGCTAAAGTTAAATAATTATATATTTACTGTAAAATCGAAATGAAAAGTTACAAATAAAACCAAAGTAAATTTTTTTTATTCAATAAACTGTATTATTAGGTATTTTCACTTACTACTCATTTAAAAAAAAAATCGGTTTGTTTTCCCGTCAGCACGTGCAACAACAAACACAATTTATTAATATTTTTAGTAACTTTCGCAATAGAAAATATGTGCCAAGTAAATTTAGTCAATGTCTTATTTGAGTAGGATACAGAAAAAGTGACGTTAATTTCAGGATTAAATTAGAAGGCTAGAAAATGTATGATACTAACCTCAATTTTTCTTCTTTAACAATTAATGCGACCAAAATCATAAATTAATGTTACTTTTTTAAACGAGTACTAAGTGAAAATACCTAATAAATACAGTTTATTGAAAAAGAATGAATTGACTTTTGTTTTATTTTTTAATTTTGATTTCAGTTTTACAGTAAATATACAAATCACTTACCTTTCTCAAAATAGCGCCATCGGGTCCTTTCAGGATTTTCTCCTGGAGAATGTCTTCCTTCAAAAAATGCTTAGTGTGAACGAACTGGCCAGCTTTAACCGTACAATTATTTTGAATTAAAACTTTTTGCCATAAAGCCATATAACCATCGAAACAACACGAACGAAGTAGAGTGACAGTTCACGGACGTTTGACGTTTCCATGTGCTACCTAACGTCACTGACGTTTGACGTTTCCGTGTGCTACGTAACGTCATTGAAATTTGATCTCACTTCAGTCCTGTTTTGATCCAAAAAAGTAGTACTAAAACGTCGTTTAGTGGCATCAAAATAAAGTGGCATTAGAATGGAGCCACACGAGACTATATTTTTGGAGGACTGTTTCAGTACCGAAAACTGGCCTTGATATGATACTTTTTTTTTACAGTGTACTTTATTTTCTTTTTGAGTATAAAATACATTAAAAGCATCAGAGAATAGTATTCTGTAAAGAAAAGTCAAGTGCGAGAACTTACAGGCTGAAAAGCATTGAGGCGAGTGCATTCGTGACAGCAGAAATCATTTGACATGAAAATTATGACGAGAGAAAATAACGGCAAATGGTGATTCGGAAAATTAATAATGAGCTCAAATAAAAATTCAGAAAAAATAAGGGAGATGGTTATTCAGTAAAATAAAAATGATGGTGAACGATAATCCTGAAAAATTAAAATTCGGCAAAATAGTAATTGGGAGAACGAACTGTCTACCGTTACGGAATTTTCTGTAAGACTAACCCATTTTCAGAGCGTTCAGGGCCAGTGTTACCTATGCCAGTGTCAGTACCTATGGCATAATACATAAATAAGGGTAAATTGTAATTCGAAAAAAAAAAAATCTGCCCGCTTCGCGGGCACATTCTCATCGCGCGCTTCGCGCGCGGCTCGCAAGTTTGAGCGCGCCTAGGGCGCGCAACTGTTGGATCTCGCGCTTCGCGCTCGATCATATATGTATCTCGCGCTTCGCGCTCGATTATGTATTCACCTCGCGCTACGCGCTCGGGCGTATTCACATCGCGCTTTACGCTCGATTCCTCTAGATCTTTGAACTTCGTGTTCGACTTCGATGAAAAGAAAACGTTTATTTTTAAATATTACAAAATTATCAAAACCTCTATATATGAAGTGATTGTTAAATTTGTTTTTATTTTAGACTGAAAAGAAAATTTATTTACTCAAGGTTCTATCGACCTTAAGGAACACATTCTCATCCAGATACTCGCGCTTCGCGCTCGATATTTGATTTCAAATTCATTTGAACCTTGCGTTCCACGCTCGGTTCTGTGCACCGTATAATAGAAACAAAAAAGTTTGAGCGCACTTACGGCGCGCGATTTGGGCGTCGCGCTTCGCGATTTGTATTTGATTTCAAATCAAGAATAATTATATAAATTAAGCGACAAATTTTATTAGTTAAAATGTTATTTTAGATTTTCCGTTTTTCAAAAAAGTTATTTTTTTTCATTTTGAATATATTCTTACAACGAAAATGGATTTTTCCAAAGTTTTCCAAAAATTTGATTTCTTTCACTGTCAATGTTATTTTCACGAATAAAATAAAAACTACGTGTCCTATCGAAACATGATGGATAACAAATTTGTACCTCTTCTTTGAATGAACAAATGTTGTCTTCGTCATGTTTTTCGTAGCTTGTGTTATTCGTCTAAAAATTTATTTTTTCTATTTTCAATGCTGTTTTTTATAAATAAAACAAAAACTACGAGTTATATCAAAAAGTGAATAATAACAAATTTGTAGATCTTTTTTAGGTGCATAATTTTGGTCCAGTCATCTTTTGTCGTATCTTGCATAGTTTCACAGCAAAATGGAATTTTTGATTTCTCATTATTTTGTTGTGCGATCAGAATTTGAATTTTTTATTTTTTGAAAAATTCAAAAAGTTATTATGAAAATATTGTAAGGTGTTCAAAAATCAACGTTTTTCTTCTCCTGACTTTTTTTCATAACGTGCGTTTTTCGGCTTAAAATGTTCATTTTCGTTTGTTTTTTGGAATTTTGAAAATGCTATAACTCTGGTAATTTTTTTTTTATCTGAAATAGTCATTAGGATATTTTTTTCCTCTTTTTGCTTACTACTAATAACCGTCCATAGAATTTCCAAATCTTCAAAAAAAGTGTTCTCAAAAATTTTCAAAATGTGCTCACTTTTTGAATTTTCATCCGAAATTGCTGGTTAACGAACTTGTTCTTTCTTTCTAGGCCCTAAAAAAGTGTGCCAAAGCACAACCCAATCTGATTATTTTTTCGAAAGTTATCGTGCCTACAGACAGACAGACACCTTGATAAAAACCTTTTTTTCTGGCTCAGGGGGTCTCAAAACGTGGAGATTTGATGAAAACCGACCAAGTCAAATTTTACATAAAACCAATACCTTCTCATTAGAATGAGAATGTAAAAAGATGACAAACAGTAATTCGGAAGAATAAAAATCAGGGAAAGTGGTCATGATCATTATTTCGTACCGAAATTTGGATACAAATAGCCGGATTTTTTAAGTATGAATAATGGAACCTAAAAAAATGGCGATTTTTATCGAAACTTCGGTACAAATAGTCGCATTTTTCGGTACGTTAAGATACTCCCTTCTAACAAATGTATTTCGAGAAAATAATTAAATAAACATAAGGAAAAGCATAATTTTCGGAATTAGCATGCGCCTCATATTAATGATAGTTCAAATTTATATATTATGGGCCTAGAAAATAGAAAATTATATATCACTATGGATAACTTCATATTGTGTTAGGAGTTTTATGGAAGTACAATTAGCCGAATTTCGACTTTAAAAATGTTTGAGGAATCGAAGCTGCTTATTAACTCAAGGTACAATTAGACGAAGGCTAAATGAGAGCATTAGAGCTACTAACACAAAAGTGTTGAATTTCGCAATGCTGTGGGTTGTGGGCGAGTTTATAATGTCTCAAAATATCCTCTATTCAAATATGCTTCTAAGAGTTCTAAGTGCTCTTCAAATAACAGTTATTGTATACCAAACTTGGGCAAGAGTCTCATTTAAAATTGTACTTTTTGTGCTAGAACAAAAAAAAAGCAAGAATATTGTCTTGTAATATCTGAGTTTTAAAAACTGGTATTGCGGTGAAGATTCTTTAGAAACTTTTTTACGTGAGATATTCTTCAAATCACGACTGAAAATATATATTTATTTTGATGGGTAAAATCGAAACTATACTTCATTCTAAAATTTGGAAAATTATATGCAAATTTTTAATTTGGATCAAATTCAAATGCTTTAATGTAATTAGATTTCTGAAGTGAGACTAAAAATTCCAGTCATTTAATTCTAATGATATTCACAGATCAGATTTTATAATTATTAGGCTTCAATTCAAAGTTTCGCAATTTTTATTCAATACCTCAAATCAAAATTTCGATACTTCCAGTTTTTAATTTTTTTTAATTTCTTGTCTCTCAAAATTAGAAATTTGTAATTTTCAAGATTTCATTCCAGAATCGATAATAAATCCTGCACTCTATTCCTCAGAATCGAAATTCTGAATTTCTTAATTTTCCAAACTGAATTCTGCAATTGATCCCTTGTTAAAATCAAGATTTGCGCTGCCAAGTACTGTCACCAAAAAAACGCAAATCTGTTTTCTCGAGAGATATGTTTTTCAATTTTTCTTGGATTGACGGCGCAATTCTTATCTGATCTTACTTCAATTTCGCTGAAAGCCGTGAGATGCAATACTGCATGAATTTCATAAAGAATTAAGCTTAACGAAGTCAAAACTGTAAGATTCTCGCTTTGGAAAACTATAACATTTTTTACATTTTTCACCTTTGTCAATGGCTACAGACAAACCCATTAAATCGATTGACATGGAAATTGAACTGGACATGCACGGCATAATTTTCAATTTATTTTTTTTTCAATTTATAATAACCTTATTTGTTTAATAAAATGTAGTACTTTTATGTTTTTAAGAAATTTCGTTTACCTTTGTACATGGCTACAGCAAAATTTATTGGACCGATTAGCGTAAAATTTCAACTGCAGGTGCATGGCAATATTCTCTAGTGAAATTTTCAAGATTTTGCAATATCTTCAATGAGATTAGTACAATTTTCTAGTACTAAGTTTCAAGAATTTATATAATATTATTATCATTAGTTTGTAAAATTGCATAGATTCCACCATCCTGCTTTTGTATGTCTAACTCTTACTCTAAGTAACAATTCTAACTCTAAGTAACCATTTTCTTCAGAAATTGAAATCCATCCTGAGGGTTACTTTGTAAGTATTTCATTAATAACATTTTTTGCAAAAACTTGGCCAAGTGCAATCAAAAATTAATAATTAACGTTAACTGATTACGAGTAATGTAAAAGAAATTGTTTAACTGTTATTTTAGATTTAAGTTTGAGAAGAAGATTTAGAAAAACTATTTATAAACAAATATTTTGAATCATAAAAAGTCGCAGGATTGAATTATTAAAGAGTCAGGCATTTCGATAAACGAAAGAAAAGGACACTGAAAATAAATTTGAACGATATTTAGAGTTGTCAAACCCTCCAAGTTGTCATAGTTAATTTTTTTTATCTCTAAATTTTCTACTTGGATTTAAATTTTTAAAAAAACTTTTTTTGATACTCGTAAATAACTAATTGTCATTATTATTATTTCACTTCACTTGTTCAACCTTGATTTAACAACTTCATTCATTTGTACTTGACCAATTTTTTGTATCGTAGATATTTTTGGTAAGATTTAAAATAAGAGTAACAAACTCACTATTTTAAAATTTAGTTCAGTGGTCAACATCCAAGATTTTTAATTAACTGTACATTGACCCAGTGAAGACATTTAATTAATGAGATTCAGTTTTCAAATTCGTGATGGTCAGTTTTATCCCTAACGACTTTAGATCGCCTGAGGGGAATAATTATAGTTTTGCATCAAAATACGAGGAAATTCACTGAACCATGTGAACTCGTGAGAAGATCCAATATTCGATATCAATGTCAGCATTTCACTGAATATAATAATGATTTGCTTCGAAGGTTCCTCCATATTACACGTACGTCATAATTTGCCGTTTTCTCATTTCGTTTTTTTCTGCTTAAGCGATCTTAAAAATAAACCAGACGTACGTGACGAGTTTGTACAATCAAATACCCATCTGACTGAATCTACTCACTGCGAATTCGAATAAATCGTACCTATAAAGGAGCAAAAATATTACGACATGAGACGTGAGACCTGCCCCCTCTAATTTGCAGTGCCATTACACAGTTAGGTACAAGATAAGATCTTCATTAGCGCTAATTGTAAGAGTTGGCTCGAATGAAAATGTGATGGATCTTTTTTTAATTAGACTTTTTATGAGCCTCTTTGAACCCAGGATAGATTAAGATACATTGATTATTACCCAGTTAATTGTTGCAAGATGACATCATAAAATTGGGATAATTTTCACGGAAGTATGATTTAAAAAGGCTTTAACCAAATTACAGTTAAATCAGTATACTTAAATGTTGTTTAAATTGTTACACAAGCATACAATTTGGTGTGAATGTTCCTTTTGCCATTAAAAAACTTTTAAGAGCGAGGCTTAAATTCTACGTATTGGATCATTTTAAATTGAAAAACACCAATATTTGATTATTTTTGCTTTTGAAGCAAAAATTCCAACTTTCTCAAATTCATTTATTTTTTATTGTTTACAATCCTGAATGGACTGAAAGTGTCAAGACATGATATCAGGGTGACCGCGAAACTTCATTTTCAAAATTCCTTGACTTTTCCCTGATTTTATCTTGACCAATTTTTTGTTTTCCCTGACTATTAATATTCAAAGACCAGTTTTTCGAACTTATAACATTCGTAATATAAAATCTCCCTTATAGATAGGATAGAACAATTTCAAAATTTATTTATTTATTTCAACAAAAAAGATGAATTTTTAACCCTAAAAGATGAATTTTAATCCAAAAGGAAAAATGTTCTATCCAAAGAGACAAAATTACAACAAACAGTTGAATTTTTTACCAAAAAGATGAATTTTTGAAAAGGTACTTGAATTTTCAACAACAACAACAACAACAACAAAAACAACCTGCAAAGATGAATCCTACACCAAATAGACGAATTTTTAACTGAAAAAAAAAATGTCGACCAAAAATGGAAAAATTAAAATTTCAGTAAAAAAATATTTCAATAAAATAGTCAAATTTTGAAACCAGGGATAATTTTAAACTAAAATTATGAATCTAGAAGGAAAAAAGAATTTCCAAGGAATTAATTTAATTCTTAAGCAACAAAGATCAATTTTCAAACAAAAAGACGAATGTTCCAAAAAGTTCCATTTGCAAAAAGTAAATAAGAATTACCTACAAAAAATGAATTTTCAACTCAAATTATGAATCTTCAACGACAAAAAAAGAATCCTTAACAAAGTAGTACACCTTTTAACAAATAACGATCTTTCAGTCAAGAAAGGAAAGATTGTAATCCGAATTATTGAACTTTTAAACCAAAAGACACATTTTCTGTAAAACAGTTGAATTTCTGACCTTAAAACATGAAATTTCAATAAAAAAGTTATTTTTCAACAAAACAGTTCACATTCAAACATAAGAAATGAGCCTTCAACCAAGAAAATAAATTTTTAACAAAGTGGTTCAACTTTTACCCAACTTGTTGATTTTTCAATTTAAAAAAAAAAACATTTTCAACCAGAAATAGAATAGTTTAAATTTCCGTTAAGAAGTTATTTTCCAAATAAAAAAATTATCTTTCAACAAAGTAGTTTAGCTTTCAAACAACGAGATTAATTTTCAACTAAAATGATTAGTCTTTAAAAAATGATATTTTAACAATGTAATTTATAATTATTAAACATATAATATCCGATAATATATTTTCAATTAATTATTATCATTTTCTAACCACGTAATTGAATTTCTAAATGAAAAAGTTGAATATAACCCAAAAAAGACAAATTTTCAAACAAAATAGTTGAATCCGCACCCAAAGAAGATTAATTTTCAACTAAACAGTTGCATTTTTAACCACAAAATATTAATTTTTACCCAAAGAGATGAATTTTCAAACCGTAAGATCGAAGTTTTAAAAAAAGTTGAATTTCCAACCAAATGAAATAACTTTTTAACAAAATTTTTGAAGTTGCAACCAAATTATAAAATTCTTAACTGAATATATAATTTTCCAGGAGGAAGCAACGGAAAAAAAATAGGAATACAAGCAAATAAATTACTAACAAGAATATTATATCATGGTGGCCGCAAACTTCATTTTAAAAATCCCCTAACTTTTCCCTGACTAATTTTTCATTTTCCCTTACCATTATTATTCAAAGACCAGAATTTTAACGTGGTAACATTTTTAACATAGAATCTTACATAAACGTATTAAAACAATTTGAAATTCGGTTTAAAAAATTTTCAATTTTTTATCCTCGACAGTTATTTAAAGTGTCTTGTATAGATATTCCCTTACTTTTCCTTGATTTTCAGGTTTTAACTGACACGGGCTTTCTATCTTTCCCACACTTAAATATATTTTTCTAAATAAATCAAGTCAAATTAAGCAGTTTGAATTACTCATATAAAACCAAGTGTATTCCATTTTATATACTTTAACTATATAAATATAATCATACTAACATTATACTTTTATTTTCAAGTACAAATCGGGTAAACAACTCTGTCATTTATTTTTCTTATTTCACTAAACACGAAGCGATTTATAACCTCACTTATAATGGCTTCTTTGATGTAATATTTCTTAAACGTGTATCGCTTTAAAAAGTAAGACTGTTCCTCTAAAGTGTTAGATAATTTCTAAACCGGTAATAGCGCCTGAAAATAAATGCCATAATTGCAAAATCGCTTAGAGATGTGTGTTCGTGTCAGTTAAATTTAAATGGCTCAAATGTTGAGATAAATAACTAGCTTTCATTGCAAAATTGCAGACATTGTTTCTCATTTTTATTTATTTTACTTTTTGAATTCAAATGTAGTCGACTCAGGTGTAACGTTAGATCCTATACAGGCATGCATGTGTATGAGCAATATGAGCATCTTGTTCTGAACGAAAGTCAGCGAAGGAGATACTATCGAATGTCTGCATGAGACTTTAATCTTGAATCTTTTTTGTTGCTCCGCTGCAATTTTCTCCGGACTTATATCACTTTCTGACATCGGTTATCAATTACAGAGACGTTTAGAGCTATTTGAGGCACCTCTTGTGTCGAAGACGATGTCGCAGGACCGACAGTGTACATAAATTGCATCAGCATTGTTTGCATTGAATGTACATTTTTATGCAGTTTCCATACCTACATGTTTTGAAGCTTCGAAATATGATCAAATTTTGTAGAAGCAGAATGTTCTAAGCCTAACTTTATGGATTTAAATTCATGGTAAGGATTCGTCCATATATGTATATATATGGGGCCATGTATAAATTACGTAACTTTTTTGGGTGCGGGAGTAGGTCAAAGTTTTTTCTTTGCCATCTTACATTTAGTCCAGGCGATCCGCTTAAAAATATGCGAGATAAGAAGAAATGTCTTTGAAAAAACTTGTTCCTTTTTAAAAATTCTGCAAGTTTCTTTGACTATTTTTTGATATATATTTTGCACACTTTTCGAAATACATGCATATAAAAATGGCGGTTTTTGCGAAATATCGAAAAAGAATAAAGGAATTTGTTATAGAGCGTTTAAGAAGAAACTAATTAAAAATTATGACATCAAAAAAAAAAAAATCTGTCATTTTTTTTAAAAGAAAAAATTTTTCATTAGTTTGGCACCGGGTCTGAAAAATTTGCTAATACCAAAAAGGAGTTTCACACCAAATCTGATGCTTTTGTAACAATTAGAGCAAAGCTTTCAGCATCAATAAAAAAAAGTTGAACAGATTTAATTGGGGAAGGCTGGGTTAATCAATATTAGTATTAATTTTGAATGCAATAATAAAAAATTCACAAATTATAATAATAAATGAATAAACAAGTAAGGGGTCATCTACAAATTACGTAAGGTGTTTTGTGCTATTTTTATCCTCCACCCCTCCCTCATTAATGACCACGAGATTTTCTCTTATCCCCCCCCCCCCCCATAATTCTCCCGCAAAGTGTACATTTTATACGTTTAAGCACCTTGGTTTCCAAAAATTGAGTAACCTCAATAAAATGATTGAACAGTAGGAACGCTTCCTCTATTGATACTTTATAAAAGCATTTCTAGTAATGCTAGTAATGCTTTAATGCTTTTATAAAGTATACATACAGGAAGCATTTCTATTGTTCAATTATTGAGGTTACTCGATTTTTGGAAACCAGGGGGCTTACACGCATAAAATTTACACTTCGACGGAGAATGACCCATGTAA
>CAKNXH010063363.1:137193-170731 GCA_932178445.1 Andricus quercusramuli
TACCCTACTGAAAATTTGCGGTCGCATTTATGGCCGCGTATAAGAAACAGCATTTGCGACTGCATTCGCGGTCGCATTTGCGGCCGCATTTTGAAATATTATAAGCCACTAAAAAATTTGCGTTGCCTTAATTTTTATTCTCTGAGGTGTAATTAAATTAGTACAACCGTGAATATTTATCAGTTAATGCACAAAGTTTTTTTGTTTTTTTTTTACATTGTTCTTTAATTGATAAATATTCACGGTTGTGCTCATTTAATTACACCTTAGACTACAAAATATAAGTCAACGGTTTATAGTATTTCAAAATGCGGCCGCAAATGTAACCTTAAATGCGACTGCCAATGCTGTTTCTTATACGCGGCCGCAAATGCGACCGCAAATTTTCAGTAGGGTATAACTCCATAACCTCAAAACCCTGGTTATAAAGTTACTCAACCATGACTATGTTCCACACGAAAAACTCACGATATTGTTCTGTTTTCCCCAACCAGATTTTTCCACTAAGTGGGGGGGGGGGGTGAAAGTGGTATGGGGTAAATGATTTGACCGGGTTTAGGGATTTTTCGGGTGTTTTTTGAGGTTATGTCAGAATCCTGACGTGTAGAGGTAAAACGGGTTGCGGATTCGGTTTCAGCGAGAAAAAATACATGGGAATATTATATTGGCATCCAAGACTCAGCGGGAAAAAATACATGGAAATTTCATAGTGGTATCCAAGATTCAGAAATTATTGTTTTTTGTGGTCGTGTGATAATTAATTAAATTCTTTAAAATGAATAAAATCTATCAATTTTTAAAACTGATGAAATCCTTGGCCGATTCAAACTTCTTACAGCATAATAATTAATATAAATACATATAGTTATTTTTGAGAAATATTTTCTTTGAAAAAAATTATTTAAATGATTCCAGCCATAGAAAGCTTTATTTCAAAAATTGGGCACAGTAGAGTTGTATAGAAAGTTTTACCTGGATAAATAAGACATCAATTATTAAAAGTCTACCATTTCCTATGAATTGGTAAGAAGCGATATTATGAAAAACTTGTTTGGAAAAACATTGTTATAAATATTTTGTTTGTATGTTTTGAAAACATTTGATTAAAAATAATATCTTTTATTTTATTTTACATTATCAGCAATATTATTTTGATTCTTGAAATCATAGAAAAACTATGTATTTTGTTCAGCAATCTAAGTTTTGACACGAAAACTTCCTTCAATACGTCAATATACAAGGTTTTGAAAATATAAGAAATTTATAACCTTGTATACTGTCTGTACATGTACATGATTTGTACATGCTATAAAATCTACGAAAATTGTTTTTATAATAACAAAATAATGGCTTGTTTCTTCCGACTGAAGAAATGTCATGTTCGAAATTTACAACTTTTCAAAAATCTGCAATTAACTGAACACTAAAGGAAAACATTTTAATTGTATACTTCCAACAATTGTACTTTGAAAATTATTTTTACTTCTAATTTTTATGATAGATTTATAACTTTTTCACTGACTTTGCATTTACTATTTTTTTAATGATAACAAAGGAGGTTTAAAAATCCAAAATGAAACTATTTGAAAAAGTGAGAACCGCATAACAGAGCAAAATATACGATAAAGAGGAATGTAAACGCCGAAACAGATCAAATAAAATCTTTTAGTATGCATATATTTTTTATAGATACATATACGGCTTTACTGGTGCAATAATTTAAACAATTATCAAGCTCAAGACTTCGGTGAAGATTCTGAAATTTTTAAGTACAAGTTCATCAATTTTTTAGACCTAAATTTGAGTGCGCCTCCAAATTCGATAGATTTGAAAATTGGCTACTTTAAATTGTGAAGTTTTTCAAAATGGCCATGTCTAAGTTCACCGAAATTCGGTGTGCGTAGAATAAATATTTTCGGTGAGCCCAGGGTGAGAGGAATTTTTTTTTAAATTATATTATAAATCAGGGTGTCTATCAAATGAATGATTTTGAATTCCCGGTTTTCTCTTGGTCATTTCAAAAGACTTCAAACGATTTTAATGATTTGAAACGTTTTTTTCAAATTTCAAGAGTTTTCTAAACTTTTAAAAACATTTCAAAGTTTTTTTATTTGAAGCAAGAATCTTTTTAGATGACATAATTCTGAGTTGGATCATCAGATAATGTTTAGTCATAAGAATTACAATTCTGATTTTGAACATACAGTTTTGCAAAAGAAATATAAATGTGAATTTGAACGCAGGGATTGTTTTTTTTTTTTAAATTCCATTCTTCTAAATCAGAATAAAAATTCTTTTCCCTAATTCCCGTTCCATGTCAAAAATTCCCTATTTCAAGTCAAATTATATTCACTTACAACATTTTATATTATAATTCAGAAAGATAGTGAGTCCCTGTTTCTGAAATTTGGAAGAGGGGCGTTTCACATTCTAGCAAAGTTTTATTTGCAATGAAAAAAGAATTTCTCAATGCAAACAAATTCTGATTTAGGAGAAGGAATTTTCAAAAACTGACGAATTCTGACTTGGGACATGCATTGTTTTTGTGAATTCAATCTTCATGAATCAGAATTGAAAGTATTTAAAAAAATTTCCTGTGATAATTACCTTTACCAAGGAAAAATTATAATTCTTTTAAAAAATTCCCTATACAAAATCGCAATCAAATTTATTTCAGGAATTGCCTGTGCCATGTCAGAAATATATTTATTTATAAATTTTTTTATTATAATTCAGAATAAAAGTAACACCATTTTTCCAAAATTCGGAAGAGGGAAGTTCTAAGTTTTCACAAATTCTGACTTTTAGCAGGGATTTTTTTAAATCCCTTCTTCCAAATCAGAATCAAAATTCTTTTGCAAAATTCCCGTTTCATGTAAAAAATTTCCTGTTCTAAGTCAAATTATAATTCTTTACAGAAACTCCCTTTTTCAATGTGAAAATTTATCATTCCTAACGGAAATGCCTGTTCTACAGTGAACCTAAAATTAAACTTATATTTCTTCACGGAAATTGCCTGTTCTAAACTCAAAATTATCATTTTTTACTAAAGTTATCTGTCCCGAAGTAAAAGTTATGAATCTTTACGGAGATTCCCTGCCCTAAGCTAAAATTTTTATTTTTCTACTGAAATTCCATGTCGCGACATAGAATTGTAATTCTCTTGGGAAATTCCATTTTACAAGTAAGAAATGTGATTTTTTCACGAATTCTCTAATCCAATTCGGAATTAAGTAATAAAATATTTGAAACCTCTTTTAATTTTCATATCGGTACATTCGAGAGAAAAATCCAGATCAATTAATCAAATTCCCGGTCATTTCCCAATTTTATCAATTTACAGGTCAGGTAAACACGCTGTAATTCCCTTCAACTCGAACCTAAAATATTTGAGATATTTAATATTGACGAATAAAATGTAAAGCTGAACCAACTACATTTATCTTAGATTTGGCCACAAATATCTTTGAAACGAACCAATGAGTTTGGCAAAATCTTTCAAGTGGGCATATGCAGAAAAATTTATTTTGACCATTATACCTAATGATGCATATTTTTAAATCCTGAAACCAAAATGCTGAAAGTATGAATATAGTGCTAATTAAATAGGATTACCTTAATATTTTCATCAAAGAAATTTTGATCAAAACAATAAAATAGCGATACTTATGACCTTATATATATATATATATATATATATATATATTGTTATATATTATAATGTTGCCACACTCACGACACAGAAATTTTCCAAGGTGCAAGCAACTAAAAGATACTCACGGTTTCTATAATACATAATGAGTAATGAACTTTCAAATAATACCCTCTACCTGTATAAATTTTCCATATTTTTATGAGTTACCTATTAGAACTAATAAATAATTGCACGTTATAAAGTTCCCAGCTCTTGAACTAATTATTAGCACACAATAGACTCCATTAATGATAGAAAAAAACCTATATAAAAATGATCAATATTGATTAAAAGATAATGCTTTTGATCCTATATTTATCAATTAAATGAGCAGTAAATTACTGGTTTTAGAATGATCTCTATGATTCTTCAAGTCAGCCTAGCAAAAACAGTCTTTATATATTATTTTTCATTTGACAATTATTATTGCAAGGTTTCGAAACAAAGATGAAAAATTAATAACTATTAAAGTGTTCGAGATGTACAACCTTCGGCATATCGATTGCTCAAGAGAATGCATTTTTATCGTTTTGTATCAAAAAAATATGTTCAATAACTTGTCCTCAATTTATCGCCCTATTAAAATGCCGCTAATGTTTCGTCACCAGGAATGTCCTACTGAATGTGCAGTGCATGAATTTAATTTTACGATTTTCTTGTTTGCAGGTAATTCAAAGAAGGGACGATTATGGAGAACCCAGAGAAAATTTCAACAGAGACTGGGCTGATTACAAAAATGGATTTGGAGATCCCGCGAGGGAATTCTGGCTTGGAAATGAAAATATATATATGTTGACGAATAATGAAGATTACATGCTTAGGGTCGAGCTTGAAGACTTTGAGGGTAACAAGAGGTAATAAATTTGTATTCTAATTTATTTTAATTTTTTGGAATGTGCAATGTTTTACCCAGAGCAAATTTAATATTCACAATTGCAAATTGAAAATATTTATCAAGTATTTCAAAATGAAACCTTATGTGTTGGACTCTTTCAAATTAATTCTGTTTTCAATTAAATTTTATCTTCTTTGATCAAATTCTTCAAGATTCTGCAGTTTAATTTCGTAGCCTCAAGAGGCAAGAAAATTTTTCAGTGAAAACATTCGAAATCGAATGATTTCAAATTAAAGTATTCAAAATAGGATCGCTTCGTAATGATAAAATTTCTTATTGTAGAACTTCTCATTGTCAGCCGTAACAATAATTTTTCAGTATGAAATATTTAAGACTGGAGAATCGGAAACTTGAATAATTAATCTGTATAATGTTATTATTTAAAAATTGCTTGTCTTTAAATTTTATTCGTTCAATATTGAAAATTTTCTAATTAAAAGCCATATTAGTTGAAAGTTTTTAAATTGAAATCGACACTAATCGCTTTGTATTAAAATCAAAATATTAAACATTTTTTAAATTCCACTTTTTACAATTCAAAAGCCACACAGTTTCCCTTTTTCAGCTCCTCCTTTTCCTTGCAATATCCGTACATGTTGCAAATGTAAGTACATAAACGTACGGACTGTCCGGACGCTTAAGACCTGCTTTTTAATAATTTAAAAATATTTCGATTTTACATTTTTCAAGTTTTAAATTTCCGATCTAGAATTACTAATTTTTTAATGTCTAAAATTAGGATTCTTCAAATAATAGAGCTTTCATTTTCAAAATCCATTCCTGAACCACTGAGGAGCAATCCAGCGGATTACGAGAGTTGTTTCCCCTCGATTCTGTTAAACCATAATTGTTTTAAAATTTCTGAAAAATCTTCTTTGCTGAAGGAAAGCCTGTAACATATTAAAAAATCAATTTAGTTCTGATTATGACAGTAGAGTCTAGATCTTGATCGAAAGTGGAGGAAGAAATTGAAGTGTTGTACAAATTAGTTCATGTCTCGGTAAACTACTTCTTGTGAGCAGATTCATCTTGCGATTTGCCAATACCTTTAAAGGTCCTTGAAGCATCGATTACGCGAGCAAATATATAGTTGCCTACTGGATTCGAGTAATAAGTTACGCCAGAAGCTCGTGCTAACTGACAATATATAGTCTCATCGTCATCCATTGCGTTCGAACTTCGAAAATGTAAAGATTTTTATCATATAATCTCGATTCGCCCTCTGGCGACACTGTCAAAGTTCACTGAACTATTTTGCTTCATTTCTATTAAGAACTATTTAATTATCTATAGAAAACTCTAATGAAATATCTTTAAATCAAAGAGGATGTGCCTAAGTTAATTATTTAAAAACCTGCTTAATTGACTACGATAATAAATGCTAATTATTAGAATAGAAACTTGACCCTTGATGTGTGATTTTAATTTCAACTGACACTTTTTTTCTTTCAATGAAATAACTTGCTAATTAAATTTGTCCCTTCTCTTTCATCATCCGTATCTGGATAATTAGTGTTATAAACGCCCACGATTCTTGATTCAGTGTTTAAAAAAAGGATCATCTTCCTTTCTACATTCGAATTTCCACACTACACTTCATAGACGATTTTTATCGCACGGTGAACACGCGATCTCCTCCTGACACCGAACAGTCAAGTTAATGTCATCGAAATTGGCCCGATTACGAAATTGCCACATAAACTTGTTCAGCGTCTCGGCATCAATATCAGTGATAATTCACAAACGAAGATATATTTCAATCATAAACTGGTAATGAATTAGAAATCAGTGATAAATCAATAATATTCTCGAAACAGAAACATTGATCTGATTTTATGGGTATATGAAATTGTATTTTTTACGATCACTTTTCTTTATAACAAAGTTATTTACAAAGTTGAGTTAGCATCTGAGACTAATCTGGAATGCCTACAATTTTTTAGGAATTTTCCATATATATAGTAAACCGGGAAAATTTAATGAATTTAGAAAAGTTTATGGAATTTTTCACTGTCATTTAATCGTCCCTTTTCAAGGGCCATGAATGTTATTGACTTGCGACGTCAACTCCAAGTTTGAAGCAATTGCACTGAAACCTGGAATTAGAAACCTCAGATTAACGATATTCCTAGAAATCATGGCCTCCGCATGTCGGTCATGCGCGGAGCGCGGGATCGAAAGATAGGCGGTACTTAGGCCAGGGTGACGAACAGCATGAGGGCCGAACTCTCAACACGTTAGTTACATCAGGTTGCATCATGCGTACAAATCCAACAGAAATTATTCATGTTGCCCTGCCTGCTTACGTTTGGATTTTCTAGACTTAAGATCAAGGCCACTGCAGACCATGCCCGAAACCATTCTTCATGCCAGGTTCCAGTGTTAATCTTGAACATTTTTTATAAAATCATGCAGAATAGCAGTTTGATTTTCAAGATATTTAGAAATTATTTGAATAATTTTCATTTTATTACACAATTTTTTTCTCCTGTAAATCTTCAAGTTATTCTTTTCTCGACTTAATTACGCGGTTATTGAATATTCAGTGCGATTTTTTTAAATCTTTTGCACTGTGTCGCATATTATTCAGTATTTTCTTATCTGAGAACTTATACCCTAATAGTTTAAACAATGCTCCTTTTTAAACAATTTTCATCCGTACGTTGAGTAGTATTTTTATCAGATCGATTTTTTTGAAATAAGAAAATATTGAATGATAAGCAACATAGTGTGAAAAATTATTTTAAAAAACTAGAATTTTCTCCGCAAGACGCAAGTTACATTGATTGTTTATATAATTGCAAACTGTCTTTCACCAAAAAATATAACTCTGAAAATTCATTAACTGTGTCATTAACTTCAGAAAATAATAACTTGTCACGATTTGCATCGTAAAATTTCGTTTAAACAAATGAAAATTGTTTTAATAATTGCAAAATATCTTAAACTTGCCACTAACCGAATGAAAATAATTCATGTTAAAAAAAATTTTTAAATACTGTCTTCAGCATGAATTAGATATAAAACTGCTATCTCGCAGTTTTGGCGCATTTTCAGACACAACACACAGTGATGTGAAGGGTCAAAATGAAAATTCATTAGGTGGAAATCATTATTTGAACATTCCAGAAGTGAATAAACTTTAATTTACGAAAAGTTAATCAAGTACTTATTTTTCCATTTTTTTCGAAAACTGAGCTTTTTTCATTGGAGAAAAAACATATTGGGGGCGATCGATCACCAAAAAATCAAAAGTCGACTTTTTCAACACCCTAGGACTTATTTGATATTCACGTCTTTGTGAAGAATAAAAAAATATATTTTTTGTTCACAAGTCTCCTGGTATTTCTACTGCGGAAACTTATAAATCTAAAAGTTCTCAATTTAAAAAAGTTTGAAATGTATTACGATTAATACTTATGATAATAATTATTTGAATATTTATCGCGATAAGACATGAAGAAACAGAATTTCAATATACAGATTTTTATAGAATGAAAATTACAAGCCAGAGAAAAGTTCAGCCCAAGGTAAAATAAATTATTATTGTGAAAATTAGAAGATTAGCAGCATCTTGAAATTGATATTTACCTGTATGCCCAGATACAAGTAATTGATGAATTATTTAATTAATTTATTATAAAACAATTTTCTGTAACAAATTTTTAATCAAAATTCTTTTGAATATTAATTCGTCAAATCTATCTGAGCTATTTTAATCATGTGTGCTTAGAATGAATTTGAGTATTGCACTACTAATGGTGAAACTAATATTAGAAACTATAGAAAAATTCAGCACGACGTGAAACTTATTAATGCTATAAAGAACAACGTCAATTAGACTTTAATGACTCTAGAGTCTACACTTTAGTTTCCCAGCAGGAGTTCAGCTAGTGATAGTAACAATCAAATTTTACACTCATGGGTGATTGAAACTCTACATATCTCATCCAGTTAACGACTTTTTCTTGCGGAATGCTGCACTTGACACTTAAAACTTATTGTAAATCACGAAACCTCATATATGTAACAAACTTGACGTTAAACGGTAGCCAATAATTCTCCTAGATTGAATATTATAATTATAAAATACCATTTACATACGTTTCTGATTTAAAAACTTACTGATGAGAAAGTGTGAAATAGGAGAGAGCTTTAGAAAGTTCTCAATTTCAATATTGCATGTCTCGAATGAAATTTTATTATCAGGACTCACCTAATTATTTTTTACTTTTTTTTCTAAAATGAGATCAAACTTTATTTTCCGCTAAATAAAAATAGGTTTGAAAATACAAGTAAAAAAAAAAGATTCCGAGTATAGACTCAAAAGGAGATTTAGATAAAGAAAATGTTTTGTATTCTGGTTGGCATCATATTGAGTCATGTAATTTATTTTACGATCAGACTAGATTACTTTTATAGATTTTATCTTATACTCGTTTGTCTTTTCAAATCCCGGTGTCACTAGAATGCATATAATTTCTTCATCGATCAAAAATTCTGCTGAAGTAAAATAGGAAAAGCACATTATTCATTCGAGTTGGCACTTTATATTGCAAGAATATCGTTACGCTTTGGCAAACAATTGACCATTGACTAACGGATACACAGTACACACGTGGGTTATTTTCTTGGTCTGAAAAAAGCGGAAGTCTTTGAAAATATTCTAGAAGTTGATTGATAAACAAAGCATTACGTTAATATCTTCTCAAAGCATTGAAAATAAATTTAATTTTACACTACTGACGGATAGTATCGGACCACTTTGAAGCTGATAGCGCCGTCTTGAATATAGATAAAAAATATTTATAAAAAACCTTCAAAAACATGATCAAATTATCCGTTAATTGAGCCTTAGTTAAAGTATCTTGGCCTCTGGACTGCGCTATCACCTTTCAAAATCAAGGTTAATTTTGAACCTGAGTCACCCGGTAGTGGTCTGACACTATCCATATACTTGAGCGCCCGGATCAAGTAACTTGATCCGAACCCTCAAATGTCGTTCAATTAGTACCTAATGAATAAATCGTCGATAAACTCAGATACTTTCATTAGAAAACCCTGGGAAAATACAAGTGAATATCGAGATTGAAGTATTACATCTTAAAAGTTAAAACTGTACTTTAAAATTAAAATTTTTCGGTTTGTTAAAGAATGATAATTGTAGATTATTAATTCTTTTTGGTAATTAATAGAAGATAGTCATTCCGATGATTAAAAACGATATTAAAATACCGTATTCAATATTCATTTTCTCCCATCTTATCTCGAACTGAATTTGAATCTGCAAATTAGAAAGTTGCTCACCTCTCGATTAAACTCGCATCCTGTGTCCGACAACAAGAATCTAGAATCTCACAAATTTACGAGTTGCTGCTTCCGAGTAGGCACTGATCATTACAAAGAGAGGTATCGTTCTGTTTCAGGTATGCTCAATATTCTCATTTCAAGATTTACTCTGAAGGAGAGTATTATAAATTGGAGATCGACGGATATGAGGGAAATGCAGGTGACTCTCTAAATGACCCTTGGTATGGATCCAACAACAGTCCATTCTCAACTTATAATAGGTAAGCCGCACATTTTAAATCTAAAGATAATTAAAAAGTAATGAGAAATGTGTAATTTTACTATATAACTGCAAAATTATGTCCAAATTGCGAACTAGAAGAGAATCATCCGTTTATGAAAATAATTAAATTGTAAAAGTATTTAAGGGGGTAGTCTGGTAACTAAATTTCAAAAAATCGATTTTTATCTTAAATATTTCGAAAGTTAAATATATGGAGAGTATATTGTAAAAATTATAGACTGAAATATGAAAAATTCACAAAGCTACAGCACATAGTCGAGAGCGCTTCGTAGTTGAGCGCTGTAAGCCGCACAACAGCAGTAAACGATCGGAAAGCAACGTCTGACGATTATAAAATAGCCAGATCGAGTCGTAGGGCAGAAAAAATTGCTGAAAATGATCCCTATAAGGAAACGGAAGGTTTGCTTGTATGCACTAGACATAGACGATAAGTGCAGTAGTTTCCTCAAAAAAATCTGTTATTAAAGCTAAACGCGTTTTTCTCAAAACAACGTTTTTTCGATCGGCCCAGGTAATTAAAAATATTCTATTGAACCGATGAAGCTGAAATTTTAACACGTTGTTCTACACATCAGTGGCTATGGCGGGAACTAGGATCATTTTTTCCGTTCATTATTTTCTGATTTATAGCATGATTTCCGAGGAAAAAAGTTGAAAAAAAGTTGCATTTTTTTAGAAGTCCGCCATTTTGTTATTTTTCACTCAAAATAAAAAATCCTAGCTCTGGCCAGAATGACAAGCCTACAGAACAATAATCAACTCGATTTTTTTAATTCAAATGTCTTGAAGTGACGCAATCACCTGGGCCAGCCATATACCTTTTTTTAATATGCTCACTTTGTCCGTATGAAAAACCTAAAAAAAAATGTGTGAACATAAATTCTTTCTACAGTTTTAGAGATCAATAATAACATATAAAAAATTTGAATTGAATGCATTTTATTTTTTAAATCGCCAAAACAGCTTTAAAAAAAGTGTCAGTTACAAGACTACCCCCTGAAGGTAGTTATCGTGCCAAAAATCAGGTATCTAGTGAAAAAAACTTTTTTATGATTTTAAGAATTGAAATAATATTATCAGTCATGTCTTATGAAAGATAAAACATATTTTTTTATTAAAACAGTTTGAAACTTTCCAGTAATAATTATTTAAACAATAGTTTTTGTAATTAAATTTTTTTACCGTCAACTGTTACCAATTTTCAAAAAATGGTTGAATTTTAATAAGTCATGGCTCATTTTTTAGGGGAAAAAATTCCTTACAACGCTAATGTTTCTAATTTTGAAAATATGTAAATAATGTTCAAATATAGTTATTTGATTAAAAAATGTTTTTTTTTCGAACTTATTTGAACATTTTCATTTATAAAAAAAAATACTTCAAAATTGGAAGCAGTAGAGTTGTAGAGAAACTTTTCGCCGGATAAATAAGCCACCAATTATTTAAATTCGACCATTTTTTCAAAAATTGGTAAGAAGTAATAGTCAGAAAAAATCCTATTGCAAAAAACATTATTAAAATAAAATTTTTTGTAACTTTTTAAAACTTTTCCTTAAAAAATATTGTGTTTCATTTGAAATTAAACCATCATTGGTTGATCTAATACGAATAATCCAATCACCAGAAATATTATTTTCATTTGTAGCTATTTTTTCCAGACGTCTGATGTTTGGCACAACTACCTTAATGATTGATAAGCTTTCAAATTCTCCACTTATTCGAAATTTTTGTAATAGAAACAACGAATCAATAAATGTCCTTTACAAAAATTAACAAACAAAAAACAAGTTCAACTGAAAACTCGCAAAAGATAATTTATTTGCAATACTTTTTAAAGCGATATAAGTAAATGAGTCCATATGGTGCCAAAAATGTTTTTGAAATCTTTTTACATCATGCAAAATTTTCATTATTATTCAAAGAAGAATTTTTCGAAAATTCTGCAGAGATAATGTGATAAAAGATTTAAATATATCAATATTGTTCTCAACATTGAAAAATCATATAAAAATGACACCCAACATGTGTTTAAGGTCAGATCATGGAAATAGACCTCGTAACTTTCTTCAAAAATCCATGTGTACGTTATAGGATATTTTGAAAGGGATAACAAATATCAAATAATCAAACAGGGACCTTTGTAGCTTGAATATAGAAACAACTTGCGCTCACAAACTTTCTTCGTATCTTGCGCATTTTAAAAAACCTCCATTTTTTGTATTCAAAAAAACTGCCCTCATTGAGTTAATTTTGAATATTTTTTTCTAATTTTCCAGTGAATTTTGAAAGGGTGTTAGTTAATGAATATTAATAAAAATAAATACATTTCAAAACCCTTTTTTGCCTCCTTCAGAATTTTTTGAAAAATTTCCAAAAACGTATGTTTTCTTGGATTGAGATAAATGCACCATTTTTGGAAAAAAAGTTGAATATGTTGAGCCTGAAATTTCTTCAGCTTGAACCAAGGAAACGTGTTATAACTTTTTTCGTGCGTAATTTTTTTTTTTTTTTGTATTGATTTTTATTTAATTTTTTCTAAAAGTAGGCATTAAGCTTTTAAAGACAGATTTGCAAAAGCGCAGTAAGTACCCATCCATAAATTTGGTTCCGAAAGTGAAACTAAAGTATCTTTTTATCGAAAATAATGGTAACAAAACTTTCGTAAAATAGTTCTAAACAAAAAAGCGTTTATTAAAAAAAAGTTAACCCGAAAAATAATATTCTGTCTGAATCGTAAATTTGAAAAAAGAAGCATTTTTCCTAAAAAGGGAATGAATACTGTTATATTGCACGCTAATATAATCGAATTCAAGTAAAAATGGTGCACCATTTTACATTAAAACAATTAAAATTTCGATAATATTGTATAAATTGTATTGATGGCATATACATTACGTATTACACTGTTGGTTGAGAATTTTGAATTCTAAATTTAATAGGAAAACATCTGTTCTATAAGTAGTTCATGGAATCAAACTAGTTAACCTATTTTTTTTAAATTTCAATGAAAAATGAAATTAATTGGATAAATTTGTTAAAATAAACTTAAATAATTCATTTCATTCAATTAGTTGAATTCTGTATACCTATTTTTTTTTTATTATTACAATGTACAGAAGTTCTTTACTTGAATGAAATGGAAAAATAATTAAATTACTTGCAGGGACAACGACAGATCATCCTTGAATTGTGCTTCGATGCTCAAAGGTGGATGGTGGTGGAAGTCCTGCGGACGTGGACTCAATGGTCTCTATTTGAATGACCCTCAAGACCTCACAGCACGACAAGGTGAGTACTTAGTCGAGTACCACTTCACTTTGTGAATCGCAGAAATATTTATCTTTGCTTTCATTTACGAATATTAATTTTATTTCAATATTTATTTGAGAGTTTCTCTTTGTCGATGAACAAGTGTGTAAAACTTTTTTATTTCGTCACGTCTGTCCTACTCAATCCTTGATTCTTGCAATAGGAATTTGCGAAATAAGCAAAAATTACTTTGATCATATTCTATAAATGTAGCGGTCTATAGAAATAATATTTGAGGTCGTTTTCTGTAAGCAAAATGTAAAAAACTAGACGATAAAAAAAATTTGCTAAGTGTGGGGTTCGAACCCACGCTCCCAGTTGGGAACCAGAACTTAAGTCTGGCGCCTTAGACCGCTCGGCCAACCTAGCCAACCTGACGATGTCGGTGTAGGAATTATCAACACGGTTTTTCAGATATTCCGTTTGAAAGATATTATCAAAAATGTTTCACTTGTCATAAATTCTGGGATAAACACACTTGAATTGAGTTGTAATCACTTCTTTTGAATAAGATGACGCTTCGATAATACTAGAAAGTTTTAAAGTTATAAGCAACTGAATTTTCATTTCTACGTATTTTTATCGGTTATCCCCTCCCCTTACAGCTCCAGATTAAAATTATAATTTCTCATCATAATGGTTTCAAAGCATTTTTATCCATTTTTTCCACCACTCCCACTTCTCTCTTTCTGCTTCACTTTAAAATGATAATGTTTCATAGACATGGTTTGAAAAAGTGTTTGATCTGTTGTTTTAATTCCATCCACCCTTCCCTTTTCCAACTCCAGTTCGAAATAATAATTTTGTTAAAAAGTATATAAATTTATTATTATTCAACCCCCTCCCTATCTTCCCTTTGCAGCTCTTTGTCACAATACAGACTTATAACGGTTTCCTTGCATTTTTAGACGTCACTTATTTTCATTTCTTGTGTACATATCTATACATAAAGAACAACTGGACAAATTAAAAATAAGTGACGTATAAAAATTCAAGATAACGGTTATTGCACCCACCCAATCATTCAATTATTATGACAGCTGAAATGTGTCACATTAAAAAAAATTCGTATTTTGATACTGACCTTAGGAAAAAACTCTCGCTTTGCATTTATTAAATTTGTCTTTTATTATGAAAGGAGCTATTATCAAAATACTGTACTTTCTTATTGTTATTTGTTCAACGAACAAGGCTTTAATATCACCTTAGGGAAGGAAACTAACATATTTATTTAAAAAATGACAAAGACTAGAGTCATTGTGATTTCGTGAAAAATTGAATTCGAAAGATTTTCAAAAAACAGTTGGAAGGCTTCTGAAAGTGCCTTTCAAATGAGCCCTATTTAAAGTATTTTTCATAAGTACTCATGAACATAGAATGCAAGAAAAATGGGTGTAAGTTCCGATTTTGGCAAATTTGCGTCACTCACCTTCGAATCGCTGCAGTTTATAGGTAAGTGAAAGAAAAAAATTGCGATTTTTGTCTCGAGCACCAGTCAGCATTTAATGTAGACTGATGCTTGGAACGAAAATCGCAAATTTTTCCTTCACTTCCTTAAAAACTGCAACGATTCGAAGTTTAATGATGAAAATTGGTCAAAATCGGAAACTCACTCACCTTTCTTACATGATATATCTATCTCTATATTCATTGTAGATAGTTCAAATAGGGTTCGAATAGGACACTTTCATCAGATATTTAACTGTTTTTGAAAAATCTTTGGAACTCAATGTTTCACGAAGTTAAGGTAAAGGTACCTATCATGAAACATGTCCCAATTATGAAACAGTTTGACAAATAATTCGATTTCTAAATAATTTAAAGGTATATTTTCGAATACAAATTACTATATTAATAATTATGAAAGTTAGACTTCTTATTTATATAAGTATTCAGTATGGTTCTGATGTTTTAAACACTGAAAAATAATTTTAATTATCTAACCTCCACACTCGGAAAAATTGACTGCCATTTATTGATACCTATAATTTGTTTTATCTCGCGTATTCACAAATTTTGATTATTTCACATGTGTAATACATTAAATGACAGCTTAAGGTTTATAGATTTGAGATTACTGCGCTTTTTCTTTATTTGGATGCAACTTTATTTCTTATGGAACGCAGAAACATGGGTGTTTCATATCGAAGGGCACGTTTTCAACGCTTGCTCCTATTTTTGGAACAGAGGAACTTTTGCAATTAAATTTGTTCTTCATTATATTAATATGAACTGTGTTATGTTATTATCATATAATACTCAAACTTTGAGTTGAAAAAATTAATTGTCAACCAAAAAAATATTAATTCTCAACAAAATAGTTGAATTTCCAACCAAAGTGATCAATTTTGAAATAAAATGATGAATGTTCAACTGGAATAATTCAATTTCAAACCAAACACATAAATTTTCAACTAAAATAACGACTCTTTTAACTGAAATGGTGGAATTTTCAACCAAAAAGATGAATATTCAACCATGAAGATTAATTTTTCACAAAAAATACGAATTTTCTACACAATGTATGAATTTGCAACCAAGTTGTTGAATTTCCAACTGAGAATGATGAATTTTCAACCAATAGTTAAACTTTACACACAAAAAAATAGAGAAGAATGTTCAACAAAAAATAGAGTAGTTAAACTTCAATTAAAACAATTAATTTTTAACGAAAAAAAAGATTTTCAATGAAATAGTTCAATTTTCAACTAATGTGATGAATTTTCAACTGAAATGATGAATCTTCAACTGGAATAGATGAATTTTATACCAAAAAGGTACAACAAATTTTCACCAAATATATTAATTTAAAAAAAAAAGATCAATCATCAATCAAACAGTTAAACTGTTTTCTGTTCAAAAACCTAATTTCTAACGAGAAAAAAATATGAAGTTTTAACCAAAGTGATCAATTTTCAAATGGAATGATGAATCTTTAACTGGAATAATTGAATCTTAAAACAAACAGATAAATTTTCAATTAAAATTATGAATCTGTCACTGAAATGATTTAATTCTCAACCAAAAAGATGAATATTCAACCATGAAGATTAATTTTCTAAAAAAGAATACAAATTTTCAACACAATATATGAATTTGCAACTAAGTTGTTGAATTTGCAACTGAAAATTGATACATTTTTAACCAACAGTTGAATTTTACAAAATAAAAATAGAGAAGAATTTTCAACAAAAAATAGAATGGTCAAACGTTAAGCTAACAAATTAATTTTTAACGAAAAAAACGGATTTTCAATCAAACAGTTCAATTTTCGACAAATGTCATGAATTTTCAACTAAAATTATGAATCTTCAACTGGAATAGTTGAATTTCATACCAAAAAGGTACATGAAATTTTCACAAAATATTTTCATTGAGAGAAAGATCAATTATTATCAATCAAACATTTAAGCTGTCGCCTAAAAAAGATACATTTTTTTCAAAAATAGAATAGTTAAATTTTCTATAAAAAAAACTAATTTCTAACAAAAAAAAGCGAACTTCCAACAGAATAGAAACATTTTCAACTGGAATAGATAAATTTTCAGTTAGAAAAATTGATTTTCAACAAGGTCGTTAAATTTTCAATCAGAAATGAATTTTCAATTAGAATGATGAATCTTCAACTGGGATAATTGAATTTTATACCAAAAAGGTACAAAAAGTTTTCACCAAATATTCCGATTTTTAAATAAAAGAGATCAATTATCAATCGAGCAGTTAAATTTTCGTCCAAAAAAAGATACAATTTTAACCAAAGATGAAATAGTTAAATTTTCTGTTAAAAAAAAATTAATTTCTAGCAAAAAAACGAATTTCCAACAATATAGTTAAATTTTCGACTGGAATAATTAAAGTTTTAGAGAAAAAAAACTGATTTTCAACATGGCCATTAAATTTGCAATCAGGGATGAATTCTCAATTAAAATGGTGAATCTTCAACGAAAAGAATTAATTTTTTGAAAAGAGTTGCACTTCTAACGAATGAGTTAAATTTTTAACTAAAAAAGGTGAATTCTCAACAAACAATGTAATGTAATTTAAATTTCAACCAAAACAGATTTCAATTTTGAATAAAAAACAGTCAATGTTGACCAAACAAGACAAATTTTCAAGAAAAGCGGTGTTTTGAATTAAAAAATACTTTGCAGTCTACAGAGAAAACAAATTTAAAAAGAACTGTTGAATATTCAAGGGAAAATATGAATTTTCAACCAAGAAGAATAATTTTTTACGAAAAAGGACGAAGCATCAATAAAACACACGAAGTTATATTATCGAGTACAATAAAAGAAAGAATACGAAAAGGGTACTTAGCCTAATATTTGATTTACACTTTACTTTAACCAGGTTTCTTAAATTTTGACTTCATCCTACATGGTTGTTTCTTCTTTTTCATTCACCTAAATAAAAACTCATTCCCGATAACAAACATTTTTTAGAAAAAATGAAATATAACTCACTTCGTTCACGAAAACTACCCTTTGTAGGTTGTGTTTCTCAATTTTAATGAAAACTTGTATTCAATTTATTTATCTCTATGAACGATTGAAATAAAAGTTCATTGTACCATTTAGTTCGATTTGATATAGAAAATAATATAAAATAAGCCATATTAATAAAAAAAAACACATTTCTTTGCTGTTCCATAATAAGGACATGCATTATGGAACACCGGTACCAGTCCAAAAATTTTTTCATAATAGGTACATAAAGGTCGTTCCGTATTTTCATAAATATAATAACTTTGCCTAAGCTCAAATCTCAAAACCTCCTAAAAATGTGTCTCATGATAGGTACCTTTACCTTATCTATTCTCAAGACAATGATGTTCTTAATACGATTTTTCTAAGTGGACGCACAATTTTGACCAGTATTGTATGCTTTAAAAAATAACCAGCCGAACACAACATTGCCGGTACCGGCAGAGCAGCCATTGCCTAAATATTAACCCCTTGCCTAAGACTTGATTTCTACACAAACATAAAACCAATTGAGTTTTGATTAAAACATGAATTGAAAAATATAGTACAAGAGAGTATAAATTTCTTCTCCATATAAGAAATGTCGAATCGAATAGAACTGGAATCTCCTGAATAATGGATTGGAAAGCATCCGCTTAAGACCGACTTTTTGTGTTTCAGGAATCGTCTGGTTCCGCTGGAGAGGGTGGGATTATACGTTGAAGAAGGCCACGATGATGATCAAACCGAAAGGTTCGGTGACTGCAGCGTAAAAAGAAACTCACTTTACTCCAGAGTCTAGAGCAACTTGCGCCCTTTACTTCTTAAGATAACTTTCTGTATAAGTATCTAATTTTAATGGCTGTCGCCTGCGGCCCTAGATATATTTTTCGATCGAGAGAAAGGAATCGCAAGGTTACACGCCCCTGCATTCGCTACTCTGAACAGTCGGAGAAACTGCAGGGCAATTTGTAAAGAAACATGAATTCTTGTCCGCAATTCTGTAATTTTCCAATTCTCTATTTCATCGTTACGGCCTCTGGAAATCGTCGCGTAATTGCGATGTTAAAATTGAGGCTAAACAGAGAAGCCACTTTGTCTAGTTTGTTTTATACATAATCGAAGGAGTAAAAGGATCTTAGGAAAAGGCTGTTTTTCGGAGAAACATATACGTGAAGTGTTCAGCTATTTATCTAAGAAGGGAGTGAGGACCTCGGTCCCAAGCACGGGGCACTTTGTGAGATTCTAATGGAATAAAAAACTCATGTGATAAGTTATAAAAGCAACAAGGAATGTAGAAAACTGTTTTACGTCCTCTATTTTTATATAAATAGTAGAACACTCCACGCGCCGCAATGGCGATTTTTTCCGGAAAAAGCGGACTTTTCCGAAAACCTCCGTGCTCTTTAGATTATCTATAAAAGAACTAGACAAAATGACTTCTTTGTTTGATCACAGTTTTACGATCAGAATTACTCGACGATGTCCAGGAGTATAGGTAATTTGTCTCTACAAGTAAATGCGTCATTTTGTAAGAGTGCCTAGAGTTTTTAAGTAGATCCACATTCTACGGGACGATTGCAATTATGCAGTTTGTGGTTCTAAGATCCTCTGCGATTTAATCTGCATACGCCATCTCACAGTATTTTAATATTTTAATATCGTAAGGCATGATTTTGTCGAATGAAAAATGTTTTCATGATACTAGCGATGATTTTCAGTTTATGTAGGGGCCGCTTAACGCAGCTTTTCATGAGAGCAGTTTCGAAAATTAGACAAAAAATCCAAATTGTTAAGTTTTTACATCAGCAGTTTAATTGGCGAATTGTACTTTTAGACTTTGACGAAAAAGCGTACCGGCACTTGTAAATTGTTACTGTTATGTTTTACTTGTGACGGTTGAGAATTTCTTCACTGATTTTATCTTGAGGAAAGGCCAAGACGAGAAGTTAGAAGTAAGCTAACATTTTTTTCAATACAACGATGGATTATTAGAATGGATTTTATTCTGAATGTTTTTAAAAACTGGAGTTTCAAAAAGAATGATTTTAAAACTTCATATTCATCGTTGTATTGAAAACTCCTTGAATTTTCTGTACATTTCCCTCTTTTTTGGAAACGTGGTTGAGCAAATTTTAAACGACTCCATAAAACTAATATATATATATATATATATATATATATATATATATATATATGTTAATTTTATTATTAAGAATGATCAAAGTACTTGCAACAGCTTGTGAAACAGGTGAATAATTTATTAAATTTTGTATTTTCTTCACTCATTGTCGCTCAAATGTATATTTTACTTTTTTTCGAAAGTAATTCGCTCAACCAGCGTGGGGTTAATCAATAATGGATTAGATGTAGTAAATTTAGTGTTTAGTGAATCGAGGCTATCGGGACAATGATGCAATGTCCAAATGACTTACAAGCTTTATCCAAGAAATTCCTAAACTGCAAAAGTAAATAATTTTTACTGGACGCTAAAGGTAAAACAGCGGTTTGAGCATTTCTTTGACGGTCGCACACAGAAAGATGATATAATATACACAATTTTAATTTAATTTTTCTGTGTTATAAAACATGGACACGGGTTTTTTTTCTGAAAAACCCCCCCCCCCCCTTCTTCTCTTCTAACAAGCGCTTGGTAGGTTTATTCTGGCACGAATAGTAGAAATAGCAGGACCCTTCCCCATTTTCTCTTTTTTTGGACTCAATTACTGCAGTCAAAGAACGTCTGTTCTTCGAAAAATTAATAGTCCTTACTAAAAGCATGTAAAGCTTTTTAAAAAATGCCTCACTGCTCTTAGCGGAAGGAAAGAGTTCTCAGAATTGAAGCAAAATGGAATGTATAATATTTCATCAATATTAAGAGTATGAATACTATTAACTTAATTCTATAAAAATTTATAATTATTTTGTAACTATTATTTATAAGCTCCTATTCGCAGATGCTTCAATTTGAACTTTTCCGTGGAAAATAAGATTCTCCGGTTCAGACGATTAAAAATTTGTAGACGAATTTTGTAGATCGCACTCTTTACTACAATTTTTTTCAGATTGAGAAAAAGTTACTAAAATGAGTTACGAATCGATCTTTATAATTGTCTGAATCTATTGTTAGGATGAAAAATTAAATAACTGTAAATAAAGAAGATGACTAAGTATTAAAATAAGATGTAAAAAGTCCTTTAATAAATGTATCTTTTGTAAAATACGAATGTTGCCTTTTTCAATCCTTTAAAATCCAACCTTCTTATAATAAATTATTGATAATGAAAGAATATATTTATGATGTTATGTCTTTGTCTGCAATTACGTTATAAAGACTCTTTTTATTTAGAGAACTTCAAACTCCTCCTACGCCCTTCTTACGTAAGATCTTATATTTTTAACTCTATATATCAATCGTATGTCAATTATTTTCACTGTAAACGACATTTTAAAAGATTTGAAAGATTTTCAGTGATTTCAGTGGATTTGTTCTCAAGGGATTTCCAAAAATTTGAGGTCATTACAAAAGTTTTGAGGTAGTTGACACGATTCCAAATAATTGCAAACTTTTTACAGTATTTAACGAGATTTCCGAAGCTTTTAAAGAATTTTCAGTGATTTCGAAAGACTTCGGGGCATTACAAAAGTTTTAGTGTAATCAAAACAATTCCAAAAGATTACGAGAAGTTTCACAGATTTCGAATGATTCTAAAAAATGTCAAGAGTCATTTGAAGAAATAACCTAATACAATTTCAGAGAGAACCTCACTTCTTTCAAAAGATTTCATAAGATTTGAAGCGGCTTCAAGGATGTTAATTCGATTTCAAGAGATTTTACGATAATTCAAGATATACCAAAGGATTTCGACGGAATTTTAGGGACTTCAAGGGGTTTCAAGGAAATGAGAACGATTTTCGCGGATTACAAAGAATTTTAAGGGATTTTAAGAGATTGCGAGTTATACCAAAAAAAGTCTGTTGACATTGAAGGATTTTGAGAGATACCGAAGTATTTGACCGAATCTAGAAGGATATGTGCTTTTGAAAAATTTACAAGGGTTTCGATGATTTCATAAGAAGTCAAATGATTTTAAGAGAAATTAAAACTTAAAAGTATATACACTTTGAGTAATATGATTTTAAAGATTTTAAGAGGTTTTAAGAGATTCAGGAGAGTTTCCACGGATTTTAAAGATTTCAATTAATTTTAAAGGGACTTTAAAGATTTTCAGCGATCTCGTAATATTTCTAAATATTTTACGAAAAGGAGATTATAAGGGATTTGTATAGGATTTTGAAGATTCAAAGCGATTCACGTAAGGGATTTCCAAAGAGTCCGACCTTTTTATAGAGATTTCACGATATTATGTACGATATCCATGGAATTCAAAAGATTTCAAGGAATTCTTGAATTATTACAAAAATTTTAAGAGATTCACAAAATTTTCATAAAGAATTTATGGGATTTTAAAGGATAGAAAAAATGTCCAGGGACATCTCGACTCTATATTTGTTTTAGAAATAAAACAAATAATGATACAACTAATAGTATAGAACGAAATTTCAATAACAAAACAGGTTTTAATGAGCATAGTGAAAAAAAATAATTAGAAAGAGGAAACTTACGTACAAAAATGTTTTGGACTCCACAGCTATTCAAGAATCAATTGGTAAGATTTTCCGGATCCCCTCCCCCCAACCCCTAAATAAGGCTCACTTAATTAAGGAGGTTCTGGTCACTGTCAAGTTCATGATTACTTAATCATTAACTTGATCCATATACAATGGACCAAAATTGACCCATTGACTTTCGCACCAAATTTTAGAATAGAAATGTAAACTGTAAATGTTAAGTTTATTCTATTCATTGAAAGGTTCTTCACAATATTCGTCACGTTTTTATGGAAATTAATATATTTAGAAATAACATGTCTCTCACTCCGCTGACACTCTTCATCACTTTCTCATAAATAGGGATGGAAAGTGAGCGAAGTTGACGCCGACCGACTCTGTCATTTGACCGATTTCATGAAATTTCACGGTAATCGGTGAAATCATTGAAATCGTTGAAATCATATATTGTTATTGCAATGCTTTATATTAAAAACTGAATACTTAAATATAGCAGATGTGATTTTTATACGCTTGTCAGGCCGCAAATGTGAAAATTCAGGAAGATAACTTAGAAGTAAGTGATATTTTGTAAATCCTATGACCTAGATATTTCATGAATCCCTATTTGAAAAAGTGCAAAAAAGTATGAGAAGGCGGAAAAGTATGAATCAGTGCTGCACGGAATTAATTTGAATGCAATAAAAAAGTATTAACTAAATAAATAAAGTAACAAATGTACACAAATTATAGAGTTAAACTGGATCCATTTTTGAAAGAAATATGCGTGCAATAATTGCATTCGGTCTATATTAAAGTGATATACACATGTAGCAAATATATACTGCATGTTATAATAAATATATACTGAATTTTGCCTCAAATTAATGTAGTTAATATCTGTAGAGACTTTATTTACCTATACATTCAGCCTTTTTTAACTTTAAAAATTTATTAGAACCATTATAACCATGTGCTTCATAGGTTATGTTAGCAGGAAACTGTACTTTTTTATATTCCAAATTCTTATTTAATATCTGCTGGAAAAATAAGACTTCTTACGTTCATTATAAACGTATTTGATGATTCATATTGATGAAGATACATCCAATTTTTGCGTAATTAGAGGATTTCACCGATTTCATGCTGACCGTCAGCATGAAATCGGTGAAATGACGGTCTCTCCCCATCCCTACTTATAAACTATTCTTCCCCAATTCCCGCGCCGGAACTTGCGACTTACACGTTCGTTCAGAAAAATCTAAGTTGGTCTGTACTCGATTGGTGAGGTCGCAGCGGAATAATGTGGCATTTAGTCCTCTAGAGAACTAAGTAATGCCATGCGCACCCCCAATCTACCCCTTCTTCCTGAAACTGCGCACCGCAACTTAGATTCTTCTCAAGGAACGTGGTGGCTCGTTCCGGTACAGCAGAGCTCTCCAGAACGCAGTCAGTGACTGCAAGGACTGCCATTGGCAGTCACGAGACTAGGTCAAACCGGCCCTCATGAATTTTCGTCGAACTTGTCCTTCGACTCATCCCTACTTCTTCACGGTAAATTACAGTTTGAAAACATGTATTGTGAATTCAAGTAGAAAAAAATCAAACCCTTCGGTGTGAACAATGAACCGTAACGAACCTTGACCGTAACGACCGTAACCCTGTCCAGGATTCCTGGAAAGCGAAGAAAAAAATGACAGAAAAACTTGGTTGCATACACTTGTCGTACAGTGATTGGGGAAAGCATCGTGTGCAAAAAACTGGATATGTCGAGTATCAACGTGCACGAAGTTTGCCATGCTCGCCACGCTCGCGTGGCAAACTTCGTGCTCGTTGGTAATCAACGCTGTATCCCGCTTGTTGTACAATGTACTATTCTCCATACTTTGCTCTCCTGGCATACAGCGTTTGCTTTCTTTACGTCCATATGTTAAGGCAAAGTCCGAAGTGCCGGCACACCGCAGTCTGCCTAGGCCCTCCGCGAATTGCCTGAGCGGTTTCAGGCAAAGTCCGAAGTAGAACTTTCACATCAGACTCTGCCTGGGCAAATCGCGAAGTGCCCGACAGGCGCAGGCAAAGTGCGGAGTAAGAATAAAACTTTTGGGGTTTACTTTTTCCGCTGCACAGTGCGCTGGCTCGGGAATTTACAATTCAAAATAGTCTACAGGTCGCAATTGTGAATGGATTTAAACGTTTTTTTTTTCTAGAAATGATCAGCAGTAAATTTGTAAGAAAGCTTATGGAGTATATTTATCAATTTTTGTTTCAGTATAATTATTTATTCAACGCAAGTCTTTTTCTGTAAAGAAAATGAAAAATTATCTCGATATGTATCATATTTAACTCAGATGTACTTAGAAAACATAAATAATTCACTTTTAATATTTTTATTGTTCTTTAGTATAAATAATTTCCTAATTCAATCCTTTTCAGGAAAAACCGATTATTTAAAGCGAATTTACGGACTATATATTCCATACAAGTCACCAGTCTATTATTTGTAATAATTAGATTATTAATAACAATAACAACCATAATAATATAATAACACAATAATAATACAACATTATACAATAATTATTAATATAATTAAATTAATAATGAATTATTATAAATGAATTATTTTATTATGATTAATATTATTATTAATTGATTAGTATAATAATTATACGACACAAGTATCGCGCAGTGCCACCCACAATAGGCCTCTCTCGGATGGAGGCCATGGTTCAGTTGGGAGTGGCAACAGGAACGAACCGAGGCTACGACCAGGCAATGACCCCGGACAAACGCGAGAACATCGATTTAAATGGTCGGACCAACTCGGGAGGGACCTTCTTACCTGTTGGCAAAGAAGCTCACCGGCGCGAAGAGGATTCATGAAGAGGTTACATGACCGTTGGGGCAATATGTACCCGGAATATGCTCATAAAACGCCTCAGTATTAAGAGATCAGGTATCCTTCTTGCGAAAAAACGGATATGAAGCTGTTTATCAACAGGAAGAGGAGCAACATCCTCCGAGGAGCGAACATTCCACCCGTTCCAGCAAGACCACCTTTGCAGATAGCCGATAATGTCAACATGAGAAGTAGGAGATCTATCCACCAAAAAGTCTTCCTCAGGATGGACAAATTAGCTGAAGCTAATACTGCTCTCCGCGATTTGCTCCCCGAAGATGTTAATCTCTGGAATCTGAACTGTGTAGTTTACGAGAAGGCGGTCTCCCTGCTTAGCGACGATAGAAGTAACGAAACTTCGGTACGTCTGAGTAAGACACGCGAGCGTATTGCACAGCTTCAGTTCAAAATTGAAACGGCGAGACGGCATGCATCAAATGTTCAGTGCGTGATTAGCTACATAACATCAAATAAAAAGTTCACTCCAAATGTTAGGGCACTTGCTCGAAACTTGAGGAAAGCAAATCACACGCTGAACAAGTGTAAACTGTCGACCATCAAGCAGCACTGGACGCAAAAAGTAAGATCTCTTTCAACAGCGAAACAGCGCCTTGAACGGCGAGTTAAGTGGATTCAGGAAAATTCCACCTTTTCTACTAATCCTTCCCGTCTGTTCAATAAAGTGTCATATGTAGTTAAAAATCCGCCTAATCGAGAAGAGATTCAAGTCTTCTGGGAGCAAGTATATGGAGATACTTATCAGCTAAATGAAGACGCTTCTGATATATTACTCTTTCGTAACTTTTGCCAAAGGCAAAGGTTACAAGATCCAGAGGAAGAGTGTCCACTAATTACTGCTGAAGAAGTGAAGAAAGTTATCGCTAGAACTAAGAACTTTTCGGCGCCAGGGCCAGATAAAATCAACAACTTTTGGTGGAAGAAGTTTACTTCTACGCACCAACATCTAGCTCGTATATTTACTACTTTCTTAAACGGAGAACAACCCGTCCCGCAGTGGCTGGTGGAAGGACGCACGGTATTGATCCCTAAGGCCGGAGATTTGTCATGTCCAAAGAACTACAGGTCCATAGCTTGTTTAAACACCAGCTACAAGCTATTCACTGGCATCCTCAAAGAGAGGATATTGCCATCTATCGAGCCGGTATGGAGTGTAATAGTCGAAAAACGTGGATGCAAGAGAGGGCTGGCAGGTTGCAGGGAGAACCTGTTAATAGACAGGTGTATTACCCAGGACTCGATCAGGTATCGACGCAATCTGTCCATGGCTTGGATTGATTACCGTAAGGCATTCGATAACACGAACCATGAGCTACTTATCAAGCTCCTTGAGTGCATGGAGGTGCATCCGAAAATAGTGAGATGCATAAAAGAGCTTATGCTCTTGTGGCGGACAAGATTTGTCATAACATTTGACAAAAGACAAGTGACTACAAGCTTTGTCACATATAAGAGGGGCGTCTTTCAAGGAGACTCTCTAAGTCCGATACTTTTCTGCATCTCCCTCTTGCCTCTATCTATTGTGCTCCGAGGCAAAAGCTCTGGATACCTATGTGGCTCGCCGAACAGAAGAGAATATAAGGTCAACCACCTTTTATACATGGACGACCTTAAACTCTTTGCTTCCTCAAAAAAGGACCTTAACATCCTTGTAGATGCGGTAAATAGGTATTCTAAAGCGATTGGCATGAGTTTCGGACTGGACAAGTGTGCTTGCGTCCACCTACACCAAGGAAGACTAGAAACTACATCATCCAGTGACGATCAGGATGTTCAACTCATAGGCGGAAATACCATTCAGCATCTTGGTATTGGAGAAACATATACATATCTTGGAATACCGCAAGCGGAAACCCAAAATGTGCATAACTTGAAAACGGCCCTTGGAAAAAGGTATCGCCAAATTCTCAGAAAAATTTGGGCTTCCGAATTATCTGGAAAGAATAAGATCCAGGCGACCAATATGCTGGCCGTTCCTATACTGCTCTACACGTTTGGTGCAGTAAAATGGAACGTCGATGAGTTAAAACAACTTGATCGAAGCACACGCAAGATGATAACAATACAACGAAGTCTTCATCCTAGATCTTCAGTACCTCGAATATATCTCCCTCGCGATAAAGGGGGTAGAGGATTGCTAAGCTTAGAGTATCTTCATCGAAGAACGGTTCTGGCTACAGCCTGCTCAGTTCTAAAAAGCACGGATTCCCTTATGCGACTCGTACATCAACATGAAGTCGCCAATTCTGCGGTGTTTCTATACCATGCAGCAGATAGGACCGCAGAGGAGCTTGACCTCCTATTTGATCCCAGCAATATTACACATGGCCTAGCATCACTAACACCTCTGATGCTCAAAAGTCGTATACAGGAAGCAGAACATACGCTCCTACTAAGAGAACATGCTGAGAAACCCCTCCATGGTAAGTTCTACGGCATCCTATGTAGAGAAGAGCTCTCGATGGGTCTGTCCAACATGTTTCTCAAGTCTGCTGGATTGAGATCGGAGACCGAGGGATTTCTTTTTGCCTGTCAAGACGGCGTCATAGACACCTTAGTTTACCGCGAGCGCATAATGAATATACCTGTACGCGATACCAACTGCCGAGCGTGCAAGCAAGAGCCCGAAACACTTGGACACGTTCTCAGTGGATGCTCTAAATATGCACGCTGCGCGTACATAGAGAGACACAATGCAGCTCTAAAAGTGATATATTACCATCTTAGGCATTTCTATGGTGTTGATCTATTGCCCGTCTTGCCATACGCCCAGGGGGAACTCGAGTCAGTTGTGGAGAATGATCAGTGTAAGATCTACTGGAATTTCTCATTCTCCACCACTCAACGTATCAGTGCTACGAAGCCTGACATTGTCCTCCAAGATCTGAAGAACAAGATCATTTACGTGATTGAATTCTCGGCACCAGCCGATGGTAATATCACGGCAAAGGAGGGAGAAAAACAGGCGAAATATCAAGCACTTCTTTTCGAGCTGAGTAGGCTGTACCAAGGCTACAAAGTCCATCTTATAATTCTCATAATCGGCTGCCTTGGAGGTATGAAAGCTTCATTTATTAGCCAACTCAACAAGATTCCGGCTTGCCAGCGTCAGGCTCATTTCATCGCGAACCGGATACAAAAGGCTGTTCTCCTGGGATCACTCCATCTGGTCCGTCAACACTGTTCCTCTTAAATTCTACAAAGATTGGTAGCTCTAAAAAAGTATCCAGAGGTGAAACCTTCATCTCCAACTGCCCTAGTAGCAAGATAACTGCAGACTGGCGCAAGCTGGGCGCCAGAAAAAGAAGAATCTGTTTGCAGCCTGGCGCGCGGCTGGTTCCGCTTTGGCGTGCCGTTCTGGCACCAGAGTCTGGTGTAGTAGATCCTGGCCCAGACTGGTCATGATATACACCAGACAAAATTAAAATAACGTAAAATGGTACTAAACAGGTTTCTGTAATAGTTTTACTCTATATTTGAGCCCTTTCTGGGAGAATATTCTGCGGAGACGTCACAACATTAGACACATTGAAATATTAAAAACATAACCTGTTGTCGTATAAGCTTGCATGCTTGCATGTTTGGTCATACTTGTGAATCGTTCAAATTTCCGATTGCTAGATTTAAAATTTCATTATTTATATCCTACATTAATTACTAGTGTTTAAACTAAATACCGGAATCTGGTTCCTTTATTCACCAGATTCTGTTTTTCGTCTGGTCTGATCATTTCTCCCGCCAGTCTGGTCAACTATAGGGAGCAGATGCTGAGACAGACTCTGGCGTCTGTCATACAAGGCAGAATTTGCTACTAGGGTGTCTTGTCTGCCGCGTGAGGTCATCCGCGGCTAGAGACCTGACTCCAGGGAACAGTGTTGCCCGATGTTATCACGCGTAAATTTCCCGCTCTTGCTTACCTTCTAGGACAGAAGGAGCAGAAGCGGATGACGTACACGTTCCAGTAGCTTTGGGATTGGTTTCTTTAAGGAATCATGATCGAAGCTTCCGGAGCCTACAACTTCTCCAATATGATATAATAATATCATAACAATAATTGGCAAATTGAATCGGCGATTGAAAGGGTAGTTCTACCACGACATAGAGGGGGCAGGGGCATTGTAGATGTCAGAAAACTGTGTGAGTCACAAGTTATACAGTTGCGAGACTATTTTAACAACAAAAGAGATGTTACGCTTTACAACACCATCTGTAAAGCGGATCTTGACTACACGCCCTTGAATTTGTCCTCAGAGGAGGCCTTGAATATCAGGGCAGAAACCATAGAGGGATTAGAAACGCAATGGAGACAGAAAGCCATCCACAGCGAACACCCCAAAACGCTAGATCAATATGAAGTGGATAGTGAGGCATCCAATATTTGGCTGAGAAAGGGACTCCTGTATCCAGAAACGGAAGGATTCGTCATTGCGATTCAAGATAGAGTTGTCAGCACCAGGAATTATCGCAAACACGTGTTACATCAAGACGTGGTTGACCGGTGCCGATTATGTGGAGATACCAACGAATCCATTGAACAAATTATTGATGGTTGTCGCGTAATGGCTCAAAGAGAATATACGCATAGACATAATGATGTGGCGGGCATTATACATCAACAACTTGCCCTAAACCTAGGACTCTTGACAGAATGCATGCCTTTCTATAGATACATTCCAATGTCCGTTTTAGAAAATGAAGATTACATCTTATATTAGGATGTGACTATCCAGACGGATCATTACATCTGAGCCAATCGACCTGACATCATGATGCGAGAGAAAAAAGGTGGAAGAGTCTACATCATCGACATTGCTTGTCCGCTTAACCGAAATTTGCAGACAACCTATACAACCAAGATTCATAAGTATAGCGAGCTAAGGCATGAAGTTAAGGCAATATGGAGGAATGTGAAACATGCATCTATTCATCCTATTGTGATTTCAGCTACAGGCAATGTGCACGCAAGATTCACTGAACATCTTGAACATTTAGGAGTCAGTAGGGTACTGGCGGCAGCTCAAAAGGCGGTTGTATTAAACACCTGTCGCATTGTAAGAAACCTCCTAGACCATCAGGAAGCAAGTGACTAAGAACCTATGACGTGATACATGGTAGCTCTAAGAAAGCATCCAGAGGCGACTGGTGTCACCTTCAACGCTCACAGCCGCTGTGTAAGGATAACAGCGGCAAAGCCGAACTGCAAACTACACCATGCTTCTAATTTTATACCTACAACATCATCGTAAATGATTTCAAACAACGTATTGAAATAACTTATAACTTCCTCATCTCATCAGTCACTTGACTTAGTCCGTGACTATGACGAAAAACCGGGTTCACCCGAGAAAAAGTTTGAAAACAATAATTGGCATATCAAAAATCTGTCTTTGATTGAATATCTGGGTTTTAAATGGTTTATAACAACAATGATTTTAATTATTGAGAGCTTTCAGACACCAAATATTTAAAAAAAAAATCTAATTCTTAGCAATTACACTTCAAAATTTCCTTCCAATGTCGTATTAGTTTCGTAACTAATGGAAAATTTTTCTCCCCGCTCTCTCCCACTGCCCTTTTATTTAGGTACTTTATTTAAAACTAATTTACAGAATATAAATTCCATACAAGTCACGAGTCTATTATTTGTAACAATTAAGTTATCAATAACAATAATTGTTTATTGTTGATTTATTTGATGGAAAATGATTCAGTATACGTGTAAAGTGCTTTCTATCATAAAAGATATTCATTCTTTGAGAATCCTCTCATTACTGTATTTGTCCATTAGCGTTTTACCGCATATATTCTGCAGACCTTGCATTAACTTTTCCCTTATCGTTTTCATGGTAGCTCCAGGTCTCTCTACCGTACAGCACAGTGAGTGCAAGTACAGAATTATATATTGCAGTTTTAGCTTCATTTGTTATATTTTTATCTCAGATAATTATTCCTACACTGCCGATAACCTTCCTACCTTTGGTTACACACCTGGCTATCGCCCCATCGACCTTTCTTCCAGAAGTAAATAAACTTCCAAGATATATGTAATTATCAACTTGTTCTATCCTCTCTTCGTATAAGGCAATGTTGCATCCTGTTTACTCACCCTTTTCTTCGAATGCCATTTTTTTATTTACCTCGCTTTTAAGGCACGTGTTCTTCGAACTCAGTCTGCTCACAACACTCTGCAAGCCATTGATTAATTCAACCATAACAACCTTATCATATGCAAACGCCAATCCACGTACCATCAGTCCATCACTATATCTCGAGATCCACACCTACTTCATCAAAGAGGACCGATATAATAAGCAGCCAAGAGGACATAACTCATTCTTGCCTAACACATTGCCCAATATCAAAGCAGTCACCCAGTTGACCATTTACTCTTGCACTAGTCTTACTACATGCATATATTGTTTTTATTGCTTTTAGGAACTACAACCATTGACTCCATACTCTTTCGGGATTTCCCAAAGCTCCATGCTATCCACCTGATCAAAGGCTTTTTCCAGGTCAACGAATGCACAGAAAACTTTTTTTTTTAATCTCAAACATTTTTGTTCTGTGACTTTTCTCAAGCCAAATATCTGATCTGCACATGATCTTTCTGGGATAAATCTACATAGGACTTCTCATCTTTTCTGCTGTTATTTTCACTACCTTACGAATAAGCATTTTTGAATATATTTTGTCTATGATACTTAGCAAGCTGATAGCTATGTAATCATTAAAGTCACATTCATCACCCTTTCCTTTATTGGAACGATAATCGCCTTTTTTCAGTCATTTGGAACTTCCTCAATCTCGGCACATACGGTAAGGAGGGGCAGCGCCAGCCAGTTAACAGTCAGCGATTTTTTTAAAGTTAATAAGATGTGGAACTGATCCACTTTTTTTCATTTCGAGTCCTACATTATTGTGCATCATATTTCTATAAGTAATAATTACATTAATGAAACAATGATTTAATAATGCAATTATTTCCAACAAGCTGTATATCGTCGGCTTTGCCCCACACCCGAGGGCAAAGCCAACCGCAGCTTTTTATGAAAATCAAAATATCTGAAGATGGCAAAACATGATGGTTCGCTTCTGTGGTATTTTATATACTGGAAAATTACCTTAAAACAGTTCCAGCAAGAAGAATAAGTTATTTTTAATAAAAATAGTGATAGCTGTGATATAACCTCTTATGCGTTGACATTGCACTAGAGACGGACTACGCGCAAAGGTTTCTACGATACCAATACAAAACACCCGCTCTACCGACCGGATTTAAATAATAATATTTAATAGTTTCTTGCATGTAACCCAGAATATAAGTGGCTGTTCTACATTACAGATCACTTATCGACAAAACTTATGATAAGTTTATAACCTAAGCACGTGTTAACTATTATTTTCGTAATGCTTACCCCACTGGTGAGGCCTCATTTATTTACGATATTTAAAATATTTGGGACTTGAATTAGGTTCAACTATTATAATGAAATAATGTGACATTGTGTAATCTGTCAAAATATAAAATTTTCATACTGTACGTATTGCCATTAATGTTGAAAACTTTATATTTCTGCTAGCGAATCATCCATTCTTTCGTTGTCAAAACTGTTTTCTGCACCATTTTTCTTTTACATCGTCAATTTTCAAGATTTTAGTACGTAACACTATCTCTATGATATGATCGATTTATTTAATGCAAAGGAATATTAAAATGGTTGAATAATAGCGATGTTATAAGCAAAGACGCCTTTGCCCCACCGGTTGGCGCTGCCCGTCCTTACATCAACTTGTGCAGCCTTTTAGCCGGTTGCTAGTGAGGGTTTATCCCTGAACTACGTAGCCTGTCCAGAGGGGGGGGGGGGTCCACTGAAAGACTACGATGAGCCACATGGGGGAACGGGGGGGGGGCGTATGCGGTACGTGGTTTTACTTTGATGTACTTTTATTCTGTTTTAAAAAGGCTGCGCAATTTTCATAGAGTTCCTATTCTGATAATACCAGTGATGGGAGAACGGGGATATCTTTGTCATACGCAGTAGGGATTTCTGTA
>CAKNXH010063365.1:0-31938 GCA_932178445.1 Andricus quercusramuli
GAAATTAAACTATTTTGTAGAAAATTAACTTTCTTGTGGAAAATTCATAAGTTGATTGTTGAAAATTGAACTGAAATCTTTCTTGATAAAAAAATAAACTATTTTTCTCAAGTTCGGTTTTTTTGTTTAAAAATTCATTTTCTTTGGTAATAATTTAATCTTTTTTGGTTGAAAATGAAACTATTTGGTTGAAAATTAATCTTCTTTGTTTGAGGATTCAATTATTTTGTTGAAAATTTGTCTGTTTTGTTTAAAATATTTACTATTGCATTGTTCGTTGAAAATTCATCTTTTTTTCTTGGAAATTCAATTACTTGGTTGAACGTTGAACTACTTCGTTAGCAATTCGTTTTTTTTCTTGAACATTGATAATTTTAGATGTAAATTTATCCCTCCGGTTGAAAGTTTAAATATTTTGTTCAAAATTCTTTTTTTTTGTTTGCAAATTAATTTTTGTGACTAAATATTTAACTATTGCATTTCATTGTTCAGAACCTTTCTTAATGTAAAATTCAAACACGCGGGTGAACGTTGAACTAATTTTTTGAAAATTATTTTTTTGGTTGAAGGAACTTTGGCGGAAATTTAACTATTTTGTTGAGATTTCGCTTGTTTTCGTTTTGGTTTAAAATTAATTTTTTCAACTGAAAATGTTACATTTGTCGTTGATAAATGTTTTTTCTAGTTGATAATTCGTCTTTTCTGGCAAAAATAAATCTTCTTTCGTTGCAATTTTCTCATTTTTTGATAAAAACTCAACTCTCTGATGGAGAAATAACATTTCTTATTGAAAATTCATATTTTGGGTTTAAAAATTCAAATGTTTTACAACTATTTTCCTTTGGCTTTGAGGGCGGATGAACCAAGTGGTCCTTATCCAGATGTGATTCTCATATCTTTATTTTCTTTTCTCCTGCTCTTTATTTGAATGACTGGTAGCTAAATATTACATGAATATTTAATTGAGAATCATAAATATTTATAGTGTATTAAATGTATAGACACTCACAGCCGATTACCTCTTGACATATTTTTGTTAAATCATATAGAAGAGTATATATAATGGAATAAGCGTTCAAGTTGAAAAACAAGTTGAAGAAAATTACCATAATGAGTCTCTAATGATTAATCACATTTTTTCAATGAAAAAATTATAATTCTGTTAAATCTTTACAAAAATAAATTTACTGACCCATAGCTTCGTTTCATCTAAGATTATCTACAGAATTAGGAACATATTCATTTTTTGGTAGTGTGCCTGGGCAGGTATAATAGGTAATTTCCTATAATTCCCAATCGTCTACTAGGCGAGTACATGCAACTGTAAATCAATTTAATGATCTTCAATAACTATTATTACTTTTTGAGAAATTAAAATTGAACGTAATAAATCATAACATGGTAAATGAATTATTAGTATCAAACTCGTGCAGAAATATAATTTTAAAATTAATAAGCAATACAATACATGGATACAAAGCTCGCTGAGATTAAGCGGAAACAAAAGTATGACTTTTTTCGGTGCTTTTGTCAGTACCTCAAAATGTATTCCATTTTTCATATTGATGTAAGTTAATTTTTTGAAACACTGAGCGACTTTCCTCTTACACAAAAAATTCAAAATATTATATTATGCACCAAATATATTTTTAAACTTACGAACAGCATCGTCTCGAAAGTGATAAATATGTCGGCGATCAGGAGGACCACGTCGACCACATTCACCATTATAAACAAGACAGCAGAGAAAGACAAAAACTAAAAATCGCATGGCTATGTTGATGCTACAAGACCTAAAAATGAAATTGCTTCTAAGGTATGTAACTGAATTTTCCTTTAGGGTTCTTCCATCATATATGCAAAACGTACCCCTGCTTTTTTTTAAAGATTCTAGAATGCTGCAATAATAAATATTTATCATATTTGATCAGTACCTCCTGCAGGTAAAGTACTGCGCTATAACAGTCATGTGAAAAATGTTTATAATACGGATACCGTGTGAGTTTAACTGAAAGCTCTTTATAATGGATTCGCTATGGATGTATAGAATGTCCCTTAACTTTTTCATGAAGAATCGAAAGTGGGTTACAATAAAAAACTGATGAAATTTATTTACTGATGTTATTTTCTACACTTTCGATGATAATCAAGTTGACGCCATATTTTGCTTGAGTAAAACAAATGCTATATAAATTGAGAGAAATATATTTTTTATTTTGTAGATTACTTGAAATGAGATAATTTTACAGAAATTTAAAAGATTTCAAGCCATTCAAATGTTTTTAATGTATTTTTACTATAGCGTATTTCTATGGCATATATATACATATATGTGTGGAGGCCCGCATGTAAAGGGCCCTTATGGTCGGTATGGAGTTACGTGTAGGGTCATATAGCCGGATAAATTTTCGGCATTTTAAGCCAAAGGTCATCTTCTTTGGTCAGAAATTCAACCACTAGGATGGGGGTTGAATTAATTTGTATAAAATTTTTTATTTTTCTGAAGATTCATTTCTTTGCTGTTTTTGCTTCCTCGTAGAGGAAGCTTGGCAATAGTAGTAATTTCGATATTCTTTTAATTTTTAACCACTTATATCTTAAAACTGACAGGAGGATATCCGAAAATATTCATTAAATATTTTCAGCATTTGATATTATTTCAAAAATCTGTTTTCATAGTGAAAATTTTTTCGTCAACATAATTAAAAGTTGATGCAAGAATATATAAAAGATTCCTTGGTTCGAGACGCATTGATTGACTAATAATAAAGTGAACGCATTTGCTTGAAGAGTAAGGAAGTTATGGTCACTTATAATATTTCAAAAATCAGTTTTTTATAGCTACACTTTTTCATTAGCATAATTTAAAAATGATGCAAGAATGAAAGAGATTTCTTGATTCAAAACAAATCGATTGGCCTGTAGTACATTATCATTCATTGTTTTGAAGAGTAGGGAAGTTATGATTATTTATATAATTAGAAAAATCTGTTTCAAACAGAACATTTTTCTCCATTTCCATAATTTGAAGTTCATATAAGAATGGAAAACTTTTTCATTGGGACTTCCTCTGTAAGGAAGCAAATATATTTGCTAATGTTAATAAGGAAACTAAGTACTCATAAAATGTGCACCAAAAAATTGTAAATGCAGAAAAAGTGGAAACATCTGAGATTGAATTCACAGCTACATTGATTTCATCTCTTTTGGATGAAAAATCAATCACTTAATTCGAAGTTTAACTACTTTTAGAAAATACATTTTTTGTAGAAAATTCATAATATTAGTTGAAAAATCATACTGTTGGGACGAAAATGCATCTGTTTTGTAGAAAATTAGCCTTTCTGACTTGAAAATTCAACAATTTGGTAAAAAATTAAAATTTCAATTGAAATATTCAATTTAATTATTTTGTTAAAAATCAACTGTTTTGTTAAATAATAATCTTTTTTAGTAGAAAATATTACTTTTTTGTTGATCATTTGTCTATTTTGAGAGAAAACTCGACCCTTTGGATTCAAAATTCATGTTTTTGTTGCTAAAAATTCAATTATTTGAAGAATTTAAGGAAAATGTAATATCTTCATAACAAAAAAAATTAGCAAAAGGTGCTTCATCTAGAAAAAATTCAAATAAATAATTACACCCATCTTTTTTCTACAAATACCAAGAAACATAATCACTATGTTGCAATAGAAAAAGTTTACAACTAATTTGTTTTTAATTTCAAATTTTCTCGTTAGCGCACTAAGACGGATTGACCTATACCTACGTATTCTTTGATATTGGAAAATTTCGAAAAATGTTCGCACTAGTCTTCACTTTCCCTTGCTTCTGCTCATTATTTAAGTAACTAGTTGCTTGATATTACTCAAATATTCAATTAAGAATTCATAATATTTATAGTGTATGCGTGTTTAGGACATGCTGTCCAGAAAATAAATTCTGTACAAGGTTTTCATTTAAAATAATATTTTTTATTCTACTCTTCCAAATTATAGCAGGTTTACATCGAATATTTGTATAATTGCTGAACATTGGTTGTTTGTCCAAAACATTTCAGTTTAATGTTACCTTCATGATTAAACATATTTACATTTGAAACCAATTACCACGCCTTTATGCTCTTTTACAGGAAATATGCAGTGTTCTGTAAAATAGATATATTTTTGTCAAATTCAATACAGAAGAGTAAATAATATGGCATGGGCGTTCAAGTTTAAATAGAAGTTGATCAAAATTACCAATTAGTCTAATGATTATTCACATTTTTTCAATGAAAAAAATTCCCATTTTGTTAAATCTTCACAAAAATAAATTTACTTACCCATAGCTCCATCCCATTTAAGATCATCTATAAACTTAGGAACATATTTATCTTCTGGTATTTTGCCTGAACATGTATAATAGTTGTATGCATATAATTCCCAGTTGTCTACCAGGCGAGTACATGCATCTGTGAATCAATTTAATGAACTCAATAACTATTATAACGTTTTGAGAAATTAAAATTGAACGGAACAAATTATTACATGGTGAATGAATTGTCAGTTTTAAAACGGTATAAAAATATAGTTTTTGAATGAATAAACAGTACAATACATGGATACAAAGCTTGCTAAAATTAAGCTGTAACAAAAGTAGGCATTTTTTTCTATGTTGTTGTCAGTCACATCAAAATTTGTGCACGGGGAAAAAATTATACGGTAATGGAACTAATTATATTACTTCATTCACTGAAAAAAACATAGCTAAGATGAAAAAAAAATCCTTGAATGTCAGTTTTTACCCCCAACTAATACCCTCTCATTTATGATAGGAATGTTAAAAATATATTTAAATATACAGCATCATACTCATGACTTGGATATAATGTGTATTTAGGGTTATTGCTGTAAGTTAATTTTTCGGAACATCAAACGACTTTCCTTTCACATAACAATTTTTAAAATCTTCTATGAACACGACATGAAATATGTTTTTGTACTCACTAACTGCATCGTTTGGAAAACGATAAAGAATTCGGGTATCAGGAAGACCACATTCACCATTATAAATGAAGTAGCAGAGAAATACAAAAATTAAAAATCGCATGGCTATGCTAATACTACAGAACTTGAAAATAAAATTACTTCTAAGATATGTAACTGAATAACTGAAAGTTCCTTTGCGGTTCTTCCCTTATATATGTAAAATGTATCTCTACTTTTTTTTTTTTTGAAAATTCTCTTACGTATCAGTAATCATTATTTATCACATTTGGTCGACACCAAATATTTCCTGATTCACACCAAGTACTGTGTTATCACTGTTATTTGGAAAGTATTTACAATATGAATACTGAGTTAGTTTAACTAACACCTCTTTATAGTGGATTCGCTATGGATGTATGGAATGACCCTCAACTTATTTTATGAAGAATCAAACGTGGATTACAGTAAAAAACTGATAACATTTTTTTAATAAGCTTTTTGCCTATACTGCCAACGATAATCAAGTTGACACACATACATTGAGGTAAATATATTTTTTATCTTATAAATGACTTTAAATAATAATAATTTAGTATTTTTTCTATGACGAATTTGTAAGAATATATACAGGGTGTCTCAGACCACCCGTCCACCCCTTTTAAAATCTAAAATACCTAATAAAATTGAAAGTTCAGTAACTCTTAATAGTAAATGGACAGTGCCTGATCGATTGGATTAAAAAAACAAATGAAATGACATATTTTTCTCTATTGATTTCCATTCTACGGTAAAAAGTGAGTAACTTTTGTAGAAAATTTTATTTTATGATTCCGTAAGCTGACAGACTAAGCACGAGCTGACGTGAAAAACAAACGAAGTCTCAGTTATACCTCAGAAAGCATTTTGGGGTGGAAAACGGCAATTTGGAAAGAAAAGTCCTACAAAAGTTACTCACTTTTTACTGTAGAATTGGAATCAATAAGGAAAAGTATGGCATTATATTAAAAAAAAGACTTCCGGTCTGAATATGCCACTTCCGGTGAGAGCCGGAAGTCGAAAATACCTCCAATCGATCGGACATAAAGGTACTGAACTTCTAAATTCATTAGGTACTTCAGATTTTGAAAGGGGTGGACGGGTGGTCTCTAAGACACCCAATATATGTGCGTGTGTGTTATAAATTGTGAGAATTGAACCAAAAGAAAATCGTAAAAGCAACCAATTTTCAACATCTGCTCACCTCTATAACCTAGTCTATCCAACCGATTAAGCTCAAATTGCAATGGAAAGTCTATAGCAACAAATTCTCGATTTATGTAGGTATGCTGCTAGCATTTTTTATATCTTGAATTCTTTTCAATATTTTACATATTTTTTCAAACAAATGAAAATTTGTAAATACACGAAATGGTGAAATTGGTGAAACTATTAAAGACATCGACAATTCTTGAAATATAACGAGAATATGTTTCTGGAGATTTATCATTGAAATTTGGAATCAAACCATATGATGGATTGGGTTGCAGATGTGAGCATAGGTGAAAAATTAAATTTTTTTACAACCATTTTCGAAATAAAAGGCCTTCATATTACATTATTTGTGTTGGAAATATTATCATATGTCAGAATACGAATCTCAAAAATAATTCCATCATAATCATATGACAAATGTTTACAAAGATTTAACAAACACGTTTCCATCGCACTAGCTATGGACGTATATAATATGTCCTTCAACTTTTCGAAATAAAAATTTATTATACAGGAGAGGAATTCTGTAAATTCTGCAAAAATATTTAGAAATAGTATAGTTGAATTACACTAGTTTACAAAATTAGAAATTGTTTCTGCTCACCATATCACACCATGATTTTCCCATGTATTTTGGCCCATTAAACACGAAAATCACACTCCAAATTTTTTTATGGAAGCGTTTTCGAGATATCAATGTTCAAATTTTTTTTTTCAATTTTCAGAGTTGTTCCGACGTTTTTGAGTATATCTCGAGTTCTAATTCACCGATTTCCCTGAACGAGCACTCAAATTGAAGGCAACTGAATCCTGTACAACTTTCTATAAAGTTTTCAGATCGGCCCAGTAGTTCAGATGATCGCAATTTTAAGAAGTTGGACAAGTTGTATTTTTTGGCGAAAAACGAGGGCGACAATTTACATATAGTCCTGGGAAGAATGGAACTCATAAATATGAACCAAATTTGAAAATCGCTATCATCTAAACTACTGGGTCGATCTAAAAACTTTGGCATGAAAAGTTGTAGAGGATTCAGTTGCCTTCAAGTTGAGTGCTCGTTTAGGGAAATCGGTCAATTGGAACTCGAGATGTACTCAAAAACGTGGGAACAACTCTGAGAATTACACAAAATTTTGAACAATGATATCTCGAAAACGCTTCCATAAAAAAAATTTCAGTGTGATTTTCGTGTTTAGTGGGCCAAAATACAAGGGGAAATCATAGTGAGATATGGTGAGCAGAAACAATTTTTAATTGTTGTAAACTGGTGTTATTGATGGCAATTTATAAAAATATAACCTATTAAGAGTTTAATAATAATGAATTGAGCTATTTCACGTATCTGAAATTGTCGACAAAGTTTACTGGAGTGAAAATAAAAATGTTGAACAGAAAACGAAACTTTTTATTTGATTTTATATCATTAAACTATCTTTTCATAACGATACTACTGTCCCATACTTACCAGTGTCCCCTAATTTAGGAAAATAATTAAATTTGCATTTAAAAAATAGTTGAAGCTTCTTCAATTATAATGGAATGGAAGCTTCTAATGTGTCCCCTAAGGGTTTACATTGTTCTTGTATCTCTTCCCTATTCCTTCACACACCCCCCACACACTTACTTGGTGGTGGGAGGGGGACCTACAGTTTAAGGTGGGTTCCGAACCACCAAATCTTCAATTATAATGATTATTATTATATAATTTTAATATCCTAGTTTTAGAAATTCAACATTCTTTAAGCTATAATCATTATAGCTTGAAAACGGTTGAATTCTAAAATCTGAAATTTAAACCATTGAATTGAATAATAGAGCAATTCTATAATTGAACGATTTTCCGGATCACTAAAATTTTCTCTTTTGAAACTCAATCGTTCAATATGAGATAATTTGACATTAAAAAACGTTTAAAATTTAAAAATGTTGTCTTCGAAGTGATCGGAAATAATCAATTCAAAGTTTAGTCGTTGAAAATTTAAGACGTTTATATAAAAATATTCAAAATGAGAAAATGAAATATTTGAAATTCATAATAATACTCATTTTCGAAGAAGGCAAGATTAATAATTTCAAATTTTTTGAACATTCACAGTTGGAGAATTTAAAAATATTCAAGCAAATGGTACAAAATTAAACAACTGCTATTTAAAAAAGCATCTGCATTCAAGGAATACATTTTTATTCGTGCAATTCGATTTGAAATAATGAAAAACTCGAACTATGCAAATAAAGCAACTAAGACAACGGTGACAATAAATATAATATAACTTTTATTATTTTATGGTTCAGATTGAAAAAAATTGTATAGTTATCACGCAATTACGGTCTGTGAGATACAGAATAAATTTACTTTACATATTTGTTCCTTAACTGTCTTACGTTTGTCAGAAAATAAGGAGAACATCTTGTGCTTTGCGCAGTATTATATAATTTATAAATATCAAATATTTTTGGTTAAAAGGGGAAGTTTTATATCCGAAATTTTATTTTTCTAAATTGATTTAAGAAAAATTATGCTCAATAGAATTTGTTTAAAAAATAATGAAAATGCGCATAAGAATGTTCAATTCTAAACACTTGGCGGGACTGAAAGCTTTTCACCATTCCAAAAATATAGCGGAAGTTTATATAATTCTGCCAAGATTTCGTGCAAAATTAAAATTGGGAAAATTAATTTTTTTGATTAATACGAAGTTTTTGCATTGTGAAAATGATACAAGAATTGAGTTATAATGCAAACAATGTTAAGAAATTAAGAACGTAAAAATGTTAAAACCTGAACCCGACGGGTCGGGCCAGGACTTTTTCGAATCCGGTTTTAATAAATCATAGATGATCGAAAATTACCATCTATACAAAAAATCTTCAGAAGCGACCCCCCCCCCCCCCCAACCCTTCCCACAACGAGCGTGACGTATTTTATGGACGAAGCCAAAATAGATTCTTATGGATCCAAAATTGTTTCACAATAAAGGTAATTATCATATAAAACCTGTCATAAAGGTTTTCATAGGGTTTTTACAGGAAGTTTTCCTATTGATTTCTCTTTATTTTATTTTATTTTTCTTATTTTCGCATTTTGATTTACATCCTTTTTGTTATAAATTGTATTCCTTTTATCTAATATTTTCCTCTTTCTTATTTTTTATTGTTTTCAAATGATCTATCTCAGAATTTTCAGAAGCAAATGCATGCTTCTAAAGTTTCTTCATCGAAAACAGCCCAATAAGAAATAATAATAAATATCATTGGATTATTATTTCTGATATAATTCATTAAATTTTACATAACAGTTAATGTTAAAAATGAAGAATATGCTTGTGAATATTTTTCTTACAATATTTTTCAAATATATTTAATATAAAAATGTCTTTTACTAAAAATGTAACCAGAACCGATCGTGTCCTTGTACAATTTTATTAATTTTCGAAAATTGAGCTTGAATATATGGTTTGCATCGAAGTAATGCGATTAAAATATCGAATATTCAATTTTTTTAACAAATCGAGAGTCATTGCAGGATTTAGACAAGTATTTAACAATTTGAGATGATGTTATCAAAGTTAAAAAATGGCGTTAGTTCTAAAAATGTTATTTTGTCCTGTTATTTGTACATGAAATAATTATAAATATGTATTTTATAATTTTCGTAACGATTCATGTGCTACCTTTATTCGTAATACCAAGGAAAGCCAAATAGTTCTAAGTCTATGGCCATTATATTATTAATAGAATATTATTGTGGCGCCATCTATTATTTCACGGAAAACTTATTGAACTGACTCATCCGCCTATAAAAAAATGTACACAGTTGTAAATTTATTGTCCTTCTAGAAAGGTTTTCTGCCTCTCCTATAAAATTAGGTTTATTGAACTGTTAGCACCGCACCGTTCATCATTTCTCGCTTCAAATATTGTGAATCCATAGTTTCTACAAGATAATATATTTGCGTTTTTTTATTGGACGCCTATCCACGCTATACAGCAAATCCTAATTATGGATTCATCCCGATTTGTTCATAAAGTTTTACAATATTTATCTAACGATGGAACGGTGTTAAAGATACCTAAATTATGCCTAATTGGCTGTTACATTATCCTTACATTAATGTAATGAATTCAATGAAAATTCAAATACTACCTACTATTTTACTGTTCGATTTTTCAAATGAAATATGTTTTTTTACGCGGAAAATAAGGAGACACGTATTTGAAAATTTTAAAGCTATACGATGAGTTTTTTTTTGCAAATTTTACTTTGGAAACCTTGCCTTTTTTGAGATATCACGGCTTTTCTTCTTTAAATTCATACCGTTTTTTCACTCTTTCGAAACCGACGGTAAAAACAGAAATTTAATTTAAAGCAGATTGAGTCTTTGTTTTCTCGCTTTGCAGTTTTTGACGCATTATATCGTTATGTCTAATGCAATATAAGTCTAATTTGAAGTAAAAAATAACAGTAAAATACAATTGATGCGAGAACAGTTAGTAAAAAGAGAATATCGTTTCTTCTGAAATACAAATACCCCCGAGTTTATAATTTATGGTAAGTCGACTGTATATTACCTATCACTCCTGAAAATTTCAACGAAAAAAACGAGAGAAGCTCTGAAATCTGAAAAATTGTCAGAAGGGTGAGGCGACGAAAAAAATCAATAATAATTTTCTTTATTTCGTACGATAAAAAATATCAAATAAGAAATGTAGGATAAAAAATGTAATAAATAAAAATAGATCAAATAAATCAAATACTGTAATGAATAGACTGTATTAGTAACAATTAATTTTGAAATGTTCAGGAAAAAAGGTGGGGTTTTTGAGATTTTTTCTTTATTTCTCAAAAAAATAGAATAACCTCACAATTTTTTTATATTTTTTGTTGATTCTGAAGAAGTGCAAAAAATGGATGGACTGGAACAAAAAAAAACTCATATCTCAAAAAAGGAACCGTTTTTAAAATAAAATTGACAGAAAACTAGTTTTACCCTTAAAGTTTGAAAATATTAGTAAAAAATGTAAAAATGCCGACCCAATCCTGAACACTTTATCTGCCAACCTGCAAGATTTTTAATGGGTTCGGTCTTAATATGAAATCCGAGAGTTTCAAATTCATAGATATATATCATAATTCCTTTTCGTTCTATGTCCAAATATTTAAAATTCTCTAGGTGACAGTGACGACCTAGCAATACATTAAAAAAACGAATTATTTTTGAACCTACTGATAGATAAAAGATCGGAACCCCCAAACAAATATTAAAATATTTTAATATTAATCCAAGCCGCAGTTTTAAAAATTTCAAAGATGTAAAACAAGAAATAGCATTTAAATTAATTTTTAAAACTAATTGTAAGCTCCGAGAAAACATTCTTTAAATGTGCGTATTTATGACTTTTCGGCAATGAATGTCTTTTGTGGTTATGATCTTGTACCTTGGAATAAATAAAAAAATATTTGTTCTTTTTTATGTATTATTATTATAGCAGGCACTAACTTTGAAACTCTTCTGATGGTGCCGGCTTACCGAAACGTTGAAAAGATTTATATTATTTCAATAAAATAGATAATTTCAAATGAGGTCGTCACTATCACCTACATATCATATTTCTTTTGATTGAAAACACCAAAATTTTTTTAGAAATTCTGTGCATTTAAAACAGCAATACCAGAAAATAATTTTCGATGATTCAACTCGACCATTAACTTTCAATTGTACATAACTCCTGATACAGGTATCCAATTTTACTTTCAATGAGGGTTTTATCGCCTCGATTTTTCATTTTGAATAACATTTTTAAGTATTGTTTGAGCTGCAGGAGGTCATAACAACGCAAGTGCCCCACGCCAACTTACCGCGGCGCTGCCAGGCATGCTGTAGTGTCTCCTTGGTTCAGATGCTTAATGAAAATGATTTTTTTGTTAACGTGTAAACAACATTTTATTATCAAATCACTTTTTTCAGTCGGAAAACGATTTAGATTTCTTATCGATTGAATTTTCAAAACGATTACATTGTAGGAAAACGATAGTTAAAAATAAAATAATAAACGATTGTGGTCGTTGGTTTTGCTCGCCTATTAAATTTTTAGATGATTTTTGGTGAGTCTGCTTGAATCTCACGGTGGTTCTTGAGAAACGATTCTTCATGAATTCATCTTTCACTTTGCTTTTATCTTTGCTATCTCTTCGCGATCTTTCTCATCGGAAAAATTTCATGCTCTGGAGATGAGGAATACTTATTGAAAATCAGAGTAGATTCCGGAGAGATTTCAAAAGAATGGTATTTTGTGTTTTTGAACATGAATGGCCAAATTTTTGGAAAAATTTGATGTTGTTAAAAGTGTTTGTCACCTGTTTTTGACAACAGCACAACTAGGTACAAAGTTAGGGCACAAGGTCCGATACTTTCCGGACAGACCTCGTATTGTATTATATAAAGCGAGAACACACCAGGAATATTTAGTTAGTTAGTTACACAGTGCGTAAAAGCAATTTCATTGAAAAGTCTTTTTAACATTAACCGCTATGCGATTTTTAATTGTTGTTTTTTTCTTCTACTTCGTGTATACTAGTGAATGTACTGTGATATATCATATCATGAATAAAGCTCGGAGTGTATTTGAAAATCTATTTCACGGATAATATAAGACTTTCAAATTTACTGTGCAAGAGAAAAGTCGATGGACCTTTCGAGAAACTAACTTACAGCAATAGGTATGATGGATGGAGTTTTAAGATTTTATCCGAAATCGCTCATAAAAATAAATAACATGCACATGAGCTGACTGCCAACATATAAAAAAGTCTTACAACTTCACTTCAGTGAACTTCACCTCTATGCTTTTACAGTGAACTAATACTATATACTTATCAAAATGTCAAAGTTAATGACAAGCTCTTATAACAAAAAGAGCAGATTATGTGATTTTATCACACAGATTTGTTCCTTCCGAAAACTACGTTTTTTACACCATTTTGAAAGTAATAATTCACTTATCATTTGTCAATAAATTTTGCTAGATTTTGAATGCTCAAAACGTTTACGTGTAAGTGGATAATAGCTTTTCATTAAATTGATAAATAAATAAATATAATATATATATATATATATATATATATATATAATTGAACGAATTTACAGGTGAACGCATCATTGAGCATAACAGTAAACCATTTTTAAATCGTAAAACTCCTAAAAAAATATGTATGCTGCACTCAGAAAACAATTGGGTCACTTTGTGTTGTTTCACCCATCAAATATGGTTATATTACCATATATGGACATCAAAATATTAGTTGACCCAACGAATTTTTTGGTTGTTTTAACCAAATTTTTGGTAGTTGGAGTAGTTTTTTGATGCAACAATAAAATTTGGTTGAAAGAATCGAATATTTTGTCGGATTAATCAAGATTTTTTCGAGTGAACCAAAATTCTTTGTATATTCAAGAAAAGGTTTTTTTCTGAGTGTGGCTTTTAAGTTTCGACAGGCCTAAAAATGACGGTAAAGTTGATTTGCTTCATCCTGATGAATGGGTTTCTATAGAAGATGCTAGAAGTATATGTAATTAATTTTTGTAAAGATTCAATAAAAGTATTATATTGTTAGAAAAAAATCTGATTTATCTTTTAGAGACTTATAGTTATTTTTCTCATTTCCTTTCCCAACTTGAACGCTCGTCAAATTATTGGTTTACTGAGAATTTCACGGACTTGCGTCCCTTATTGCACAACAAACTTGTAAATATAATTGTGGTTTGACAATTAATTTGTCCACACACATATATCCTTAACTACAACCAAATCCCATTTCGACAAGAAAATTAAAAATTTATCAGTTGACGCGGACTTCGCCATTATCTTAGAATATTATTGTGTACTCTTCTTCAATATATTTGACAAATATGAGTAGGTCTGATAAAATAAAGGTGTTTAGCTGCAAATAACATTATTAGTTAGAAAGGTTATACTCAACGGTACTGCTTTGTTAACCAATCAATGTTAAGTAATCGTACAAATATCAAATATACTTCATGTCACCGGATATGCAACATTTATCACGAAAATAAGAATCTTATTTAAAATGAATACTTTGTGGAGAAGTTTTTTTTTTCATAAGCAAGTTCTAAATATCTAAAAACTAGGGAAAGACCCAGTTCTACGCCGTACAAATTTTTTGGTGCCCTTTTACGAATTCCGCAAAGAGTTAATTCAATCTGATGCCGACGAAAAAAAAACTAGAAACTATAAAGAACAATTGCTCTTAATAAACACTGATAAAATTACATAAATCGGTATCATACAATTTATGCAACATCTATCATGAAATCACTTAACTTTTGACTTCTTGAAAAAAAAATTTTGAATATTAAAAACTTTCACTAAAGTTTTTAGTTTATTCATCGTCACGTTTAACCCTTTGCCAAATCTATAAAAATGCGCCAACAAATGTGCAGATGATTTTAAGACAATAAAGTGGGCTGCCACAGAGTCGCTTAAGTGACTTTCAGTCCATTGTTATAGAAAAAGTCACTATAGTCACTTAAAAAAAAGTCCACTCTAGTCACATTAATCTATCTAATTTTAGATTTAATCTGAAATAAAATATTTAATTCATCTATCTATGAAATCAATATTAATCTTGGTATGAAAAAGTTTTTAATATCAGACTTCACAGTCTTCACCTCTTTTTCCCCTTCTTGAAAAAATTTCGCTCTTCCCCCTTATTTCCAAGAAACTTCCCCTTTTCCTAGTATTTTTATGCTTTGCCCGAATGTAAACCCAATTAGTAGAACCTAATAAGAAAATCCAACTATTTTTTATTGAAAGGTAATTTTTTTGGTTGAAAATTCTCCTATTATATCTTTCGTTCAGAAGTCAACATTTTTGGTTCAAAATTTTATTATTTGGTTATAAATTCACATCTTTTATTGAAAATTTAACTATTTTGTCGAAGTCATATTTTATCGCCAAAAATTTAATTTTTTCAAACATTCCTCTTTTTGTATAGAAAACTATATTTTTTTGGTTTAAAATTTCGCCTTCTTGGCTAAAAATGGACTTTTCTGTTGAAAATTGATCTCCTATTTAGTGAAGATTTCATGTTGTTTGATGAAAAAAGCAACTGTTTCGTTCATAACTAATAATCTCTTTTGGTTGAGGATTCGGCTATTTTGAAAAAAAATCAATTTTTTCGGTTCAAGATTCATCATTTTAGTAAGAAATTCATTTATTTGGTTGAAAATTGAACTATTTTGTTCAAAATTCATATATTTTGTTCAAGGATTGTCTTTGCCGGTAGAAAATTCATTTTCTTGGTTATAAATGCATGTTTTTGGTTAAAAATGCATGCATTTTATTGAAAATGAAATAAAAATGAATGCCCTGTTTTAGTTGAGAATTAGCATGAAGAACAATTTTTTTGATACAAATTTTTTATTTTAGTTAGAGATTCACATTTTTGTATAAAAATTAAACTATTTAGTTAAATCTTTTTTTTTATTGATAGTTTCAAATGAGAAATTGACTATTTCATTTTTGGCTGATAATTTTTTTTAGTAATTCAATTATTCGGTTGAGAATTCATGAATTTGATCGGAAATTCGTGCTTTTAAGGAGAGAAAAATCTTCTGGGTTGAAAATTAAAAATTCATCTATTTCGTTGAAATTCCAATATTTTTACTATAAACGTTAAGAATTTAGAGCGTTCTATATTGAATACAATATCGTATCTACATCAGTTTTACTTTAACAAATTTATTCTCCTATTATTCCCCAATTTTCTTGAAAAATCACCCTATTTACCCTGTTCTTGACGCACTTCAGGCTGTAATGTCAATAGATTATTTAGCGTATAATAAAATAAATTACAATTTGTCTGAACATGACTTGTAAAATTTTGTCTAGTAATTGTGACCTTGATTTTTACTCTCACATTCAGCAATAAAATTTATTTTAATCTTGTAAATCCAAGCATATAAATTAAATGTGCAATGAAATAAAAATTTTTGGTAGATAAGTGTTTCTAATGACACAACAGTACTATTTTTGTGTAAACATTAGTCACTTTAGTCACTTTTTATCTCAAATTAGTCAATTTTCCTTTTCTTTCAAGTACTATAGTCTGCCACAGCCCTGGCAATATTACTTTTTTCAAATTAAAATATTGTATAAAAAATATGACACCACTTTGAAACTTTTGAACAATATTAATTCATCTAAACTTTCAGTCGGGAATATAAAAAAAATGTCAAGAAACAAAATTGTACATTTCAAAAAGATATATACATCAAAACCTTTTTTGATGAGACCTATAGTTTTTATTTTAATTGCGTTAAAAAGTTGCCTCACTTTGCGAGATATTAGAAAAAAAAATTATCGTGATTATGTAATTTATTAGATAATTATAGATATGCATAGAAAAAATCGAGCGTGAAGCGCAAGTATCGTAATGTTAATGTGTTCTATAAGGATAATAAAGTCCTTAGTAAATTAATTTCCTTTTGATTTTCCAACGAAAAAATTTGAGAATCTCTTCAACAACAGACATTTCGACAGATCGAAAGTTTTCTCACAAATGAGAGAACGTAACTGAAGAACAGCGTCAATAATAACATCGAAACTATAATGATGGAGCATCTATTTTATTACTCTGTTTTTTTATGATTGAAATATTAAAATCCTATTTCTGATGGATGCTGCAGTACTTTAATGAGGCTTATTTTGCAGTGCGAAACCTTTAATTTGAAACTTGACAGGGAACGATAAACGTCAATCAAAACACTGTTCTACATCTGCAAGTTTAGTAGATAAGTGGTACATTTTAACTTTTATATAAATTTGCATTCAGTCCCACGCAAATCATCTAAAACATAAAACGCCAAACAAAAGCGGCTTATTCAAACTTAATATTGTTTACGAGTGTTTAAACCTTCACTTTCATTTTCGATTTCCAAGCTACTAAAACTCTACCTACGCGAAAAAGAATCTTCAGATACGAGTAGATTACTTCACTCACTGATGAAAACGTAACTCGAGTCAAATTTTTTATTTTCATATTGATACAGCTTCATACTTATGACATGACTATTCTTTAATTCGAGTTGAGAAACCATTGGTATCAAATTTTAGGCAATTGCGATAAATTATTTGTTAAAGAATCTTAATAGTGCAGCTATTACTCACGCACAGAGAAGGATTTTAGAATACATCAATTTTGCACATCTTCATGTCAATTTTTCACATCAAGTAGATTTGTTGACTCCATGATGTCTTAATATCGAATCGGTTTTCATAATTCAAACAAAGAATTCACTATTTTTAATGTTACAAAATTTGCTAAAGTTCTAAATATACATTAAAAATCCTTCTATTGGGCAATAATAAATTTGAGTCATTCTGGATTCATTTTTATTTTTGATACATTGAAAGATTACCGTAACGAAAAGAGTTGTCTTTTTCACTGAGTTATTAATTTAGACTTGAAGTGTCTTGTTTTCAACCGGAAACGTCAGTTTGTTAATTTCGAAGCAAAATAAATGACCTAATTACGTAATTTTCTTCTTTTAGACTCAAGAAGGATTAATTTATAATTTAGTAACACTCTTGGTTGTTTCTTTTTATTCAAAAGGGTGGCCGCAACACTTAATTCTCAACAATTCCTGCATTCTTCCTGATTTTTTCCTGACTAATTTTCATTTTCCCTGACCATTGATATTTAAAGACCAAAGTTCAAATCTTGTAACATGTTCAATATGGATGTTTTACAATTGGTATGAAACAATTGTAAATTTATTATTTTCAGGGCTGCCACAGCGTGTTTTACTTCAAAAAAGTGATAAGAAGTAACCAATGTGCATTAATAATGCGACTAATGTTCTTTTAGATTGAATATAATTCAAAAGAATTCGATTTATAAGATATCAAAACAATTGAAGTTAAATTTGAACAGATTGGAAGAAATTAAATAATCCCATCAATTTCAGTAAAATTGAGATAATTTAGAGGAATACAAGGAATATAAGAAGAACATGACAAAATGTATTCAAATATTATAAAATACCTCAAAATTCTATGGAATCTGACTATATATCATGAAATCCTAGCAAATTTAATAAAATACCTTCACATATTTTAAAATACCTCAAAATAATTGAAATCCTTGATAATTTTATATAATCACTTGGAATCTTTTAAAATATCTTATAATCTTTTATAATCTTTTAAATCTCTCGAAATTGCCTTGAAATCTATTAAAATACCTTAAAATTTTTAAAATGCTTTAAAATCTTTTGAAATCCCTTTGGAATTTTCAATATATATTTTTTACTCAACAAAAATTTGCACTTAAAGTTTCGATTCTTTATGTCATCTGAAACTCATGAACAAAAATTACTTTACTCAAATATATTCCAGGTTTATTGATTCAACTTTTTAATATTTCTCTGTTTGAACTACAAATTTAAAAAAAAACTTGAAGGAAATTCAGAAATATTGTGTAGATCTCATTATAAAAGGGGGAACCCAGTGGGATAATTTATCCAAAGTAAAGTGACTGAAGTGATATTTTTATTTAAAAAGACACTGAAGTGATTTTTTCACTTTAAAAAGTTTCTATTGTGATTTTATTCGTCTCTTCAAAAAGTGATTTGAGAAAATAATTCACATAACGCAACTGTGTGGCAGTCCTGATTAAGCTTGACAGTTACTCAAAGTGCTTCTTATAGAAATTTCCTGACTTTTTCAGTTTTTTTTCATTATCCCTAACTTTCTCTGACCAACAAAATTCCCTGACTTTTCCCTGACCTGCGGCCACCCTGTTAAATATATTGAAATTAATTATTGAAAAATCTTCTTATATAAAATTCGATGGTAAGTTTAAAAAAATCGTGATAATTAAAAAAGAATTGAAACACAGGCATTATGTCGTTTTTCAGAAGTCACGTGTTTTCATATATTCTACATGGATCTCAAGTGACTACAGAACAACGACATAGTGCACTATTGCATAGCAAGTTTTAAATGTCATCTGACATAAGTGCGGAAATTCTCTTCTCCAGAAATACACCTATTTTTAACGCGATTCCGTGATTTCAGCACTTCCGGTTTATATGCGGAAAGTCTATTTTGATATCATCCTTCTTTTCACGGACACAGGAAGCAGTAAACACTACCGTATGTCATTCCAGGGATTTTTTTCTGTCTCACTAAACACTACTTTAATCACTGAAATCCAATTCACTTTTCACGTCTTTTATAACCTAAGATTCGATCATCACATCGATTGGCAGTCTAATAATAAATATAAAAAAACTCAGAGAAACTTTGTTTATAAACAATAATTTACAGATGAACAAATAAAAAAATAACAAAAATTCCGGGAACTTTTCCGAAAGTGCTTTTCACACAGAGTCGAGCATTTTTCTCTAATTTTGGCTGGTCTAGATTAACTGGTTACGTAATGAGTCGATTTTGAGAGCCAATTCTTAGCCGGTTAGGTCGCTAACCCAAATGCAGCGATTAAATTTATCCTCGAGGGGAATGCAGTCATTGCCTGGGCTTGGCTGCTGACTTTAAAAATTTGAAATTACTGAAAATTTCTCAAGTTTGTTCCTCACTTTTTTTCCACGGGGGACCGATGCGTTTCCGCCCGGAAGATCAACTTCGCGCGCGCTTTGCGCCCCGCCGCGTCGTTTACATGCCGGCCTCGCGACTTTTCGAATTTTTTTTCTAGGATTCGATTAGCGACTGCCTAGACGTCGGAGGTTGCACTGACACGACTGCTATTACGGGGTTAGATCGTAGTCAGAAGTTAAGAGCGCGAGCATGCTCGATTGGGTGCCTGCCAGGGTGCGTATTTATATCTCTAGCTATAAATATAGTGCACACAAGATGTACGGGGTGTCTACGCACAATGCGGGACTAAGGGCTTTTCTTGCCAAATTTGGACTCTGACAATTAATGTCCTGCGAGACGGAAATGGGAAAAAAATTGTAAGAGGCGATTTGTCAGTTGAAGGCTGCACAAAATTATATGGCACAACTCGTATTTCAAGAGTGAGAAAGAAGCTTGGTAGAAGCCTTGTCCACTTGAATTATCGAGGTCAGGAGGAAATTCCATTTGCTTCAAAGTGGAATTTGATCTATATGCAATTTCAAGTTTCTTGCGAGCGCACTAAAAATGAGTTGAAGATTAGTTTCTACTAAAATAAAACGAGAAAAAATACCTCAAGTGGTATTATTATTGTATTTGTTTCAAGAGGTTCTTATTATTGAAATTAAGCAGCTTCATTTATGTCCCGTAGCACTGCGGTATATCCTATTAGGTATTTTCTCTTCAATCACCAGATAACTTCACTTCGTTGAGTGCTGAGGGGAAAAAAGTTGACCAAATGCATGGGATATTATATTTTTCATAAGCTTGGCTAGTCATCCTGAATTTTTGGGACGAATAGTTCATCCCCTTTTCCAAATCCCGCATTCTTTTGGGAAAAGTAGACATAGCTTAAGTTTTATCAAAGTTGGCGAATTTCGCGAAATTTGTGAAAGATGTTCTCTGCAAACGGAGAAGCACTTTCGTATTTCATATTTCAGACTATTCTTTCTATTCTTCTATTCCCCTTCTTTCCCCTTTTTAAAAATTCTTCTTTCTTTCATCCCTGTTTTCAAGAAACTTCCTCTTCTTCTTCTTTTTCTCGTTTCTTCGCTTAAAAGCATACTGAAAAAATAGAACTCAATATGAAAATCCAACTATTTTTGTTTGAAAAGTCTAATATTATGTTTTTTATTCGAAATTCATTTCGTTTGGATAAATGTTCTACTGCTTCGTCATAAATTTAATTGTTTTGTTGAAAATTGCAACTATCTTTATTGGATAGAAATTCAACAAGTTGTTAGAAAAGTCGAACTACTTTGTTAAAAATAATTTTTTTTATGAAGATTCATTTCTTTGGTTGAAAATTCATCTCTTTGGTTGAAAATGTAACTATTAGGTTTTTAGAAAATTAATCTTCTTTGGTGAAAAATCATATTTGGGGTTGAATGTTTTCTGGCTTGAAAATTCAACAATTTGGTAGAAAACTAAACTATTCAGTTGAAAATCCAACTTCTTCGTTGGAAATGTGTCGCTTATAAGTTGACAATTTAACTTTCGGATAGAAATATATGTATTTTGTTGAAAACTTGCCTTTTTGGTTAGAACATTAAACTAGTTTATTGAAACTGCATCTTTTTCATCGAAGATTCAAATATTTAGTTCAAAATTCGTCTCTTTTGGTTGAATTGAACTGGATGAAAATTCATTTTTTTTCAATTCATTTTTTCAACTGAATATTCGGCGATTCTATTTAAAATTTTTAAAATATCTCTTTTAGGAGCAAATTTGAATATTTGGTTTAGAATTCATCTTTCTTGTTCAAAAGTCCATATATTTGGTTTTGGATTCAACTATTTCATTGAAAATTCGTTTTTTTTCATCTAAATAGTTCAAATGGTTGAAAATTTGTCTTTTGTTATGTATATAAATATTCTCTTGCAGTAGAAAACTCTCTCTTTTGGTTGAAAATTGAACTGTTTTTGGTTGAAGTTTAATCTTTTTTTTTTTTTGGAAAATTCAACCATTTGATTGAAAATACATCCTTGTAGGTTGATAATTGGACTATTTTGATGAACTTAAGTTTTTTGTTTGAAAATTCAACATTTTTATTAAAAATACTTGAATTGAAAATTCATGTCTGATGGTAAAAAAGTAATCTTTTCTTGATGAAAAATTCTACCTAATGGTTGAAAATGAAAGATTCTAATGAAAATTCATTCTTGGCCAATGGTCGTTTTTTTGTTGTTGAAAATTCTGGGCAACGCTACTTTTTAATGGTGTTGGGGGGAGCGGGGGGTAAGACATAACTACAGTCGCCAGAAAGGGCCAGAAATAGCTCAATATTGGAAACCTAGTTTATGGACGGCCCCTAACACTCACTTTAATTAACGGTTACACGGTAGGGCTGAACCAAGTTTGAATGCAAGTTCCAAGTAAATGGGGTTTTTTATTGTCTGTGGTAATACGGCATCTCAAAAGAAATTTTAAATAAATACGAAAATAAACGGACGGATGCTCTCTGATAAAAAATCAATTTTTGTATTTAATAATTACTAAGAAAATGAAGAAATCATAAAATTATATCCTAAATATTGGCTGACCTTTTTTTGGTGGCTTTTCTTATTGATTGTGTTTGTCGGTTACCCTATGAACATTTTAGGATGAAAATGAAAATAATCAAAGGGGTGTTTTTTAGAAAACTTGATTTTTGCATTCAATTAGAAAGAAATGAAGAAACATGGTTTCTGTCTGTGATTAATATGGAAGGACAAAATTTGTGCAAGACAAAATATTTTGTTGTGGTAACGTAAAATTTTATTACGACTTACAATGAAACGTTAAGTATAGCAATCAAAAGTAATATAATTTACAAAATGCTCCTTGATAAACTATTTTTTGTTGATATTTATATTCAATAAATAAAATGTTATTAGGTTTAGGTTATCAAAGTATGCGAATAATACAGTTTCAATTTAATAAAATATAAGAATCAACTTCCTTTAATAACCAATTCTCGGATAATTAAATAACAAAATTGATTTTTGTTCAAAGAACACTTCTCCGATTATTTTCATTTACATTTCGCTTTATTTGTGAGATGACGCACAACCAAATTTGATAAAAAAATCTATTTAAAAAATGTGAACCAAGATTTACCGTATAATACAAGGAAAGTTACTTCATTTTTCAGTAATTAAATAAGAAAATAAACTTTGTTTAAAAAACGCCTAACCGGTTATCATTTTTATTTTCATCTTAAAATGTGCATGTGATGCTGTATTACCATGTACAATTGAACAATCTAATTTACTGGGAACTTTTACTTAAACTTGATTCAGCCCCACCATGTCCGATGATGATAAATTTGAAATTTTTTAATTTGACTTTGAAATTGTTCATAACGTTTATAAAATATTTTATGTTAAAAAAGTTACAGAATAATGATTCTGGTTTTTGAAAATTTATGTCCAGGGAAAATTAAAATTTTAAAGGAAAAATTAAAGTGTTTTCGAAATAAAGTTTTGTAGCCACCCTGACATAATACTTTTGTTAGTGATTAATTTTCCTCGTATTTTTATTTAAATTTTGTTTTTTGGCAGTTTCTTTCTTCTGAAGATAATATTTTTAGTGAAATATTTTATTTTTTGGTTAAAATCTAAAATTCCGGAAAAAAGTCATACTTTTTGGTTGAAAATTCGTATATTCGTCTTGACAATTTAACTTGTTAGGCACAAAAATAACTTTTTCTTGAAAATTTATGTTTATGTTGAAAATTCAAGTGAAATATTTTTCGGTTTAAAATTCAACTATTTTCTTTTCTTCAATTCGCCTTTCTAGTTTGAAAATTTATCTGTCTCAGTAGAAATTTGATTTTTCTGTATAAAAATGCAAATGTTTGGCCCGAAATAAATTCTGTGGTTGAAAATTCAATATTTATTGTTTATTGTTGATAATTGAACTACTTGGCTTAAGGTTGAACCACTTTTTTAAAAAAATAACTTTTTCTTCCTAAAAAATCATCATTTCACTTGAAACTTCATGTCTTTGATGGAAATTTGAACTATTTCTTTTGAATTGATTCTTTTTTTAAATTAAAAATTAAACTACTTGAGTAGAAGTTAAACTTCTTTTATCTTAAATTCATTTTCTGGATTGATGGTTCATCTCTTTGGTTGGAAATTTTACTATTTTGTTCGAAATTTGATTTTTTTTTGTTATAAATGAATTTTCTCAAATAGAAAAATAATTTTTTCATTTTTGGTTAAAAGTTGGTATTTTTTATTTGGAATTTCATTTTTTTTCGTTGAGAACGCAACTAGCTTTTGTGTTTGAAAATTCAACTGTTTTATAGTAAATTCGCCTTTGAAAGTTTTTTTTTTGTTGGAATATAAACTATTAAATTTTTGGTTGAAAATTTAATTTTTTGCTAGAAATTTAACTTTTCTGGTTGAAAATTCAACTGTTCTTGGCTGAAGTTGAATCTTTTTTCATAGAAAATTCGATCATTTGGTTGAAAATTCAACTATTTGGTTAAAAGTTCAACTATTTTGTTGAAAATTAATTTCTTTTGCTTCAAAGTTTCTACAAGTCGGCTATGAATGCAACTTTCTCGTTGATTTTTTTTCTGCAATTTCAAGTATTTGCTTTCAAATTTAACTAATTTCTTGAAACTCAAATTATTTTGTTGAAAATGTAAGTATTTTGTTGAAAATTTAAGTATTTAAAAAAAATTCGTTTTCCTTAGTTGAAAACTCAAGTGGCTAACTAATATATTATTAGCCCTCTCCGTTGAAAAACGGGAGAAATATAAAATTTATCCACTTCCGGTCACTTTCGAGACAGATTTATACTGTTTTTATATATTTTTGAACATTTTCAAACAAGATAAATAAATCTGGAGACTTGGATTTTCGAGAATATTTATTTTCCGCGGCCGATAAACTTTCAGATGTTTTTTCAAAAATATCAAAAAACACCTTTATGCTACTCCGTGGTTAACATAAAGGCACTTGAAGAATTATATTCATTTATTCCATTTCTACTTTTGCTGTGTTCCTTATGTATACGAACAACAATTAAAATTTGTTTATTGACTACATTATTTAGTACCTCAAACACTATCCAATATCAAAAAAGAAAGAAAATCGATGTGCCACTTTTTCCTTCTCAAATGGAATGCTCCAGATGTCAAACTGACATATAAAAATAAACTGTCACATTGACGGGACAGAAAAAGTCGGAAGACACGAAACACGCAAAACCCTAGCATAAATCTTTAAAATTGAACTAAATGTTCCACACAAAAAATATTCAAAATCACCAAACTTCAAAATAAATCCTAAAAATCGAATAATATTCTATTAAATATTTTCAAAATTCAAAAATTTGTAATTGAAACTCTTAAAAATTTTAGAAGTTATAATTGTAAGTATTTGAAATTGAAGAGACTAGGTATGAAAACTTTACAGATAAAAATTTTGTAAATTTGATAACTAATCGAAATTTCTTCAATTTAGAAGATTTCGAATTGAAAGCTTGACTTTCGATCTTCAGAATAATTCAAATACTGCTGATAAGTACTATAGACGTATTGACAATGGGTGTATGCATTTTTACTCATTTTATGAGCATTTTGCTTCCTCATAGGTATCAAATAAATTTGCTTCCTCATAGAGCGAGGTTTCTCATCAAAAAATCTTATTTTTTAATTTTTACAGCATCAGTTCAATTTGTCTGGAATCAACAATTTTATACTATTTTCAATATTTCGGTTTAAAAAATCATATGTTATAATATTGGTTACATGATTTGTATTTGATTTATTAAATTTTGTTAAATTTAATGCGATAATGATCTGAAGCATTAAAAACTTTTGTCGTTTCTCAATATTACCCCCGAAAAAACCTGTTTAACTGTCGACTTATAATTACATAAGTATTTTTACAGTTTCTGAGCAAATTATGCTTTTTAAAAATTCTCAAAGAATTTTGAGAAAGTTTGCAAAGAAAAGCGATTTTCTCAAAACACTCAACTCGAAAAAACACTTTTTTCAAGCCACTTTTTAGTAATTTTTCAAAGATGAAATCTGTGGTAATATCTATGGTATGAAAATGCTATTCAATATAAGACTTCACAATCTTTTCCCTAATTTCCTTTTTCAAAGAATTCCGCTTTTCCCTTACTTTCAAGAAACTTCCCCTTTCTTTTAATTTTTTTCGTTTCAATGGGAACTGAATTATTAGAAGTTAATAAGAAAATTCAACTATTTTTAGTTGAAGGTTCATTCTTTTTGGTTCAACAGTCTACTATTACATTTTTGGTTCAGAATTTACCTTTTTAGCGTAAAAAATGTATTATTTGGTTGAAAACTTCAACTGCTTTGTTGGAAATTTGTCTTTTTGGATAGATCCTTCTTTGGAAGAAAAATCATCTTTCTTGCTTGAAAATGAACTTTTTTGTATTTTGTCTTGGAAGTGAAACTATTTGCTTCTGAGTGCAATTATTAGGTTGAAGAAATTTTTTCCTGTTAAAAATTCAGCTCTTTGGTTAATAATTCATCGTTTTTGGTTGAAAATTAACTTTCTTGATGCTCATTTATATTTTCGGGCTTGAAAGTCAATTTTTTTCTAAATTATTCGACTTTTTAGCTTGAAAGCTAAACGTTTCTTGTTAAAACTTCACTACTTTTGTTAGAAAGTTCATCTCTTTCTCAATTTTTTTGGTTGAAGATTCATGATTTGAGTTGAAAATTCATCTCTCCAGTTAAAAATTCAATTTTGGTGTTCAATTTTTCATTTAAATTAACCTTTAAACTGAAAAGTCACATATTCCGTTTTTGATTAAAAATTTATCTTTTTATATTAGAAACTTCAACCATTAGGTTGAAAATACCCGTATTTTGTTCAAAATTCATCCTTTACGGTAGAAAATTAATCATCTTGGTTGAACATTCACCTTTTTGATTGAAAATTCAATTATTTGGTGGAAAATTCATGTATTTTGTTACAAATTCGTCATTTTTGGTAGAAAAATGATATTTTCGGTTGAAAATTAATGTTTTCGGTTATAAATTTAATTCTTTTGGTCGAAATTTAATGTTTTCTGGTTGAAAATGCAACTATTTGTTTTAAAATTATTAATCTGAGTTGGTTGAGGACCCAGCTATTTTGTTGACGGGTTAAATCACTATTAATATTATATTTTACATTGCTTTTGTCCGCTATAATGTAAAGTAAAAAATATCAAAAAATAACTTGACTGCAATTTTTAGAATAAACATTAAACTATCACTTTTACATGGTACAATTTTTTCACTGATTATTACTCAATACGAAATAGATTGAATCTGGTGTTCACTCTCCTTTCAGAATGTATAAAATACGGATGTGCCATGTAATTTTTCGCAACATTAGGTGCTTCTTCTCGATTCAATCTAATCCCAATAAGATTAACATTTGGATACATTTTCAATTTTTGTAGTTTAAAAATCAAATCTCAAAATAGTAGTATTACATTTTTATTCATTACGAAAATGTTAATTAACTGTAATCCGTGACTAACTAGCAAATTTTGGAATTTTTTTTTATAAACATTAGGAAAATTCCTGAATGTGGTATACAGGAAGTACTAATTTTACCGCTGCTTATTGTTGGATAAATATTGTTACACTTTCTTAACAAATGAAAATGAAATCAGAATGTCCTTTCTTCTAGCAAGGTCAATCATACTCTTCGAAATTTTTCCAAAAACAATGAAAATATTTCAAAAAAATAAGAAAATACATTTCCGCAAAACATTCAACTCGACTTCTTTTCTCGATTTTCTTGTTAAATTTTTAGATAAAATGGACACTCGAGAATGAAATTCAATTTCCGTGTGATAAATTAAACAAATAGCAACATTTTCAGGATTCAGGATTTTCTAAATTATTTAGAAAAATTTTATTGGCTCCAAGCCTTCCAATGTTCAACCTTCTCCTTCAATAAAAAATCTTCTCCTTCTTCATAGAGCTCATCTATACAGGTGTTGTTCTACTTGGTTAAGGACCTTCTCGTTTTATAGATAAGTTTTACTTTCGCCTCTAGTTTTCAGAGAGGGGTTTTTGGTTAGAGACATATGCTGATATAGTAAGTGTGAATCCTGTATTAGCATTAGAAAGAGTTTGGAAACATCGAGATGGAGATAAGGCTCATACAACTCGAAATGTAGTTTATGGATCTAGGCCTGGTAGTCTCATTTTCTTGACTTCCAGGTGGAATAATTGAATAATTTATGTGTCTCTTTCTTGATCTCTTGACATAACATTCTGTAGGTGGTTAAGAAGGAGGAGGAGTATCATCAAGAAGTATGATATAATATGTTATTATAAATCATTATTTTCTTTGACAGATAATCTCTATTGGCTTCATAAATGCACCAGTACACAGTAAATCCCATGCTGTCACTTTCTGATTCGAAAAGGGTATCAAGCGCGTTGCACAATGGAGAAACAGTTGAAAATTACATAACTGATACATTAGAAATTATAACTACATTCACATCTTTCCACGTAGGCTAAGAGTTCCAATTCTTGCCCCACCACCCTCCCCAATTTTTGGCACCCTTTGCTAATTTCTTAGATAATACATTTTTTATCATTTTTTACGCCAATTCATCAATTTGTACTCTCATTTTTACATATAAGCATAAATTAGTTATCCAGAGCAATCAAATATTTATCTAAAATAAAATAAATTCACTTCGGTTTTTGGCACGCCAATAATTGGGCTAAGGTGCCAAGAATTGGTGCTCTTATCCTAAATGTCAATTGATTTTCCATAATTTCTTTTTCGAGAAAATTGAAAAATGTAGGGATCGCATTCCGAACACGTTTTCACTAATCCCCTTTTCCCCTTAGAATAGAAAAAATCCCTTAAAACACCTTATTTCGAGAATATGACCCCCTTTTCTACATTCTTTACACACTTGCAAGTCGCTTTTTAGGAATCATGAACAGAAATTCAGGGCATTAGAAAACATAACTCTTTGAAAGAATAAATTCTGATGACATCAAATAAAAATATTTTCCATACGATATATATGCTATTTTTGTTATTTGATGGACATTGTCAACAGCAAAGGAATGGATAATAGGGGAATAAATTCTTTTAAATAAAATTAATGTCTGTGCTTATGATTAATTCAAATTGGAACGTTTGGAATTTCTAATATTCTACGTAAGATCATTTTATTTTTACAAAATAGATAAATTTGTAACCAAATAGTTGAATTTTCAAGCAACAAGTTTCATTTTCTACCGAAAAAGACGATTTTTCAATCAGACGAATTTTGATCTAAAATGATGAATCTTTAACTAGAAAAGATGAATCTTCAACAAAATAGTTGATTTTTGAACAACAACAAATTTTAGTCAGAAAAAAAATTTCGACTATTTGTTAGATTTTCAAGCTGAAAAGATACGATTTTTCAACATAATAGGAATATTCCCAACTAAAAAGATGAATTTCCAACTAAAATAATGAACCTTCAACCAAAAAGATGACTTTGAGAAAGTATTTAAATTTTCAGCAAAATAGATGGTGTACTTTTAATCAAATATTTGAAATATCAACCGACGAAGATGCATATGCAAATAAATAGTCGTATTTTCAGTCAAAAAATATTAAAATTCAGCCAAAAACAGTTGAATTTTCAACCAAACAGCTAAATTTTTAAGCCAAAAAACGATCTTTTTCAGAAGACCATTTTTTTCAACCAAAAACATAAATTTTCAACCAAGAAGATGAAATTTCTACAAAATAAAAGAATTTTCAACTAAAATGATGAATCTTTAACCTATAGAATGAATTTTGAACAAAGCAGTCCAACTCTTAACCTAGTATAATTTATATTTACCATTGTAGTGTTGACCAGATTTATATAAGTAATATATTTTTTTCGACTACTGGCCTACTAAACGTGAAAGAACTAATGTCAGATATAATCTTATAACCGAGTATTTGAACTTGAAACGAAAAATGTAATAGTTGATATTTTCCACCAAATTGCTGAATTTTCAATCAAAAACTATGAGTTAGACAAAATTATTGAATTTTCAACAGAACAATCAGATTTTCAATCACATAATAAAATAGTTAAACAAAAAAGATCAATTTTCAAACAAAAATATAATAGTAGTCTTTTCTACAAAAAAATAAGCAACTTCCCATAGAAGTCATCTTAATAAGGTAAAATCAATCTTAATACGTAAAACGGCGTTTCAGAGAAGAGTATGTTAGTTGCGATAATAGAAAACAGATTTTGAAATCAAAAAAATATTCTAATAAGTAGCGTATATTAGGAGCCTCTAATAAAGTGTAATTAATTTTGAATTGATTGCTTGCTATATGACGTATCACGCGCATTTTCGTGTCGGAATGGGATTTGGCTGTAATTCATGATATAACATTGCTTTGTGGTGAGAAAAATCCAACCAAATATTTTTTTTTTAATTCGAAAAAATGGTGTAGATATGGGACTTTGAGTTTTTGGGCAACTTTTTTTCAATGACGTATCTTGAGTTCTAATTGACTGATTTAATTTTTAGACGTCTCAATTTACTTGTTTTAGGATACATTTCAAAAATAAAAAATTTTCACTACAATTTTTTCTCGAAAGTTTGGTGAAAAAATAAAAATGAAGAATGCGTTTCTCAAAGAATTTATTTTCCCATTTTTTTTTATTTTTCCGTGAGAGAAAGGAATAAGTGTGGTCTGCAAGTACTGAAATGATAGGAGTTGTTTTGACACTAGCTTTCGAGAAAAAATTGTAACGTCAGCTCTTCTATGACGCGGCGTGACTCAGTAGAGTAAATAAAAGTGTCTGTGGACAAATTCATTTTCAAACCACATTTATTTTCATCATGTTGAAATTTGTTTATGAATGACAATTAAATAAAATTCTGCATACATTATTTATATCCGATTTTCTGAAGAAGGTTTTCAATACTTTTTAATTTCATAAACAAATTGACAACAAGCAAAATTGTTGACTTTTGAAGAATACCGTTCGTTATAAAATATCCAGATCCATCCAATATGATCTAGAATGAATGACACAACAATTTAAAAATATTTTTCAGTAGAACTGTAGAAATTTAAAAATTTATTGAATTTGTTAAAAAAAAATAAGCTGATGAAAATAATTTTGTGGGTATTAGCAATGTTTGGTCATTTAATTTTAACTAAATTTTTACAATGTATAGTCAAAAGGTAAATAATAAATGAATTTTATAAACAATAAGCCGTCCCTGCTATTTGTGAGAAAATAAATATCATTTTTTATGTAAACGACTCTAAATTATTCTGTAATAATGGCAAGAATGAAGAAAAAAAGGACCTTCTCATAGAAAGCACTTCAGTTCAATATTCACAAAATTTCCATATGATATGAAAAGTTTTTAATAGTAAAGTAAATCCTTTTTAATCCATTTTTTCATCTAAAGTTGAACTAGTGAACTGCTGTGTTCCCTGAAAATAGGAAAAAATCTTTTGACCGCCCGAATAATTATCCTATATTTTTCAAGTATATTAATGTGTACTGAAAATTATAGTAACTTTTTGTTATATAAATTTAATTGATTTTGCAATGCAACTTTAATCTGAAAGTAAATTGCTAGGTGTTTAAGTTGTAGATAATGAAGAACCTTGTTTTCACACACACTATACTGCATGATTGTAACTAGAAAATTTGCATCCATCTAATTTGATCAGCCTGGTGATGCAGAAGCCTGAAGACGGCTCACTCGATTGAAGTGTTTACATAACGCTTCACAGACTGCATTAAGGATGCAGTTATAACAGGTGTTTGCACTCGAGAAAATTACATTGATGTCTCTATACATTTATCTCTCTATGTCTTTATAACTAACATTGCAATTATCGCAGCTTCTTATTCAATTTATACGGAATAACTCGCAACCTTATGCAGTTGGTATAACTGTTTATTCACGCGCAATGAAACAAAATATATGAGGGTTTCTCGTTGATATTTTTCGGAATTTGAGGATTGCTGATGTAGAAAAAAAAAATTCAATGATATTTTATGTTTCAAATAAGATTTCTGTTTTGTCTGGTAGTCG
>CAKNXH010063365.1:32338-45633 GCA_932178445.1 Andricus quercusramuli
TGAATAGAGAACTTTAGGGATAAGAACAATTTGTTTTTTTTTCACAAAAACGTTACATTTATATAATGAGTTATTAAATGTTTAAAAGAAATGCTTGAAAAATTACGTGTAATTAACAATTAATCATGACTGAAAACTAAACGACAAGATCCTTATTGATACATTGGTTCTCGTACATTTATATTGACAGTTGGGAAATCTATGTTTCACTGTAAAGAAACTGTGCAGAAACTAAATCCACGCCTTTGAAAGAACAGCCGTTTGGAAGTTTAGACAATTTCGCTTCATAATCATATTTTGTGAAATCTTGCGCGTTCAACTCTAATTCTAGAAAATTGTTCCTAAAAATTTATAAAATTCATAAAATTGAGTACAAATATTACTTTTCACAATAGAACCAAGGACATGAATCAATCAATATTGCATGGTTGCTGACTAATATCATAGGAAATTTGTCGTGTACGATATGCAACGTTAGATCCCAAAGCAAGTGTAGCAATTAATTTTTACATTCTCATTCTAATGAGAAGGTATTGGCTTTATGTAAAACTTAACTCAGTCTCAGTAGTATCATGTAGGCACGATAACTTTAGAAAGATTGATCAGATTGGATTGTGCTTTGGCATACTTCTTCAAGGCCTAAAAAGAAAAAACTTTTTCGTTAACCAGCTATTTTGGATAAAAATTAAAAAAATTAGAGCATTTTCAGAATTTTTGAGACTATCTTGTTCAAGATTCGAAAAATCCATGTACGGCTATTCATAGTACACGGAAACTCGGACAATTTATCATTATGACTTTTTTCGATGAAAAGAAAATCATCAGAGTTATAGCATTTTGAAGATCCAAAAAAAAAAAAACGAACGAAAATGAACATTTTAAGCCAAACAACGCACAATATGAATAAAGGTCAAGAAGAGGAAAACGTTGCTTCTTAAAAGCTCTATAAGATTATCATGAAAACTTTTAAATTTTTTGTGAAAAATCGAAAATTCAAATTTTCATCGCACAAAAAATAATAGAAATTAAAAAATTCCATTTTGCGGTCAAACTGTGCAAGATACGAAAAAAGTGAATTAGCAAAAATTATGCTCCCAACAAAGATCTACAAATTTATCATTGATCACTTTCTAATAGGGCACGTAGTTTTTGTTTTATTCGTGGAAAATATTTAAAATAAAAAAACTTAATCTTTCGACAAACGACACAAGCTATGTAAAGAATGAATAGGCAAACGTTGCTGTTCAAAACAAAAAAAGATGAAAAAATCTAAATTATATCTACAAATTTGCTTAGAACCACCTTACGCTAGGATGTGTATTTTCAGTTTAAATAGTAGAAAATAACTTTGAAAATAAACAAATTAAATTTATGGAAAAACGACGCAAATTGCAATAAAAGTTTGATAACAATTTGAAAATATTGAAGTAATCATAAAAAATAAAACTTGTGCTTCATTTTGTAATATCTGAATAAGCAGCCCCAGAGTGAGGTACAGAAATGAATATAATATACATTTGATATAATAGATTTGAGCATATTGTAGAAAAGTTCAGATTTTCGCAAAAATCGAGTGCGAAGCACGATATACGTGATGAGAATGTGTTCGTTAAGGCCAAAAGCTTTCAAAACAAAAGAGAATTCATAATCACTAAATTAACGTTGTCGATGCTTTTACCTTTAATTTTGAAAGGCCTGCGCACAAATGTGAGGGAAATGCAAAGACCGAGCGAGTAGCGCGAGGAAAATAATTTATCGAGCGCGAAGCGCGAGAACCAACAGTCGCGCGTCCCAGACGCGCTCAAACCACATAATTTGAAAAAATGCTTCTCTGGTTATTGTTAGAAAAAGAATAACTCTTAATAATATTATCATAATCAAAACACAATGATCAAATTTTCGAAATTCAAAAAGTTGGAGGCATGATTTCTGAACTTCTCGGATCAGACTGAAACGTTGGCAAAGTGTAGTCCTATTGGACAATTTAAAAATCAATCAACAAAAATGGTATTCTACAGGTCAAAATTCGAAAAAATGAGGTTTTTTACCTTCATTCATAAAAAAAATTATTATGATGAAAAATAAACACACGCGACAAATTTCGTATTTTTAGCTTCGCAGAAAGTTTCATTCCATGGGTAAACATTTTTGTGATTACTCAGCAATCACGTAATATTTATTTGTGTCCACGGTCCAGATTTCAAGAGTATGATTTGTTCTTGGTTTCATATATTTAAAACAGTTTTTGAAAAAATTAACAAAATTTGTCGATGAGTTGAACGTAATATTTCGAAAGGATGATTTTTTTGGAAAAAAAACCTGGACTTTCAAGCTTACATCGTCTAATAAAATAACTTTAACATAGGTGGATTTAACACCACTTAAACTTTAAAAAGTTTGTTATTTGAACGTGGTATGGAATTAGTTACTGAACAGTTATTTAAAACAAAATCTTTACAGCGGGGTCATTTCTTTTCACCTAAAAAAAATGTCTTGACACAAAAGATTGTTTTTCAATGATAATTGTAATAAACAATTTGTATAAACAAATACACTGATAGCTCAGGTTTTAGTGAAGTAAAATGTTCTTTTCTGCAGAGTCATTTCTTTACACCTAAATATTTCTAACACAATGGATCCGCCATTCAACAACATAATTATCATTGTTTTTAAAAAATCTTTCTAAAAATGTACAGTTTGGACTTCTTTCTGTTTTTAGCTCAAAATTATATTCAGCAGAGGAGAAACACCATTTATGTTTCTAAAAAGCCTAAAAACAGTGATGTTATTTATGAGGAGTGATAAATACAATGATAATGATTACTATATGTTGTCTAAGGGAAATTGTTTGGTAATAATAATATTTATGAGATGGAAGGAAGTGATTCTGCAAAAATAAAAATATAATATTTTCAAAAATGAAAATTTTTAATAATAATGGTTGAAAAAATTAGTCGTGAAAAATGCTATTAAAAATAAAGAATTATAATTTCTGGCAAAACTATGCAAGACACGAAAAAATGCTAACCAAAAAAATTGTTCACGTCAAAAAGATCTACAAATTTGGTTGGGACTATATCCTTATACCAAAAAAATGTATTGCCAAATAAATAAAAAACATTGAAACGACAAAATACGCGGATTTTAATTTGTGCTGTCCAAATCAGCAGTTGCGAACCCAAGCACAATGTTTACAAAAAATCACGTTTTGGAAATATTGTAAACAAACACGATGGAAAAATGAAATCTTTCAAGATTTTTTCTTCAACTTGAAAAGTAGCACGTAACAAGTGTGCGTGAAGGGCAATAACCGACAGCAATACGTGAGATTTGAAAAGATGCGTACCCTAGTTTAGTTTTGGTATCAGTCTTGATCTGATGTCCTAATTTTTTGGTATCAGAAGGTCATAGTCAAGTGTTTGAGGTCAAAATCAATTCGCATAAATAAATCTAGAAATTTGCTGTTAATTTCATTCTTTTTATCAGAACTACCATAGTTTCACTTTTAATCAGAATTCTGTTCGAACATTAAAAAATTGATTGCAAATAATCATTTTTTTGAATAAAAATTAGGCTAAACGACTTTTTCCGTTTTTCCTACTAGTTCTTCACTTACTTTCAATGTTAATCACATTGAGACTTTCAAACTTGAAAAGAAAAACATGAAAAATGGTAAGAAGTTCATTGTGAACATTAGGAATCAAATATGTAAATAAATTAATAACCTGAATCCGAAAAAAACAGGTTTTGTTATGGTTTCTGTCTGTCATTGTTGTTGTTGTCGCCTGTAATAACATTTAAAGACTATATTCGTATATGATTGCCCTTTGGCACATGTATTAAGGGACCAAAAATAAAGGTCGAGTTTCTAAACCCGCCATTTTTTATCAACGATTCTGGTTTTAAATGCGAAAAAAATACTAGAAAATAAAAAATTTCATTTTGCTGTCAAACTTCGCAAGATATGAAAAAAATGAATGAACAAAGATTGTTTCCCTGAAAAAGATCTACAAATTCGTTGTAAATTACTTTCGAAGAGGACGTGCAGTTTTCGTTTTGCTCGTAAAAAAAACATTAAAAATTTTAAAGATAAAATTTTTTGAGAAAGGACACAAAATGCCAGAAAAAGTAACAGACAAAAGTTTTTCACCCCGAAAAGATCTACAAATTTTTTTCAAATCATTCTTTGATAGGACGTGTAATTTCTCTTTTGATAGTAAAAACTAACATCTGAAAAATTAAAATTTGTGGAAATTTGTTACAATTTATTCTTTGAGTTTTTGTTCTAATCGTTAAAAACAACATTGCAATGAAAAATAAATTTTTATATGTATAATATAGTGATATTTTGTTGTTATCAGAAGTCGAGAAATGAGAAGAATGAATAAATTTATTTTTTCAGACCATTTTATGCTGGAAGATTTTCTAGTAGTTTACTGTTTCATACTGACCTTATTTTGTTATTAAAGACTGAAAAATTATAAAATTTTATATTTTAGACTTCTATCCGGGAATCATTTGTCTTAATTCGACTAATCAAAATCTCTTTTGTAACCTTAGCCCCTACTCTTCAATAGTTCCTTTTTTAGTTTTATAATTATGTATTTTTAATTTGAAAAGAAAAGTGTTGATATAAAATTATGTCATTTCACATGAAAAGTATGTTTTTCAAAGTAAAGTAATACAAAGTGAAGTGTTACAAAGATAATCAAGAATTCATTTGCCTTTGGACACCAGCTTACATGTTATGATCATTTTAATATGGACACTGAGTAAAATGGTTGTTTGAAAATGACTTTTCATTCTAAAAAATTAATTTTAATACAATATTTGAAAAGATTTATGAAACTGTCAAAAATGAATCTGGAAGATTTTAAGGAAATGTTTATATTTTGCAGGATTTAAAAAAAATGTGAGACAAAATTTTAGAAAATAATAATAAATAAATATAATTACTCAAAAATGATTTAAAATTTGAAAAAATATAAAACAAGATGTAGATGTTTCAAGAATTGAAAATAAATTTTTGATGCTTTTTAAGGATTTGTAAACTTACTAAAATAAAAATAATCTAACTTTTAATTTAAGAAGTGTACAGTTTAAATAAATTTTATTGTTTTAAATAATTTTCAATTTTCATTCAATTTTCATTATTCCTGGCTTAAAATTGTTTAAAATGGGTTTGCAGCTCAGTTTTTATCGCCTCATTACGGGATGGGGTCAACTTTGCACGTAGCAACTTTGCACGTGCCCAATTGTGCACGTCGATGGCCAGACGGACAACTGTGCACGTCGTTGGTCAGAGGGACAACTGTGCACGTGCCATCTGTGCACGTGCCATCTGTGCACGCGCACAGTTCTCCAAGTACCAACTGTGCACGTCGAAATTAAGACGTGCACAGATGGACTCCTGTGCACTTTAACGTGCACAGATGTGACTTGCCCAAATGTGCACATGCACAGATGTCCCTTGTCAAACTGTGTACGTGCACAGATGCCCCTTGTCAGACTATTCACGTGCACAGATGTCCCTTGTCAAACTGTGCACGTGTACAGATGTCCTTCGACCAACTGTGCATGTGCACAGATGTCACTTGCCCAACTGTGCACGTTTATGTCCTTACGTAAGGGTTTATACGAGGGTGATCCTTTGTATCTATGTATAATAAATTTTTAACAGTTAAAATTATTCAATCCTGGTGGAGGAGTTAGGATAGGGAACGAAAAGATATATACACTGGCATACGCAGACGATATAGTGTTGATGGCAGAGGATAAAGAAGGGATGGCGGGCTTAATTACCGGATTAGAGAGATACTTAGATGGGAAGAAGTTCAATTTAAATGTAGAAAAGACAAAGATAATGAGGTTTAGAAAAGGAGGGGGAAGAAAAAAAGAATGGACGGGAAGATGGAAGGGGAAAAAATTAGAAGAAGTAAAAGAGTTTAAGTATCTGGGATATACCTTGCAAGCAAATGGAGATCATAGAGCTCATATAAGAGAAAGGATAAAAAAAGCAGCAGGGGTAATGAAACAGATATGGGGAATAGGAAAAAGAAGATTTAAAAAAAATTGGAGAAGGAGAATGTGGTTATTTGATACGCTAGTATGGCCGGTATTAGGTTATGGAGCAGAGATATGGGGATGGAAAGAAAGGAAAGAGATTGAAAGTTTACAAGAAAGGTATATAAGGTGGACGCTAGGGGTAGACTGGAGGACACCGGGATACATGGTGAGAGAAGAAGCGCAAAGGGATAAATTAAGTACTAGAGCAGGAAAGAGGGCATGGAATTTTGAGACGAAGCTGAGGGAGGGAAAAGAAGGGGAGTTAGCGAGAAGGTGTTTGATGGAGGTAGAAGAAAGGAGAGGGAGGGCGATTGAATTAACGAGATGGGAGGAAGAAAGGAGGGAGTTCTTTGAGGCTAGAGATATAGAAGACGGGACTGGAGTCAACTATGAAGAAGTGGAAAAAAGGGAGAGAGAAAGACAATTAATAGAAAGATGGGGGATGATTGAGGGATCAAAATATAATATATGGTATTAGATGATAAAAAAGGAAGGAGTACCAAAGTATTTAGAAAAGGGATGTGGGAGAGAAAAGATGGACAAGACTAGCAAGATTTAGATTGGGAAACGAGGTAAGGGCAAGTATGTATTGGGAAAAGAATGATAACAGGAAGTGCAGAATATGTGAATGGGAAGAGGAAACATGGGAGCATGTATGGGAAGGATGTAGGAGAGGAATGGAAGATAAAGGAAGCTGGCAAGAGAATGTGGTAAAGATTTTAGGGAAGGATGGTTTGGGGGAAGAATGGATGAAGGAGTTAGAGGATGCTAGAGGAGCAATTGAAAAAGAATGAAAGAATGGATGCAAAAAATGGTAAAATGGAGGTACAAGGGAAGTGAAAGAAAAAGGAAACGGAAGTCGCTTAAATAAGAAGCGTAAAGATTTGTAAGTAATGATTATGTAATAGCATAAGTAAATTAAGATGCGTTTGCGTTACCGCTCTCTCTCTCTCTCTCTCTCTCGCTTGCACTCTCGCTTTCGATCACTCGCTCACTCGTTCGCTAACACGTCCCAAATTGCGCTTGCGTCAAAAATAGATTTAAGGCGTTCGATGTAAGATTTTATGTAAATAGGTATAAATAGGTGTAAATAATTGTAAATAGTAAGGATAAGATTTTATAAAACATGTAGAAGGAAGTGTTGTAAGAAATGGAAGTCATGTAAACCCTTAGGGGACACATTATGAATAAAGAAGTGAAGTGTTACAAAGATAATCAAGAATTCATTTGCCTTTGGACACCAGCTTACATGTTATGATCATTTTAATATGGACACTGAGTAAAATGGTTGTTTGAAAATGACTTTTCATTCTAAAAAATTAATTTTAATACAATATTTGAAAAGATTTATGAAACTGTCAAAAATGAATCTGGAAGATTTTAAGGAAATGTTTATATTTTGCAGGATTTAAAAAAAATTTGAGACAAAATTTTAGAAAATAATAATAAATAAATATAATTACTCAAAAATAATTTAAAATTTGAAAAAATATAAAACAAGATGTAGATGTTTCAAGAATTGAAAATAAATTTTTGATGCTTTTTAAGGATTTGTAAACTTATTAAAATAAAAATAATCTAACTTTTAATTTAAGAAGTGTACAGTTTAAATAAATTTTATTGTTTTAAATAATTTTCAATTTTCATTCAATTTTCATTATTCCGGGCTTAAAATTGTTTAAAATGGGTTTGCAGCTCAGTTTTTATCACCTCAATACGGGATGGGGTCAACTTTGCACGTAGCAACTTTGCACGTGCCCAACTGTGCACGTCGATGGCCAGACGGACAACTGTGCACGTCGTTGGTCAGAGGGACAACTGTGCACGTGCCATCTGTGCACGCGCACAGTTGTCCAAGTACCAACTGTGCACGTCTAAATTTCGACGTGCACAGATGGACTCCTGTGCACTTTAACGTGCACAGATGTCACTTGCCCAACTGTGCACATGCACAGATGTCCCTTGTCAAACTGTGCACGTGCACAGATGCCCCTTGTCAAACTGTTCACGTGCACAAATGTCCCTTGTCAAACTGTGCATGTGCACAGATGTCCCTCGATCAACTGTGCACGTGCACAGATGTCACTTGCCCAACTGTGCACGTTTATGTCCTTACGTAAGGGTTTATACGAGGGTGATCCTTTGTATCTATGTATAATATGTTGAATTTGTTGAATTCTTTGAATTCTCTGAATTCCTCGAGTTCGTTGAGTTCCTTCAATTCGCTGAATTGCTCCAATTTGTTAAATGCCTTGCTTTCCCTGAATTCCTTGAATTCGTTGAATTCTTTGAATTCTCTGAATTCCTTGAATTGTCTGAATTCCTTGAATTTGTTGAATTCGTTGAATTCCTTGGATTTGCTGAATTTCTAGAATTCGCGGAATGCCTTCAAATTTTCTGAATGTCTAGAATTCTCCGAATTCCTTGAATTCTCGCAATTCCCTGAATTCTATTAATTCGTTGAATTCATCGAATTCTCTAAATTCCTTGAGTTCGCTGAATTCTTTGAAATTAGCTTAATGCCTTCAATTTGCTAAATGCCTTGCTTTCTCTGAATCCCTTGAATTCTCTTAATACCTAGAATTTTCTAAATTCCTTGAATCCTTCGAATTCTTTGAGTCCCTTGAATTCTCAGAATTTCTCGAATTCTTCCAATTCTCTGAATTCCTTAAGTTTTGTTGAATTTCTTGGATTCGCTAAATGCCTTCAATTTGCTGAATACCTTTGAATTCTCCGAAACCCTTGAATTCTCTGAATCCCTTGAATTCTCTTAATGCAAGAAATTCTCTGAATTCTTCGAACTCTCTGAATTACTTAAATCCTCTGAATTCCCTGAATTCTCTGCATTCCCTGGATTCGTTGAATTCTCTGAATTACTTAAGTTTGTTTAATTCCTTCAATTCGCTGAATGCCTCCAATTTGCTGAATGCCTTGCTTTCTCCGAATCCCTTGAATTCTGTGAATCCTTCGAATTCTGTGAATTCTGTGAATTCTTCGAATTTTCTGAATCCTTTGAATTCTCTGAATTGCCTGAACTCTCTGAATTACTTAAGTACAAAACCATACGTAAGGACATAAACGTGCACAGTTGGGCAAGTGACTTCTGCGCAAGTGCACATATGGGAAAGGGACATCTGTGCACGTGCACAGTCGGGCAAGTGACATCTGTGCACGTGCACAGTTGGGAAAGGGACATATGTGCACGTGCACAGTTGGGCAAGGGACATCTGTGCACGTGCACAGTTGGGCAAGTGACATCTGTGCACGTGCACAGTTAGGCAAGTGACATTTTTGCACGTGCACAGTTAGGCAAGTGACATCTGTGCACGTGCACAGTTAGGAAAGTGACATCTGTGCACGGTAAAGTGCACACGAGTCCATCCGTGCACGTCTAAATTTCGACGTGCACATTTGTCCAAGTACCATCTGTGCACGTGCACAGTTGTCCAAATGACAATTTTATGATGGCACAGATGGGGTCCTGTGGTCTTGGACGTGCACAGATGGACGTGCACAGTTGTCCGTCCGGCCATCGACGTGCACAGTTGGGCACGTGCAAAGTTGCTACGTGCAAAGTTGTCCGTCACCCCCTTAATACATGCCTGTGATTATATATAGGAATTATATAGGTCAAGCCTCTCTTTCCAGTATCTCATGGGGCGGGAAGATACCGCTACGATTAGTCGTGGAAATAATTTAAGTGACACCAAAATTTTTTTCTAATTTGTCGTGAACTTTAAATTTTTTCGAGTGAGAGATCGCGCAAATATGCTTGACCGCAAACGTGACCTGCCCCATTTTTCACCATTTTCTGTGGACTTCAAATTTTTGCAAGTGTCAGATGCCGCAATGACTTTGCCGGGGATTGGCATGTTCTTTACCTATCTATTAAAAACATGCTCTCACGTCTCGCAGGATATCTCCGAAAAAAAATAGTTATGTATAGCTACTGTGTGAGAAAGACATGTTTAATTCCTGATTTTTTGGCAATTTTTGTGATTCGACTTCAACTCCTTCAAAAATCTAGGAAAATAATTATACTAATCTGAAGATCATGCAAAATATACCTTGAAATATTCTTTTCGAAATAAACCCAAGAAACTGTAAAAATGTTAATTAGTTCTGGAATTATCATCATAAAAAATTGGTGGAGTCACACGTCCACGACGGGGCGGTTTCGCTTTGCGCACGCCTCTGCATTTTTATGATAATTCAAGAACCAATACAAATTTTAACAGCTTCTCAGGCTCATTTTGAAGTAGATATATCAAAGAAAAGTCTCTTGGATTAGGTTAAATTTCTTTAGATTAAAACAAATTGTTTTGGTTCTAAGAAATCGTTTTTTGTTTCACTGAAAACTTTTATTGACATGAAAATGATTTTCTTCATTTTGAAGTTATTTTCCGTCAAATGCAAACATCATGTTAAAGCAAAGGGTTCTTTAATTAAAAGAAAAATATTTTTCCAAATGCTGAAATTAACTTCACGGAAAAAATGTGGACTTAATCAGATAATAGTCACTCTATTCATTTCCGTATTTGGTACATGTTTTTTGGAAAATATTTTACCTCAGTTAATTTCCATTTTTATTTCTTGAAGTCATGGTGACTGTATATAATTTTCTAATATTTCTCCTGCTTACTTTTTCAAGTTTGAACATTACACCTTTCTCTCCTATAATCGCTAGTAGAGGAGTTGATGGTATTTCCTGATTAACTTTATTAACCTGACCCTGAAGAGGTGGTGTTTCAGCAACCGAAAGATTATATGTTTTCAAATTCGACGACTCGATTTGGAGGATGCATTATGTCCGCAAGTTTGTCCAATTTTAGTTAAAAAGCTTGTATAAGGCTAGGAGTTTCCGTATTTAATTCGCCTATTTCAAATTGCCAAGATGTATGATAACTCTTTTTTTATTTAATAATTTTCCTACTACTTCCTTTTTTTCAGTAGAAAAAATGTTGAATTCAAAATTAATAATCTATATTAGATATCTATTATTTTAATAATAGCGGATGGGTGAAAAATCCAACGATATTTTACATTTTACATAGGATATTTATTTCATCTTATAATCGTAAATTGAATTCCTCAACATTATTTATATACACAAAACCTTACACTTAATTATTATGTGCCCAGAACTTTTCACTTAATTATTATTATATACTCAAAACCGTTGACTTAATTATTAGATATGCCATTCGTCGTATACAGATGCCTCTACAGAATCTCTGCTAATTTGAAGTGCTTTATTGTAAACAGTCAACTAGTATTTTACTGCCCTCACTTGGTACGGTGCATTTGGCTGTAAAACAAAAATGTTTGTAAGCTATAAAAGAGTAGAAAATGAAATAAGCGCTAAAGATAAAAAGGAGCTGTAAAAATGAAATACCGTCACTGATGAGCAATTTGATATTTTATATATGAAAAATTATAATTTTGGTGCAGCTTCATATAAAACGATAACTACATTGGAAGGGTATCATATTTTCACTTACGAAGAGCCTCCAGTCTTGAATTGTATGGCTTATCTGGCGTATCTTTGAATGCACATTGAAACAGGGAACTTGAGTTCGGCATTGGTTTGACGCAATTGACTGTAAATCAAATTATAGATCCTAATTAGCGAAAACCCACCAAAAATTCATCCTGTTTTAGTGTTTGTTCATTTACGAGTTAAGAAATTTAAGTAGAAAATTTAACACTACCAAAATTACATAATATTGTCCAGGAGAAAGAAGGAGCAAGTATGTGTGGTTTTTTGACCTAACATAAGAACATAATGTGCTTATTTTGTAAAAAAAAAACCCTAAAATGTTGGAACCAGTTTACCTTAATTTCCCAACCTAAAATAAATATTTAAACACTTAAACCATTAAAATGAAACGATTTTTAGAGAACTGATTTACAAATTTGAATGGCTTTTGCGTAAAAAAGATCTATTAGGCTGATTAATTGAAGACAAACATGTTGAAATCTTTTGAAGTTTGAATTTTCAGGAAGGAAAAAATATTTTATTTTGCGTACAAAGTAGACCTCATTGAATCACTTCATTTGATGTAAAATGTAATTCTATTATTAGTACAAAAACTTATGCTCTTAATTAAATTGAATGTTTTAAAACTCACTCTTAGCTTGAGATTTGAGTAGATATAAAGTAGGTGGGTCATGCTTTTCCTTCGGCTTTTCCGTACATTCACTACTGTACACGAAATAGCAGAGAAAAACAAAAATTATAACTCTCATCACTGCTGAAGTTGAAGAACTTTTCAATAAAATGGCTTCTAAAGTTATGCGACAGAAGAACTAAATGTTGCTTCAGTGCGAGGCGCTTTATATACAAAAAAATGTAATCTAACAAGCACCTGCTCACCTATGCACATACCGACGTGATTCTATTGAAACGTCTTTAAGACCATCGCTGCGATGTATTGAATTTACTTCACGTTCTATCTTTTCATGTTCACTGCTAACGAAAATCAAGTTTTCCTTAAAGAAACCCTATGTTTTGTAAAATAGAAGAAATACTGCGATAATGTTGTGCTACTTTTCATCGCCTCAACATTCTGAAAATATATTTTAAAACAGAATTTTCCGTTTTTTTATTTCAAAAAAATTTAAACTTCAACCTTCTAAATTACTATAATGACAATAAATTAAATGGACTATAATGCCTCGCGATTATACTCTTCAAACAGTTTTCAAGAATAATGAAAATTTTTGTAAATAACAAAAATAGTTTTTTCCAAACGTTCCTAAAAAATTTCCAATTGAATTTTTCAAACTATATCATGTGTATTGTGTACTAGGGCAGTTAAAGAAAATATTGTATTGATATTTTAATGTCTCGTCCCTCATTATGTGTCATTTGGTGAAAACAAAATTTCTTCATTTTTCTTTTTGATTTAAAAAAGAAGTTTTAAAGGTAGGGTCCTACCTCTAAAGTATCCCAAATCGATATAAATTCGATGAATCCTTCAATTCTAAACGAATCGCAAAAGCTTTATGCAGGTGATGTAAAACTACCACGCAAACAACACGTAAATTATCAGAGAGAAATAGAGAGTAAAAACCCTCTAGAAATGTCAGCTAGTAGTAAAGTGGCGATCCCTAACTTTCTATGTGCTTTTCACCATAGGCTGACAGAAACAAATAAATATTTATTCAGAAAGTCAACGGATTTTGAAACCGAACAAAGAACCGGAAGTAAGGCATTAATGTGCAAT
>CAKNXH010063365.1:51891-71954 GCA_932178445.1 Andricus quercusramuli
ATTACTCTAACAAAATTTAAACGTTAATCCTTTAAATAGTACTTTTAATATTGTCCCCTATATATAATTATTTTATCAACATTTGAAAGTTTATAAATGATGTACCAATTTTAGTGCCGCTTTATCATCAGTTAAATATTTTTTCACTGTCTGAACAAATAGGGATATACACCAAAGCCACCTATGAAGGGACGCATTCACTACTACTCAGTCAAGTAGATTGCGCAATATCATGGGAATGATAGCACGCGCTATATGAACAAGGCTATTTTCAGGCAACCCCCGAGATTGTTCCTCTATCGAAGCTCTGATGTATAAATAAATTCTGTCCTTTGGGAAAAGCCTATTATATACTCTTCCAAAATTTTCTAAGAATATTGAAAATGTTTTCAAATCACAAGAAAAGTCTATTTATTTTTAAACACTTATGTTTGTTAGTAAGTTCCACGATAGAGCATTATAATTAATTACATAGTAAAATGTTTTTTTTTTATTTGCTTTCGTTGTAAGCATGGTCTGAATCCCTTGAGGTGATGTTTACCATCAGCCTTTAATTTTAGTTTTTTGTTTTTATTTATTAGAATACCAGTTAGTTTTAGAATTGAACTGTAACCTATTTGGGTGAATCATAAGATTCTCAAACAAATAAAGCACTACTACTATAAAACGTATCTCTTTAATTTTTTCGAGATTTAAACAAAATGTTAAGACGAGACAGAAAATGTTTATGCACGGCCCCTGAAGTATCTTAAAGCGTCACAAAATGCAATAAATCGTTTAATTTTGAAAAGAATCGCAAAAGCTTGACACAGGCGCTGTAAAACTATCGTGTGAACAACACGTGAATTGTATAACTTTCTTCGATATTCATGTATGTAAAATAACGCCCTTAAGATAAGAAATATAAAGAATGAAATGTGTGTTTCACATTTTTTGTGAACGTGATAACTTAAAGATGGTTGCAGATCAATTGATGAAATTTGGAGGGCTTATTTTTCACCATTCATATCTCAAAACTGGCATAAGGATTGCTGAAAGAATTTATCACATTTTTCAGTTTTCCTTATAGGACTTGAAAAGTGAGGCTATTTATAGTAATTTTTTTCATTATCCTAATTTGATGTTGATGCGAGAACAGGAAATATCTACTGATTGTTGACGAATCGCATGACCTATATCTAACATTAATACATTTGATTACAGAGTAATGAATTCACGGTAATTTATAATATTTGAAAATTCTGTTATTTGCAGTGAAGCTTTTTCTAGTAATGTCATTCAATGTTGATGCAAGAATAGAGAAAACCTCCTTAATTCCTTAAACTCCTTGAAATCTAAAATAAAAAAATTCATCAATACTTCCCTCATGACAAATAAAATATAGTATATTTGCTCATTATTCGTAGAAGCGGAACAATGTACTCATAAAATGACCACTATTTAAAATAACAAATAGAAACAAAGTGGAAACACCCGTGATCGAATTCACAATCATTATCGTGTTGAATTCGTAGTAAATTAGACTTTTCCAAGTACGAAAATTCAGTTTTAATGTGAAAATTTGAGCAAATAACTCGAAAAATAAAAAATACCTAAAATTTGGTCCGAACCTTCGAATATGAAACTTCCTCATTTAATAAAAATATGTTTTTCTGTGTCAGGGATAAATTTTTGTGATGAATTATGCAGATCATGGAGTTCCACGGAATACACATGATAGGAAGTTCTTCTTGCTTGAATAAGGTTAGATGGATAACGAACAAATAAACACAGGTTACTCATTGTCTACCCCACCAATGCTCATACGAGTATTGAGGTGATGATTGCTTTTGAGAAATACAGTGTCTTGCGCTCAAACTAATTTTTATTTGGTTCATGACTATACCATTTTAATAAATCGCAAGCATGAAATAATAAACGTTCTATTCTGTTTCTGATCAACTGTTCTTCTATTGTTTTGAAATCTGTGAAAAAAATATAAAAAAATTAATGAAATGGTCTGAAAATAAAATGTTTTGTATATTTTTTTAAATATGCGAGTTTCGGAAAAAAATCCAAATGAAAATAGTTTTCTTTCAATGAGTTCTAAAAAAATTTCTTTCTCGTATTTTGCTTAGAGATATGAGAAATAGAGAATGGAACAATCTTTAAAGTTGAATCTTTAGTTTAAAAATACAATAGGAAATACAATAGGAAATTTTTCGACAAACGACACAAGCTATGTAAAAAATGAATAGGCAAAAGTTGCTGTTCAAAAAAAAAAGATGAAAAAATCTAAATTATATCTACAAATTTGCTTAGAACCACCTTACGCTAGGATGTGTATTTTCAGTTAAAATAGTGAAAAATAACTTTAAAAATAAACAAATTAAATTTATGGGAAAACGACGAAAGTTGCAATAACAATCCTGCTCTTTTTAGTAATAGGTACAGTCAGAGTTTTCCATTCACCATCATCTTTTTAAAATAATTTGTCTAGGTCTTTGAGGTTCTAAAAAACTAAAATATCAAAATTTTCTGCCTAATAAAAAATTTACCAAAATTTCTTCAATATTTTATACCTTGTTCCTATATAGTTTTTAGTAGCGGAGATTGGCCATCACTGGATTGCTGTTGACAGTGGGAATTCTCGTTTATTTGAGAAACCAGTGCAGAGATTTCTTTGAAACTTTAGGGTTGGATAATATAAATGCGAACACACTAAGTTCAAAAGCTTGAGCCATCTACATCAGTTAGGGAATGCGAAAAATGGAAACAATATTGTTAAGAATATGATGGAAAAATAAATGAACATAAATAATTTGCTTATAACCATCATTTTCTCAAGACTCGGTAGGAAACACTGGGTCGAGCAATATCCGCGTGAAATTTATTTTATAATACTGATAGCAGTTAGATTATGAATGATGAGTAAAATTGAGATACATTTTAGGAAGTATGTTAAAACACTTGCAAAGCCTAATAGCATCACATTCTGGTTCTTCCTCGCTCTGTACACGTGAGCTGAGTACTAAATTTGTTATGTCATAACATTTTTACATAAATTGAATATTTTGAATACTTGTTGTTGTAATTCCATGAAAAATAACTTTACACTTACAGTGCAAACTAATATATGGTGATTAGACTCTGTGAATAGAGAACTTTAGGAATAAGAACAATTTGTTTTTTTCACAAAAACGTTACATTGATACACTGGTTCTCGTACAATTATATTGACCGTTGGGAAATCTATGTTTCACTGTAAAGATGAATATCTGTGCAGAAACTAAAACGCCTTTGAAAGAACAGCCGTTTGGAAGTTTAGACAATTTCGCTTCATAATCATATTTTGTAAAATCTTGCGAGCTCAACTCTAGTTCTAGAAAATTGTTCCTCAAAATTTAAAAAATTCATAAAATTGAGTACAAATGTTACTTTTCACAATAGAACGATGGACATGAATCAATCAATATTGCATGATTGCTGAGTAATATCATAAGAAATTTGTCGTGTACGATATGCAACGGTAGATCCCAAAGGAAGTGTAGCAATTAATTTTTACATCCTCATTCTAATGAGAAGGTTTTGGCTTTATGTAAAACTTAACTCAGTCGGTTTTCATCGAATTTCCACTTAGTAGGTCTTCCTGAATCAGAAAAAACGATTTTCACGCAGATAACTGTCTCTAGTCTGTAGTATCATGTAGGCACGATAACTTTAGAAAGATTGATCAGATTGGATGGTGCATTGGCATACTTTTCCAAGGTCTGAAGAGAAAAAACGAGTTCGTTAACCAGCTATTTTGGATAAAAATTCAAAAAGTTGGAGCATTTTCAAAATTTTTGAGACTATTTTGTTCAAGATTTAAAAAATCTATGTACGGCTGTTCATAGTACACGGAAACTCGGACAATTTATCGTCATGACTTTTTTTAATGAAAAGAAAATCATCAGAGGTATAGCATTTTGAAGATCAAAAAAAAAAAAACGAACGAAAATGAACATTTTAAGCCAAACAACTCACAATATAAGAAAAGGCCAAGAAGAGGAAAAAGTTGCTTTTTAAAAGCTCTATAAGATTATCATAAAAACATAAAAATTTTGTATGAAAAATCTAAAATTCAAATTTTCCTCGCACAAAAAATAATAGAAAATCAAAAATTTCATTTTGCGGTCAAACTATGCAAGATACGAAAAAAATTAATGAGCAAAATTTATGCTCCCAAAGAAGATCTACAAATTTATTCCTGATCACTTTCTGATAGGGCACGTAGTTTTTGTTTTATTCGTAAAAACCAATCAAAATAAAAAAAAAACTCAATTTTTGGACAAACGACACAAGCTATGTAAAAAATGAATAGGCAAAAGTTACTGTTCAATTTAAACAGTAAAAAGTAACTTTAAAAATAAACAAATTAAATTTATGGAAAAACGGCTCAAGTTGCAATAAAAGGTTTGATAACAATTTTAAAATATTGAAGTAATCGTAAAAAATAAAACTTGTACCTTATTTCGTAATATCTGAATAAGCAGCCCCAGAGCGAGGTACATAAATAAATATAATATACATTTGATATAATAGAGTTGAGCATATTGTAGAAAAGTTAGGATTTTCGTAAAAATCGAGTGCGAAGCACGATGTACGTGATGAGAATCTGTTCGTTAAGGCCGAAGGAGCTTTAAAAAAAAAAAAGAGAATTCATAATCACTACATTAACGTTGTCGATGCTTTTACCTTTAATTTTGAAAGGCCTGCGCACAAATATGAGGGAAATGCAAAGACCGAGCGAGTAGTGCGAGGAAAATAATTTATCGAGCGCGAAGCGCGAGAACCAACAGTCGCGCGCCCCAGATGCGTTTAAACTAAATAATTTGAAAAAATGCTTCTCTGGTTATTATTAGAAAATGAATAACTCTTAATAATATGATCATAATTAAAAGATAATGAGCAAATTTTAAAAATTCAAAAAGGTGGAGGCATGATTTCTGAACTTCTCGGATCAGACTCAAACGTTGGCAAAGTGTAGTCCTATTGGACACTTTTAAAATCAATCAAGAAAATGTTACTCCAGAGGTCAAAATTCGAAAAAATGAGGTTTATTTTTGACCTTTATTCATAAAAAAAAAGTATGATGAAAAATTAACGCACGCGACAAATCTCGTATTTTTAGCTTCGCAGAAAGTTTCATTCCATGTGTAAACATTTTTGTGATTACTCAGCAATCACGTAATATTTATTTGTGTCCTCGGTCCAGATTTGAAGAGTATGATTTGGTTTTGGTTTCATATATTTTAAACAGTTTTGGAAAAAACTGATAAAATCTGGCGATGAGTTGAACGTAAGACTTCGAAAGGATGATTTTTTTGGGGGAAAAAAACCTGGACTTTCAAGCTTACCTCTTCCAATAAAATAAATCTACAATAGGCGGATTCAACACCACTTAAACTTTCAAATGTTTGTTATTTGAACGTGATATGGAATTAGTTACTGAACAGTTAATAAAAAAAATTTTTTTACAACGGGGTCATTTCTTTTCACCTAGAAAATAATATCTTGACACAATAGATTGTCCTTCAATAATAATTGTAATCGTAATAAACATTTTGTATAAACAAATATACTGTTAGCGCAGCTTTTAGTGAAGTAAAATGTTCTTTTCTGCAGAGTCATTTTTTTTCACCTAAATATTTCTAACACAATGGATCCGCCATTCAACAACATAATTATCATTGTTTTTAAAAAATCTTTCTAAAAAATTCACAGTTTAGACTTCTTTCTATTTTTAGCTCAAAATTATATTAAGCAGAGGAAAAACACCATTCATGTTTCAAAAAAGCCTAAAAACAGTGATGTTATTTATGAGAAGTGATAAATACAATGATAATGATTAATATATGTTGTCTAAGGGAAATTTTTTTGGAATGATAATATTTATGAGATGGAAGGAAGTGATTCAGCAAAAATATAAATATAATATCTTCAAAAATGAAAATTTTTAATAATAATTGTTGAAACAATAATTCGTGAAAAATGCTATTAAAAATAAAGAATTATAATTTCTGGCAAAACTATGCAAGACACGAAAAAATGCTAACAAAAAAAATTGTTCACGTCAAAAAGATCCATAAATTTGGTTGGGACTATATCCTTATACCAAGAAAATGTATTGCCAAATAAATAAAAAACATTGAAACGACAAAATACGCGAATTTTAATTTGTACTGTCCAAATCAGCAGTTGCGAACCCAAGCACAATATTTACAAAAAATCACGTTTTGGAAATATTGTAAACAAACACGATGGAAAAATGAAATCTTTTAAGATTTTTACCTTCAAATTGAAACGTAGTACGTAATAAGTGTGCGTGAAGGGCAATAACCGACAGCAACACGTAAGATTTGAAAAGGTGCGTACCCTAGTTTAGTTTTGGTATCAGTCTTAATCTGATGTCATAATTTTTTGGTATCAGAAGGTCACAGTCAAGTGTTTGAGGTCAAAATCAATTCGCACAAATGAATCTACAAATTTACTGTTAATTACATTATTTTCATCAGAACTACCATAGTTTCACTTTTAATCAAAATTCTGTTCGAACATTAAAAAATTGATTAAAAATAATCATTTTTTTGAATAAAAATTAGGCTGAATTACTTTTTCCGTTTTCCTACTAGTTCTTCACTTACTTTCAATGTTAATCACATTGAGACTTTCAAACTTGAAAAGCAAAACATGAAATATGGCACCAATTTCATTGTGAACATTAGGAGTCAAATATAAGAATAAATTAATAACCTGAATCCGAAAAAAACAGTTGTTGTTTTCGCCTGTAATATGGATAACTTTTTAAAGACACACCGTATTGGATTGCCCTTTGGCAATGTGTTAAGGGAACAAAAATAAAGGTCGAGTTTGTAAACCAGCCATTTTTTATCAACGATTCTGGTTTTAAATGCGAAAAAAATACTAGAAAATAAAAAATTTCATTTTTCTGCCAAACTTTGCAAGATATGAAAAAAATGAATGCACAAAAATTGTTCCTCTAAAAAAGATCTGCAAATTCGCTGTAAATTACTTTCGAAGAGGACGTGCAGTTTTTTTTTATCGTAAAAAAACATTAAAAATTTTAAAAATTAAAGACACAAAATACCAGAAAAATTAATAGACAAAAGTTTTTCACTCCGAAAAGATCTACAAATTTGTCTCAAATCATTCTTTGATAGGACGTGTAATTTTTGTTTTTATAGTAAAAACTAACATCTGAAAAATTAGAATTTGTGGAAATTTGTTACAATTTATTCTTTGATAGAATGCTTAGTTTTGGTTCTAATCGTTAAAAACAACATTGCAATAAAAAATAAATTTTTATGTTTATAGTATAGTGATATTTTGTTGTTATCGGAGGGCGAGAAATGAGAAGAATGAAGAAATTTAGTTTTTCAGACCACTTTAGGCTGGAATATTTTCGAGTAGTTTCATACTGACCTTATTTTTTTATTAAAGACTGAAAAATTAGACAATTTTATTTTTTAGACTTCTATGCGAAAATCATTTGTCTTATTTCGACTTATCAAAATGTCTTTTGTAACCTGAGCCCCTACTCTTTAATAGTTCCTTTTTTAGTTTTATAATTATGTATTTTTAATTTGAAATAAAGTGTTCATATATGAAATCATGAGATTTCACATAAAAAGTATGTTTTTCAAAATGAAGTGATACAAAGTGAAGTGTTACAAAGATAATGAAGAATTCATTTGCCGTTAGACACCAGCTTATATGGTATGATCATTTTAATATGCACACTGAGAAAAATGGTTGTTTGAAAATTACATTTTATTCTAAAAAATTAATTTTAATACAATATTTGCAAAGATTTATGAAACTGTCAAAAATGAATCTGGAAAATTTTAAGCAAATATTTATATTTTGCAGGATTTAAAAAAAATGTTGGAAAAATTTTAGAAAATAATAATAAATAAAATAAATCAAAAATAATTTGAAATTTGAAAAAATATAAAAGAAGATGTAGATGTTTCAAGAATTGAAAATAAATTTTTTATGCTTCTTAAGGATTTGTAAACTTATTAAAATAAAAATAATTGAACTTTTAATTTAAGAAGTGTACAGTTTAAACAAATTTTATTTTTTTAAATAATTTTCAAATTTCATTCGATTTTCATTATTCCTGGCTTAAAATTGCTTAAAATGGTTTGCAGCTCAGTTTTTATCACTTCAAATGGAGAAATAAAGCTTTAGAGTTCGAATATTTTGATATGATTTCATTTCATTTCTGTGATTAAAACGGTCACCCTGAAGAAAACATTTCAAGTCAACTAGTTTTTTCAAGTCATTTCAAGTCATTTCAAGTCATTTCAAGTCATTTAACTTAACCAAGGAATTTATGTGATCTATTTTTTAACTTGTTCTAGGGTAAACCCGGGTTTTCATCATCAGCCACGGACTAAATCAAGTGCCTGACGAGATAAAGATGTTATGAACCAATATAATACGATTTTTGAAATCTTTTTTCGACGATGATGACGTAGGTATAAAATTAGGAGCATGTTGTAGTTTAGCGTTATTTTTTTTACTGCTGTTCTAACATGTAGTGGGCCACATCAGTAGCCTGTGGATACTTTTTTAGAGCTGCAAATCCCATTTGTAGCAGGTGACATTGCGGTATCTGTTATTCAGAAAAATGTTGAGTCCACAAAAAATTGACCAAAGTGCGGGAATACATGCCTGTGATTATATATAGGAATTATATAGGTCAAGCTTCTGTTTCCAGTTTCTCATGAGGGCGGGACGATACCACTACGATTAGTCGTTGACATAATTAAAGTGACACCAAAATTTCTTTCTAATTTGTCGTGAACTTCAAATTTTTTCGAATGAGAGATGGGGACCTTGAAATATTCTTCTCGAAATGAACCCAAGAAACTGTAGAAATGTTAATCAGTTCTCGAATTATTATAATTAAAAATAGGAAGTGTTATGCCCGGTCCACGACCGAGCGATTTTCGCTTTGCGCACGCCTCTGCATTTTTATGATAATTGAAGAACCAATAAAAATTTTCACAGCTTTTCAGGCACATTTTGAAGTAGACATATGAAAGAAAAGTCTCTTGGATTCGGATAAATTTCTTTAGATTAAAACAAATTGTTCTGGTTCTAAGAAATCGTTTCTTGTTCCATTGACAATTTTTATTTAAATAAAGGAGATTTTCTTCATTCAGAAGATATTTTTCGTTGAATGCAAAAGATTATGTTAAAGCAAAGGTTTCTTTAATTGATGAAAAATATTTTTCTGAGTGCTGAAATTAACTTCACGGAAAAAATGTAGATTCAATCAAATAATAGTCACTGTACTTATTTTCGTATTTGGTACATGTTTATTTGAAAATATTTCACCTTAGTTAATTTCCATTTTCATTTATCAAAGTCACGATGGCTGCATATAATTTTCTAATATTTTTCCTGCTTACTTTTTCAAGTTTGAACATTACACCTTTCTCTCCTATAATCGGTAGTAGAGGAGTTGATGGTATTTCCTGATTAACTTTATTAACCTGACCCTGCAGAGGTGGTGTTTCAGCAACCGAAGGATTATATATGTTTTCAAATTCGACGACTCGATTTGGAGGATGCATTATGTCCGCAATTTTGTTCAATTTTATTTAATAAGCTTGTACAAGGCTGAATGTTTCCGTATTTAATTGGACTATTTCAAAATGCCAAGACGTATGATAACTCTTTTTTTATTTAAAAATTTTCCTACTACTTCCTTTTTTCAGTAAACACAATGTTAAATTCAAAATTAATATTCTATATGAAATTTTTATTATTTTAATAATTACAGATAGGTAAAAAATCCAAAGATATTTCAAATTTTACATAAGATTTTTATTTTATCTTGTAAGCATACATTTGATTTCTCAACATGATTTATATACCCAAAACCTAACACTTAATTATTGTGTACCCAAAACATTTCACTTCATTATAATTATATACCTAAAACCTTTTACTTGATTATTACATATGCGATTCGTCGTATACAGATGCCTCTACAGATTCTCTACTCTTTTGAAGTACCTTTCAAACAGTCAACTAGTGCTGCATTATTTTTATTTGGAGATGTGCATTTGGCTGTAAAACAAGAATTTTCGTAAAATATAAAACAGTGGAGAATGAAACAAGCACTAGTGATTAAAAAAGAGCCGTAAATAATTAAATACCGTCACTAATGAACAACTTGATATTTTATATACGGAAATTATAATTTTGGTGAAGCTTTATATGAAAGGATAACTACATTAGAACGGTATCAAATATTGACTTACGAAAAGCCTCGCTTCTTGAATTGTATGGCTTATCTTTCGTATCTTTGAATGCACATTGATACAGGGAACTTGAGTGCGGCATTGGTTTGATGCAAGTATCTGCAAATCAAATTATTGATCCTCATTAGCGATTATCCATCGAAAATTCATCCTGTTTTAGTGTTTGTCCATTTATGAGTTATGAAGTTCAAGTAGAAAAGTTAATGCTACCAAAATTATATAATATTGTCGACGAGAAATGAGGAGCAACTGTGTGTGGTTTTTTGACCCGAAATCAGAACATAATGTTCTTATTCTGGAAATAAAAACTCTAAAATATTTGAACCAGTTTACCTTCATTTCCTCAACCTGACATAAATATTTGAACACATGAACCATTAAAATCAAATGATTTTTCGAGAAATGATTTACAAACTTGAATGGCTTTTGCGTAAAAAAAAGATCTATTAAGCTGATTAATTGAAGACAAACTTGTTGAAATCTTCTCTAGTTTTCACTGTCACATGATGTCAAATGGAATTTTATTATTTGAGCAAATCTCTATGCTTTTAATAAAACTTAATGTTGTTAAACTTACTCATAGCTATAGCTGGAAGTAGAAATGTAGTGTCCGGTTTATGGTTTTTCAAAGATTCACTACTGTATACGAAGTAGCAGAGAAAAACAAAAATTATAACTCTCATGACGGCTGAAGTTGAAGAACTTTTCAATAAAATGGCTTCTAAAGCTATGCGACAGAAGAACTAAATGTTCCTTCAGTGCGAGGCGCTTTATATACCAAAAAATGTAATCTGACAAGCATCTGTTCACCTATGCGCAGGTTAGAAATTAGAAAATGCTAGTCATGTGAACAATGTTTGCAATACACATACCGACCTGATTCTATCCCTGAAACACAACTCTCTGATAGGTGATACTGTGAGTGATCACACGATGTTTTCCAGATGAGATAGTAAATCTGGTTTTCCAAAGCGACATTAATCTCTCTCTCTCTCTCATATATATATATATATATATATATTTAAAAGTCTGTCATAAGGACAAACGCAGGATTTCGCTGGGAGCGGGTGCTAATCTGAAAAATTGCACCCCCTCGCAGCGAAATCGCTTTAAAATTTCAGCCGTAACCACGTCTCACGACCGTGAGATAGGTGGTTACAGTCTGCGATGAATTCAAGACGATGATCCGATAAAAGTTTCATGCAACCTGAGGACACGGAGCGACGCAAGTACGACCGCCTTCTGCATCTTCCTCGCAAGTGACGCAGCATTTTGTTGACACGCAGGGAGGCTTTTCAGGCTATCAACCAGTGAAACCTTGGCACCTCCGAAAGCGCCGATGATCAAGACGACCAGCTTAACAGAATATTCCGGGTATAGCCGTCGCAGCTGACGTTTTTTTCAGCTGGTGCCGAAAATTCGATAACGAACATGGTGACTGTTAGTGATCACACGATGTTTTCCAGATGAGATGGTAAATCTGGTTTTCCAAAGCGGCATTAATCTCTCTATGCAGCGCACGATGCGTGGATGAACCTTCAAGCTTTCCAACAGACAGATGATGATTCTATGGGAGGTTGAATCGAAAGCTTTCCGGTAATCAATCCAGGCCATCGATAGGAATCGCTGATAGGATGCTGCGTATTTACAAACACATCTATCGATGAGCAGGTTATCCTGACATCCTGCTACGCCTTTCTTTGAGCCGCGTTGTTCATACATCTTCGCCACACGGGTCCAATTGTCCGAAGAATCCTATCATTTAGGATAGCTGTAAAGATCTTATACAGTGTGTTCAGACAAGTTATTGGCCTGTAATTCTTAGGGTCAGCTAAGTTGCCCGTCTTCGGCAGGAGCACGGTGCGCCCTTCCACCAACCACTCCGGAATAGGCTCTTCCGACTTTAGATGTAAGGTGAAAATTCGGGCCAGATGCTGATGGGTTGAAGGAAACTTCTTCCACCAGAAGGTCTTGATACCATCTGGACCGGGAGCGGAATAGTTCTTCATGCCTTTTAATGCGTTTTTTACCTCCTCGGTAGTGATAGATGGGCATTCCTCCTCAGCTGTTATGAGGGTATTGCACAGCTCCTTGAAGCTATTTATGTTCTTTGAGTCTTCTTGAAGTGGATGTTGGACCTCGTAGACTTCTCTCCAAAATTCTTCGACCTCCTCTGGTTTGGGCGGATGGTCGACAGTAACTGGTGGGTCTTGGAAGAGTCGAGATGGGTCAGACAAAAACTGTTGATTTTCTCTGACCCACCTCTCCTTGTGCTCTAGACTTCTCTTAGCGTTAGGCAGTACTGTTATTCTGTCAACAATATGCTGCGTGATGGTAAGTAGCTTTGACTTGTTGATTGTGTGATGACGGAGCAGCAGTTCGCGCGCGAACTTTCGAACCTTGGCAGTGAATGTCCTGCCAGATGTTATGTAGTCAATTACACACTGAATGCGGGCCGCGCACTATCTTGCCCAGCCTATCTTTGTGCTGAGTTGGTGCATTCGTTTTTTGGTCTTATGATCAACCGTTGATTTTGTTATACGGGTTGCATTTGCCAAAGTTCTCGCTGCACTGTATACACCACAATCGATAGTCCAGAGGTCGGATTCTTCGGAAAAATCTTCACGAAGCTCATCATCCAGTTCAGTCAGATCTTTGGGCTAGGGAGAAACCTGAATGTTGATGTTTCTCCGAGTCCTGAAGCATCGTTCTTCGTCCACTGGATGCCTGTTCGCGGTTGGTCTCAGTGTCGCCACTCTTTCTCTGTTGCCGGCTTGTTCTGGCTGCGGTAGAGTAGGCGCTCCGCTTACATAGCCCCTTTTTCGGAGTTGTTCGGCATGGTTTCGCAGACGTTGACGCGAAAAGTGCGAGAGCTCTGAGTGTTTCTCGCACCACAGAACCTGCAGTCGTGCTATGTAACCTTCTCGCTCAGCGGCCATACTGCTATCGTTACACTCTAGCATGTCGTCATTGAGTCGATCCTTCCACCCAAAAGTATTGAGATTCCGCCGGTCCATCGCATTGACTCCGTCTTGATTAGCTCCCCCAACTCTAGGGTAGTCGGCATTGTTGTCCTACCCATCGTCGGGAGCCTTGCGCGTTCGATTGTTTTGAACCGAACTTACTGCAACTATGTTTGGTGTTGTCATTGTTGTTCCGACGAGCGGCTAGGGAAGGGGTTCGTCCATCCTTGTAGAGCTCCACGTGCAATGATAAGGCTGATACTCTGAGAGGTCGCCCGGTATCTCAGGTCACCGTTTGAGACACCTCACCCAGGTGTCATTTAGCTTTCGGCACGGTTCTAACACCTTCGGTTAGGGGTTATTCCTTCGGGACCATCCCTGGACAATTGTCCGCGACTGCTTATTCATTATTGTAACCATATTCAGCAGAAACCCTTGGTATGGGGACCCTCTATCCGCAACCCGAGGACGCGTTCGGTAGCTTTTTCATAGGCCCTTTGGTTTGATTTCCAAGGAACCAAAACCGAAAAAAAAAAATATATATATATGATTTCATTGAGGGCTGCATATAATAATTAGAAAAAGGTTATAGACATGCGGAACATGACAAATGAAAAATTTTAATAGAAGAGCTATATTGAGAAACTTGTCAATATGCTTATTTACGTATGATATTAGGTCATACCCACGTTCCACCAACACATGTTCTGGCTTCAAAGATAAAAAGCAAGAATTATTTACACAATTTATCTATTCCACCTCACTTTATTCGCTTGAAAAAAATTCGGTAATGCTTGCGCAGTTACAGAAACAGAAGGAAATTCGACAAAATACAATAGCAAGCACCTGACAAATGTCACCTACACCATTTCATGGGTGATTGAAATTAATTTGATTATTTTAGATAATGAGATTATCGAGAACAAAACCATTTTGAAACCGTCCTGAATACATATTTTCAAACAATTAATGGCAACCCAAGAGAGTATGAGAATATAAACTAAGAGATCAAGCATTTGTAATTGATATGATTTTTTGTATGTTCGCTGAAGTCGAGTGACATAACCATTAAGGTGGTCCAAATTTTTGTTTATATTCATGCATATAGCTAAAAAAATTTGTTTGAATTTACGAAAAGCTAAATGCGTTTTCTCTTTTCTGCAAATAATGATATTAAGAGGTTCCGCAGGGCCATAAGAGTAACATATTTTTTTGTAAATTTCACTCAGAATCGTCAAAGTTAGGTAAATCAACTTAAAATTCAACAGCAAGTTGATTTTCCAATTAAAAATTGTTTCCAAAATATATAGTATAGTTTCTATAGTAATTCTCTCATAGAATAGTGTTAGAAAGCCTCGCTTTTTCCCAAATGTTCCCACTTGTTTTGAACTTTTCAGTTAAAGCAAGGCGATAAGTGAATAAATAAATTGAATCAATAAATGAATTGAATAATATTCAACAGAAATATATTTTTTTATTATTTATTATCATATATAACAAATCTTATTATTATTCAATATATATATTCTGAAACATTTATTTTTTATCAACTTTTTACATAGTGAGATAATAATAATTAATTCAACTGAATGAAAATATTTGTTCAGAAAATTTATGATTGTTTATAACTATTTTGTCTCAGAGTAATTCTAGAAAGTTGCGGGTTTTTCTGAAATGTTTAGCTTTACTCTGCATTTTATTTTGAAATAATTATTATTGATAATATTAATACAAACAAAAACGCTGTTAGCATCTATTTCAAGGAAAATTCACTTCTAATATGATTATTATTATACTATTAAGCCATTTCCCTTTCGGGGTAGTCGTGACTTGCTCGGTTGTAGAATATTAAATAGCTATATAGGTATAAAGTAAGTCGATATATGGGTATGAGGTAAATAGGTATATAGGTGTTAGGTATAAATATTTCAGCTTGATCTGGAATTCTCGTGTTGTTTATTTAAATAACACGTTCATTCCGCAACACTGCTCTAACCCAGGTTGCTGATCAATCTCTCTAGCGATTACCACAAGTGAGGAGCCTCACGAAATTGTTATTTATGGTTCCCCACTTGAGCCCATTAGTATCCAAAGTCTTTGTTTCAGGCATAATTCACTCTATTGTCACTCTGTTTACAATCTACTTGTCGCCACACTTTTCTGTCCTGGCATACTACTCTAGCTTCCTTCACGTCCATTCATTTTTTCATGCAAGCTCTTGTGTTTCTATGGATTCTTATGTCTCTTCGGATAAATGTCTCATTCACAGATTCTAACCATTCTTTCGGCGGTCTACCTCTGGGCATTCTGCCATTTACTTTTCCTTTGTACACTTGTTTCGTTAGAAGTTCATCTGTATGATGCCGTATAGTACAGTCGGTACGAATATAGAATTGTGTATGGCCATTTTAGCTTTTTTCGATATGTTTTTATTTGTGAGGATGGACCCAGCTCTACCGATAACCTGCTTACCCTTATTCATGCGTCTATCTAACTCCCCAGCTATTTTTCCATCGTCAGTGAATAGACTACCTAGATATACGTATTTGTCAACTTGTTCTAATCTCTCATCATTTAGGACAATGTTGCATATTGTTTTCTCACTTTTTCCCTCAAATACCATGATTCTCGTTTTATTCAGGTTACTTTTGAGACCCATGTTCTTCATGCTTGTATTAAGTTTATACAAAATTCTTTGCAAGTCCTCGACTGATTCTGCCATAACAATCTTGTCATCTGCGAAAGCTAACCCACGTACCTTGACGGTTTCGAGAGCTACACCTTCTTCGTCGAAGAGGGCAGTTCTTAGACACTTATCCGTGAATATGATGAATAGCCACGAGGACATAACGCATCCTTGTTTCACGACTTTCATAATATCGAACCAGTCACTCAGTTTCCCATTTACCCTTACACTCGCTTTACTACCTGTATATATTGTTTTTATTGCTTGTAGGAGCCCTCCATTTACTCCGTACTCTTTAAGGACTTCCCAAGGTTTACTTCTATTTACCTTGTCAAATGCTTTTTCTAGGTCAATAAATGCACAGAAAACTTTCTTTCCTACTCTCATGCTTTTTTCTGTGATCTGTCTTAGGCTAAATATTTGATCTGTACATGATCTTCGTGGCATAAATCCATTTCAGACTTCCCATATCTTCTCTTCTGTGATTTCCCTTACCCTACGAACAAATAGAAAATTATTTGAAATATCTATTTTATTTCAGAAAAATATAATAATGAAAAAGAAAAAGATTGTTTGAAAAGCGATTCTCTTCAATGTTCATTTATTATTTGTTCATAACTGAAAAGCCAAAGTAAAGTAAAAATTTTGAGAAAATAACGAAAAATTCTAACAATTATACCAGAACAGCACAAAAAGTGGGCGGTACTCTTGACTAGGCCCATATTTCCCTATGTATTTTGACGCGCTGAATCCGAATTCACTGTCCGTTTGGCCCATACACTGACAAAATTTGGAGTAAATTGCGAAAAACCGTGAAAAATCGCATTTATAGAAGTTGGTAAATGTTAGATAGTTTTCTTATAAGTGTTCTACACATGATTTCAGTGTATTTTGACGCGCTGAATCTAAATCCGCTGTCCGTTTTGCTCGTACACCTACAAATTTTGAGTAAATGGCAAAAATCCATGAAAAACTATGAAGGTCCACATCCAATGGTTCTAGAAGTCACTGCTTCCTCAAAGTGTATCATTTTGTCTGGTGTTACAACTAGATAAACGTTGGCACATGAATATGTATTTTTACATTCTCATTGTAATAAGAAGGTACTGGTTTTATGTAAAATTTGAGATGGTCGGTTTTCATCAAATCTCCACGTTTTGAGACCCCCTGAGTCATTGATTTTTTTTGAATTCAGAAATTCTATGTACGGCTATTTATAGTACTCCAAAATTCTAACAATTTATCTCCATAACTTTTTTGAATAAAAAAAAAATTACCGGAGTTATAGCATTTTCAAAATTCCATAAAATAAACGAAAATAAACATTTTAACCCGAAAAACGCACGATATGAAAAAAAGTCAAATGGAGAAAAACGTTTCTTTTTGAACATTCTACAATATTTTCATAACAACTTTTTGAGTTTTTCGAAAAATCAAAAATTCAAATTTTGATCGCACAAAAAAATAATTAAAAAATAAAAAATTCAATTTTTCTGTCAAACTATATGAGATACGATAAAAGACGAATCAACCAAAATAGTGCATCTGAAAAAGATCTACAAATTTGTTGTTATTCACTTTTAGATATGACGCGTAGTTTTTGTTTTATTCGTAAAAAACTGTATTGAAAATAGAAAAATTAAATTTTTAGACGAATAACCCAAGCTACGAAGAAAATGAGAAACATCCAATTCTTTATCCAAAGGAGGGCTACAAATTTGTTCGCAATCATGTTTCGATAGGATGCGTAGTTTTTGTTTTATTCGTGAAAATAACATTGACAGTAAAAAAATCAAATTTTTGGAAAAACAATGCAAGGTACGAAAATAGATGAATGAACAAAAATTGTGCATTCAAATTTACAAACTTGTAATAAATTTTTGTCGTAAGAATATGTTCAAAATGAAAAAAATTAACTTTTTTGGAAAACGGCACAAGCTAAAATAACATTTTAACTATTGAAATTTGTCGCCTAAATTATATCATTATTCTTCACTTGAAATCAAATACAAATTTAGTAATTTGTATATGACGAACATATAACACAAAGCACAAAGTGCGCGATCAGTGTATATTGGAGCGCGAAGCGCGACGACCAAATCGTGCGCCGTAAGTGCACTCAAACTTTTTTGTTTCTATCATACGGTGCACAAAACCGAGCGTGGAACGCAAGGTTCAAATGATTTTCAAATCAAAAATGAAGCGCGAAGCACGAGTGTCTGGATGAAAATGTGTTCCTACAGGTGGATAGAACCTTAAGTAAATAAAGTTCGTTTTCAGTCGAAAATAGAAACAAATGTAACAATCACTTCAAATGTAGAGGTTTTGATAATTTTATAATGTTTGCAAATAAACTTTTTCTTCTCATCGAAATCGAGCACGAACACAGTAAATCCCAAGAATAAATTCTATCTTGAAATCGGATAAAAACGCTGCAGCACGTTTATCTACTCAAAGATAAAATTTGTCTGACGAAAGATAAAATTTATCTTGCGAAAGATAAAATTTATCTGACGGAAGATTTTTTTCACGAAAATATTTATGTCAAATGCGTGAGCCTATGTCAACTGAAAAGAGCGGCTAGGTTCACCAAAATTCGGTGGGCCTAGATCCAAAATTTTCGGTTGGTCTATGAAACCTGGGAAGGGCGGTTATATTTACTGAAATCCTCGAAGATCAACTGCCTGACTCGACTATTTCCTTGAAAAATTTGAAAATCCTGGCGGCATTCTTTGGTTAAATCACCTTCGAAAATTACGCGAGGGTCTTATCAATAGACTTACTGAACTCTTTGCAGATATTTTGAAAATCCATTTCCCCTTATTACAAACAACACTATATTTAAATGATTTAAACCAAAAAAACCATTAATCTACACTTACACTATAGACTGCACTCAGGTTACCTTATAGTGATTGTTTACAAATTTAAAAGTCTTCATCAGAGTCGACAGAAACAAAAGGTTCGTCCAACAGAAGTAAAGGACTGAACTTGGCTTCTAAAGGTGATTTAACCAAAGAATGCCGTCAGGATTTTCAAATTTCTCAAGGAAATACTCGAGTCAGGCAGTTGATCCTCGAGGATTTCAGTAAATATAACAGTCCTTTCCAGGTTTCATAGACCCACCGAAAATTGTGGATTTAGGTCCACCGAATTTTTGTGAACCTAGCCGCTCTTTTCAGTTTACATAGGCTCACGCATTTTACATTAATATTTTCGTGAAAAAAAATTTATCTTTCGCCAGCTAAATTTTATCTTTCGCAAGATAAATTTTATCTTTCGTCAGATAAATTTTATCTTTGAGTAGATAAACGTGCTGCAGCGTTTTTATCCGATTTCAAGATAGAATTTATTCTTGGGATTTACTGTGAAGTTAAAAAATCTAGAGGAACCGAGCGTAAAGCGTGATGTAAATACTTCCGAGCGCGAAGCGCGAGATAAATATATGATCGAGCGTGAAGCGCGAGATTCAACAGTCGCGCGCCCTAGGCGCGATCAAACTTGCGAGCGAAGCGAGCCGCGCGCGATGAGAATGTGCCCGCGAAGCGGACAGATGTTTTTGCTTCTACTTCTGACCAGGGTTCCTCCACGCGACGAGGTTCCTGGTCGCACTTGCTTGTACTTGCCATGACGGCACGATAGCCGTTCACCCAGGGCTCCGCCAGATTGCTCTGTTGGCCACCGTCACCTCGTGGAGGTGCCCTGGTTTTTCACCATTTACTCAAAATTTGGTGTTGTACGAGCAAAACGGACAACGGAATCGGATTCAGCTCGTCAAAATACACTGAATACATGTGTGAAACACTCATGAGAAAACTTGCTAACATTTACCAACGTCTAAAAATGCGACTTTCAGCGATTTTTCAAGGTTTTTCGCGATTGATTCGAAATTTTGTTGGTGTACGCGCAAAAATAACACCGAATTTGGATTCAGCGCGTCTAAATACATAGGGATATATGGGTCTAGTCAAAAGTACCGCTCACTTTTTTTGGTGTGCCGGTGTGATCTGAGAGGTGATAGTTATAAACAATAATAATTTGTTTGAACGATAATGTTAAATAAATTACATTAATGATATGCTTATTATAAGT
>CAKNXH010063366.1:0-17070 GCA_932178445.1 Andricus quercusramuli
CAGCTGAAAGTTGAACTATTCCATTTTTTTCTGAAAAATGGATATTTTTTAGTGGAAAATTGAAGTATTTTTTTCAAAATTTATTTATTTTGCAAGGCTTTGCTGTGTTGTGTTAGAGGATGTTTGGAATGAACAAAAATATGAATATGTTACTTTTAGTTGACCGGGGAGACTGCACTCCGAGAGAGGTTCTTTTAACGGGAAATATCTGCTTGTTCTTAAGACTGGATCATTTTGCTTCTGTAGCCACATAAAATTCCAAGCTAATAATAATTAATGTTGTTTTAGATTCGGAAAAATAATCTCGATATACAGGAAGCCAAACGAGTCATACACATTTATTAATTTTGAAACTACAAAGGCTGTGATGGAATTATTATCCTCCACCTCCGTTGTTGAAGTCGACGGACACAAATTGCCTGTGAAGGCCGCTACTAGAGCTAAGTAAAGATTACTTAGTGAAATCTACTGTGAAACTTACATACTTGAACGAGTGAATAGTGTATTCTTAATTATGGGAATAATGCCACAGACAGATAACTGACCATTTATCAAGCTCACAATAGAATTTATTTAATTGTCAGTTGTGCTGTTTGCGTCGGGTCAGTTTTTTATAACTGAAGAAACGGTAATTAACTGCATTTCTACGAATTCAGTGTTAATAATAATAATAATAATAATAATAATAATAATAATAATCGTATTGCTTGTATATGCTGCATTTACCGGTTCAGTATTCACGTCTCACTCACGACTTTCCATACAAGTTCGATATTCCTTTTTTTCTCTGCCATTGCCGTTGCCGTTGATAATGCCAAATGAAAAAATTAATATTTAGTTTCCATTAACTTACGAGTGATAAGAAAATATTTTTATAATGAGATTTCTATGGCTTGGAGTTATATGTCTGCGGTTTGTTTCTTGCATTTGCACTACTGCTGTATGTATTAATTATTATTAGCTCTTTGTTAACTTTTAGAATTATTCTTCCAGTAATTCAGGGAATGTACGGAGTTTTCACTGTTTTCTTTTAGCCAGTGTGAGATTATAAGAAAGATAAACTGCGTCTAGCAAATGTCACAACAGCTTTAACGTTACCTGATAAAAATAAATTTTAATTTTTCTATACCTAGTTGAGATTTTTTCTTCTTACAGACACTTTTTTCATTCTTTAAGAAATAGATAGCGGTACTGCTGAAAAGGTGATATATGTTGTTAGAAACCAGGGTGTCTAATGTCCTGGAAATCCTTGAAAACCTGAAAAAGTCATGGAATTCGTTTTTACCTGGAAAAACCTGGAAAAGTCCTTGAATTTTGCTCGTGGTTCTGGAATGTTTGTTCTTTTAGAGAAAAAATAGTTTTTTAAACTTGTTCTCTGCTGATCGGAAAAAAGATTACCTTTTTAACAAGAGACTGTTTATTTTATCGCAGTGAAAATCACGAAACTAAAATCGAAATGATATTTGAATATAAATGGTTAGAGCAAATAAAAAATTGGTCGGGGCAAAATTAGAGAATTTTGAAAATGAAGTTTCGGACTAGTAATTATTTTAGTTAGTAATTTATTTGCCTTTAATTTTTATTTCTTTTTCTCTTGCAGTTTCTTCATCCTAACCACTGTAATTTTAGTGAAGAATTTTATTATTTGATAGCAAATTCAACAATTTTTATTAAAAAGTCATACTTTTTACTTGAAATATGTAACTATTACATTATTTCTTGAGAATTCATATTTTTTGGTAGAAAATTCATCTTTTTGGTTGAAAATGCCATTTTTTAGTTGAAAAATATTTTTTAAACTAAAAACGTAACTATTTTTGGCTGAAAATCAATATTTTTTAAATTGAAAATTCAGTCACTGGGGTAAAACTTGAACCACTTTGTTAAATATTTATTTGTTTAAAGGTTGATCTCTTTGACTTAAAATTTAAATATTTACTTGAAAATTATTTTTTCCATTTAAAATTAGTTTATTAATCTAAAAATGTAACTTCTCAATTTTTTTTGCTGCAATTTAATCTTTTTTCTAAGTCAAAAATTGGTCTTTATTGGTAGAAAATTAATTCTGTTAGTGGAAATTTTCTCTCTTTTGATTAAAGCTGCAATTTTTTGGTTAAAAATTAAGTTTTTTCTTGAAAATTAACATTTTCTGTTTGAAAATGCTGTCTTTTGGCTTGAATATTCAACAATTTCTTAAAAAATGTTTCCTGTCTTGGTTGAAAAATCTATATTTCTTGAAAATTTGTCTTTTTCATTAGACAATTCGTCTCTTTGGTAGAAAATTAATAATTTCGGATTGAAAATTCAACTGTTTTGTAGATATTTTGTTTGTTTGTTTGTTAAAAGTTGACCAACTTTATTAAACATTCATTCTTTGGTTGCAGAATTGCAGATTCATAATTTTAGTTGAAAATTCCTCTTTTCGGTTCAAAATTCAGCTATTTTGTTCAAATCTATTTTACTAAAAATTAATAATTTTTAGTTAAAAATTAAATTATTTTTCTGTAAATTGGTGTATTTTGTTGAAAATTAGTCTTTTTTGTTAGAAAATTAATTTTCTTTCTTGAAAATTCGATTACTTGGTTAGAATCTAAAAAAAATGTAATAAAAAATCATTTTATTGGCTGAAAATTGAACTATTTTGTTGAAAAATCTTTATTTTTGCATGAAAATTAATTTTTTGAATTGAAAATTCAACTATTCGAGTTCAGGTTAAAAATGTATTGTTTTTAGACGAAAATTTTTTTTGCATTAAAATTTTTTTTTCCCTGAAAATTTAATTATTCCAGTTTTGGTTGAAAATTTTTTTTTCGGTATATTTATCTTTTTTGGTAGAAATTAAAAATCTTCTTAATTGAAAATTCAACTACTTTTGTTCAAATTTGTTATATTGGTTGAAAACTTAACTATTTGGTTGGAAATCCATTTTTTTTCTACGAAAATTAATTTTTTTAAATGAAAATTTAACTATTTCATTTTTGGATGGAAATTTATCGTCTTTAGTAGAAGATTCAAATATTCGGTTGAAAATATATGTTATAATTTGTTTGCAAATTGGTTTATTTTGTTGAAAAATTGTCTTTTTTGGCAGAAAATTGTCTTCTTTGGTAGAAAGTTAATTTTCTTTGTTGAAAATTCGTCTTTTTAATTAAGAACTCATCTTTGTAGGTTAAAAGTTAAACTATTTAGTTAAAAAAAAAAAAAAAATTGATTAGCATTTCAAACTCGAAAGTTCATTGCCTCACTACCCGATTCGGGTAGTGTTTCTAGGTGGATGAATACTACCAGTGTGGGTCCACCACACTCACGACGGGCCAACAACACGCAGTATTCCCTGAACGGTCACCCATCCAAGTACTAACCGCGCCCAACACTGCTGAACTTCAGTGATCTAACGGGAACTGGTGTTTTCAGCGTGGTATCGCCTATTTAGTTAAAGGTTAAAAATTTAACTATTTCATTGAAAATTCGTTTTTGTTGTTGTAAATTCATCTCTTTTTATTAGAAAATTTATTCTCTTTATTAAAAATTCGATTACTTGGTTGGAACCTAAAAAAAAAATGTAATAAAAAATCATCGTATTGGCTGAAAATTGAACTATTTCGTTGAAAAATCTTTATTTTTGCATGAAAATTAATTTTTTGAATTGAAAATTCAACTATTCCATTTTAGGTTGAAAATTTATCGTTTTTAGTTGAACATTTTTTTTTGCATTAAAATTTTTTTTCCCCTGAAAATTTAACTATTCCAGTTGTGGTTGAAAATTTATTTTTTTTTTTTCCAGTAAATTTATCTTTTTTGGTAGAAATTAAAAATCTTCCTAATCGAAAATTCAACTACTTTTCTTCAAATTTATTATATTGGTTGAAGGCTTAACTATTTGGTTGAAAATCCTTTTTTTTCTACGAAAATTAATTTTTTTAACTGAAAATTTAACTATTCCATTTTTTTATGGAAAGTTATCGTCTTTAGTAGAAAATTCAAATATTCGGTTGAAAATCTGTTATTATTTGTTTGCAAATTGGTTTATTTTGTTCAAAAATTGTCTTTTTTTTTTGTAGAAAATTCCTCATTTTGTTTAAGAATTCATCTTTGTAGGTTAAAAGTTAAACTATTTGGTTGAAAATTTAAGAATTTTGTTGAATTTTTTTTTAATTCAAGTCTGATTGAAAATGTAACTATTTCATTGAAATTTCGTTTTTTTGTTGTTGAAATACCAACTATTTAATTTTTCGTTGAGAATTCGTCTTTTTGTCGAACATTCCAATTTTCCGTTGAAAATTCAACTATTTTTCGTTAAAGTTTCGGTTGCAAATTCAACTGTTTTCTTGAACATTCGTCCATTTTGACAGAAAATTCGTCCTTTTGGATTTAAAATTCACCGTTTTTGTTAAGAATTAAACTGTCTTCTAAAAATATTACAATTTCATTAATTTCAAATTCATGCCCACCATTTTGGTTCCATCGTCTTAAATTTTTATTTTCTAACATATTTGAAATCAGTGATTTGTAAAATCTCTGTAGATATAATTTTGTAAAAAAAAAAACGATTAAAGCTGGTGTTCGACATTTTGGATCCTGAATATTAAAATTTTAACAACATACTTGAAATCAGTTACCCGAAAAAAACGTAAAACTGAAAAATGTATACAATTTAAACAACTTTTTTATTTTCGGCTATGGTCCCAATCTTTCTGGTCCTCTGATGAAGCAAAAAAATGTCTCTGGACAAATTGATTTTTAGAAGACAATTTTGATGAAATTTGAACGTTTTTTGACAAATAAAAGCTTGTAAGATTCCGCCTTAATTTTATGAAACAGATGTAAACAAAGTTTTTTTTTATTTAATAACAAAACAAAATTCTTTGACTTTTGAAGAGTCTGGTGTTTTGAGAAATATTTGGATTCATTCCACAATAGAATCGTTGAATAAACAATTGAATAAAGTTTTCTAGGTGCAATGTAGATATTTCAAAATTTATTGAATTTGTTATAAACAAAGAAGTGCATGAAAATGGTTTCTTGAGGAATAATCCTCAAGAATTATAGCCAATTGGCTATGATTCTTCACATGATTCACACTGCATTTTTAAAAATTCATGAACAAAAAGAATATTTCTGCTGAGTTAATGAAAGTTATTAACAATTTTTTATTTTATAAACAAATTTTATAAACCATTATCCACATTAGGGATTAGTGGTGGAAAAAATAGAGATTTTTCTACGGAATTGGCGACAAATTATGATATTATTTAAACAATAAAAAAATGTAATAAATGCTATTGGTTTATGTTTCGAGAACTATTGATTATTGTTCAAAGAAACTTAATTAACAAATGCATTATTTGGCTATGTTACTTATAAGACCATTTAGCCTTCTCCGCTTCAATAATCTAATAAAACACTTTCTGTTCCTAACATTGTTAATAACAGTAACAATAATTTATTTTTTAATTTATTAATTTTTATTGTATTTGTAATTCTGTATTTGTGGCCCACCCTAATAAGTAGCTTTTAAAATTTGATGTTTGCGAGTGCATTATAAAAAAAAGAAGGAAAAAACAAAAAAAACATGTCTATTTCATGACATTTAAACTAAATTGATTTGATTTCAAATTTTACGTAGTAATGTCTAATTTAAAGGAACAAAATTCAGTTACAAAGCAGTCGGAAGTTGAAACTCAGTTGGGGTTCCAATTGTCGAAAGTTGTGTTTGATCAAAGTCACAATGAAATTAAAAAAAAATTGGGGTTACCACTACTTGCTGGACCAGAAAATGAAGTTCGGATTTCACCCAGTGACCGTTTACTTGAAAAAAACATTTTAAGACATCCGATTCATAGAAATCGTATCCAGGCGTGCACTCACGATGGAATATTGGGTCAGTATTGGATGTTATAAATTTTATTATCTGGATGAAAATTTAACAATTTCCTTAAAAAGACATCATTTCAGGGTGCACAGTCTTCCCCTTTTTTTCTTAGTTTCTCCTTTTTCTCACTACTCTCAAAAAACTTCCCCTTTTTCCCATTTTCTCTTTAAATATACGATATTTGAAATTGTAACTATTATTCAACAATAATTAAAGCAATTATAACATTCAAATAAATTATTTATGAATAAATAAAGTACAAGTTTCAAGTACTGACCATTAAAAATAAATATTCTTAAAAAAAAATGTGAAGAAACATTTTAAAGCAAGTTGAAAATGTGAAAACTGGTTAAAATTGTAACTATCTGGTTGAAAATATAATTATTTTATTGAACAGCTGTCTTTTTGGTTGAAAATGAAACTACTTTGTTAAAAATTCTTTTTTTCAAACTGAAAATTGCAATTTTTGATTGAAATTTATTTTTTGTATTGAAAGCTTGTATTTTTGAGTTAAAAATTCGAATGTATTGTAGAAATTCTTTTTATTTGGCTCAAAAATTCAATAATTTGGTAGAAAATTGGTTTTTTCATTTGAAAATTGTTCTTCAAATTAAAATGTAGCAATTCCATTTTTGGTTCAAAATGTATGTAATTTTTAAAAAATTCGCCATTTTTTGTAGAAACATAATCTTCTTGCTTTAAATTTCGGCAATTTGAATACCATTTTTTTTTCTTTTTTTAGTAAAAAAATCTTTTTTGGTTGAAAACTTAACTCTTGTTGAAAATTCGTGTTTTCGGAATAAAGGTTCAACTGTTTTGTAGAAAATTTGAATTTTCTCTGGAAAATTCATTACTTTGGTGGAGAATTCAACTAATTGGTCGAATGTTGAACTACTCTGTTAAAAATTAATTTTTCAGTTAAAAATTCATAATTTCAGTTGAAGATTTTTTTGTTTGTTAAAAACTAGGTTTTTTAACTAAAAATTTTAATTCTTCAACATTCAACAATTGAGGAAAAATTCAGTTTTTTCAATTGAAAATTAATTTTTTGGAACGGAAACGTATCTATTCGATTTTTGGTTAAAAAATGATATTCTTAATTGAACAATTGAAACATTTTTTTATTTTGGTTTTTCGGAAAAAAAATTTTGTCGTGAGCTATGATTTTTGGGATTTAATTTTTTTGCGATTTTGGAACTTTATAAACACCACGACAAAAATGTTTCCCATGAATAAAAAATAATAACATGTTTTAGTACATTAAAAAAAAATTTAATAAGACAAATTTTTTTTTAATTATTACAATTTTTAATTGTAAATTTCAAAAACAGAACAGAAGATATTTAGCGATTAAAAATTTTTGTTTCCTTATTTTGGAATTTGGCCCACAGATTGTTATCCCTTAGCTCAAATTATTCGATTAATTTTAGTATTTTTACTTCGCTCTACTGAAGAGAGCAGTTTTAAATTTATATTGAAAGTATCCAATTTTTAAAAATAAACTCTTTAATGGCAGAAATAATTGAAAAATCATTGAACATTTTTTTTAAATATAACATTTTTTATAAAAAGATTGTTTTTTCTTTTCGAGAATTTCGAAAATTACCCTATTTCCCCTTTTATGAGCTCCTTTTGCGCTGTAAACCCTGTCATTTTTTTTGCAAATTCAACTGTTTTGTTAAAAATTCATGTTTTTGGATCAAAAATTCAACTCTTTTCGTGTAATATTAACCTTTTGTTCAAAATTAAAAATTTTTTTTGCTGATAACTCAACTAAAATATTTTTTGGATGAAAAATATTTTTTCTGAAAATGTGTCTTTTTAATCTAAAAGTTCATCTTTTTTCAGTAGAAATATTGCATCTTTCTTGTACGAAAATGTAACTATTTTGTTGAAAAGTCAGCTATTTTCTAGAAAATTTACTTTTTTTTTTAAATTCGTATTTTTCTGTAGAAAATTCTATTGAAATCTTTTTGGATTCAACTCTTTTTTTTTGAAAATTTGTATTTTTGATCTAAAAATTCACCTGTTTTATTAGAATCTTAATTTTTCTTGTACAAAAATGCAACTGTTTATTCAAAATTTAACAATCTTGTTAAAAAGTCATAGTTTTTGGTTGAAAATTTGACTGTTTAGCAGAAAATTAACTTATAGTTTGCAACTCTTATTTTGGTGCTTGGAAAGTGAACTGGAATCTTCTTTGTTTGAAAATTCAAAAAATTTGTTGAAAAGTCATACTTTTTGGTTCAAAATTGTGCTGTTTTATTGAAAAGTTAACTATTCTGTAGAAAATTTACTTTTTGGTTAAATTTCATATTTTGGTATTAAAAAATGAACGGAAAGCTTTTCTGAATTATGAAAAAATTGTCCTATTTTTTGTAAAAATTCATCTGTTTTAGTACAAAATTGATTTTTCTTGGATAAAAATTCAACTATTTGGTAGAGAATTCAACTACTTTGTTAAAAATTTATCCCTTTTGGTTCAAAAAATTCGTCCTTTTTGATGAAAAATTCAATTTTGTTCGTAGAAACTTATTTTTTGTTAAAAATTCATATTTTGATCTTGCACAGTCAACTGGAATCTTTTCCGGATGAAAATTTAACTATTTTTTAAAAATCTGTTTTCTTTGTAAATAAAAATTCATCTGTTTCAAAAGAAATTTCATCTATTTTGGATAAAAATGCAACTATTGGGTAGAGAACTTAACAATTTTGTTAAAAAGTCATCCTTTTTGGGTAAGAAATCGTCTTTTTGTATTGAAAATTCATTTTTTTTTAGAAACTTATTTCTTGGTTAAAAATTCATATTTTGATCGTGAAAAGTCAACTAAAATCTTTTTTAACATAAAATTCAACTATCTTCTCAAATTCATCTTTTTGATTTATAAATTCATCCGATTTGGTAGAAATTTCGTTTTTTTTTACATGAAAATGCAATTTTTTGATTAAAAATTCTTCTTCTTTGATTGAGTATTCAACTATTTTTTTTGAAAGATTTGGTTGAATCTCTTTCTTAAGAAATTTTTTTTTTTTTTAAGAGTTATATTTTTAGTTGAAAATTATTCTTTTTAAATTGAAAATTCAACTACTTGAGTAAGAGTTAAACTACATTGTTAAAACTAATTTTTTTTGATTGAAGGCTTTGACTTTGGTTAAAAATTTAACTGTTTAGTGAAAAAGTATTTTTTTTTAAATTAATTTTTTAACTGAAAATGTAACTTTTCCATTTTTTAAAGATAGATCCCTTTTAGTTAAAAATTCTCCTTTTTTGGTAAAAAAAAATAAGTTTCTTGATTTAAAATTTCATTTTTGTTGGGTAAAAGTGCATCAATTTAACGTTAAAAATATAAATTTTTCAATTTGAAAGCCTCAGTAGTTAAAAAAATGTAAACTTTTGATTAAAACTTTATAAATATTCCTAATTCAAAATAATTTCAAATTAAATGTATAATTAAACGCTCTTATTCAATTCCAAATCCTGTTCAATTATTGTTTCAATCTAAAATATTCCATTTTTAACCATTTATTTTGAATTTTTTTAATTAATGAAGACTTTTTTGGGATATCTAGCAATATTTTACTTTCCATTTAAAATGGGCAATTATAAATCAAATAATAAAAACTAAAGAATTTTAAATTGAAATATTTGAAATAGAAAGTCTTGAAGCGTTAATACTTCAGTGTTAAATTTAAGTTTTGAACGTTACAATTTTAATAAATTGTCCAATAAACAAATGTTCAATATGTAAGTGAAATTATTGACTTTTGATGCATAAATAACAATTAAATAATTATCAATTAAGAAAAAATTTGAGCAAGATCAAGAGATATTTACAAGTTTTGAGAAGATCCAAATTTAATTTAAAACTGGAAAAGATTTCGAGAAATAAAAAACTAAATTTATATTTTTGAAGATTTCGAAATAAAATTGTTAAGCTTGTTAAGGATCTTTAAAGGTTTTAAGAAAACAAAATAATTGTTAACTTTGTTGAGAAGATTTAAAACGATTTTTTATTTTGAAAAATTAATATTAAGAGCAAGATTAAAAAAGATTGAAAAGAATTTTTTTGATTAATAAATGACAATTGAACAACTATTAATTTGGAAAATAATAGAGTAAGTTTAAAGATATATTTAGAAGTTTTGAAAAGATTCCAAAATAATTCGAAACGTGAAAAAAATTTAAAAACATTGATTTAATAATTTTTTTAATAATTCCGAACACAAAAGTTATAAGCTTTTTGAGCATTGTTCAAGGTTTTAAATGAATAAGAAATTCATATTGAAATTCCTAGAAAAGTATACTTTTTTAGTTAATTTTCAAAAAATTGTAGGAAAAGTACAAGTTTCTTAAAATGATATAATTTTAAAAATTTATAAATGTTTTGATTAATTCTTTAATTCACAGCTGCAAAACATGTGAATTCCTGTAGATTCTTGTAGTTGTAAATTTTTGTACAAAATTAAAACTACAACAAAATAAAACAATGTACAAAGAAATCCAAAAAGGTACAAAATGCATCTCAATAATAGAAAAAAACTGGTATAAAAAACTGTAATTTTATAATTTATTGTATTTATTTGTAGATTACTGTAAAAATAGTTTTAGGTTTCTGTACTTTTGTGCAAAAATTTTTCGATCCTGGAAATTAATCTTCTTCATTGAAAATCACCCTTCTGTTTAAAAATACATCATTTCATTTGAAAATTCAACTGTTTGGTTAGAAATGTACTTATTTTGTTAAAAATTCGTCTTTTTCGATTGAAGACTCCCCGGTTTTGGTAGAAAATTCAACTATTTGGATAACTTATTTGACAAAAATTCATATTTTCTGGTTGAAAATTCAACTGATTCGTGAAAATTGATCTTTTTGGATTAGAAAGTCAACAATTTGGATGAAAAATAACCTATTTTGATGAAAAATCGTATTTTTTAATGAATTCTGTTTTTTATATTAAATGTTCTTGTGGTCAGAAAAATTCAACCATTTTGTTGAAAGTTGAACTACTTTCTTAAACATACATTTTTTTGTTGAAGATTCATAGTTTTGGTGGAAACTTCGTCTTTTTTGGTAAAAAATCTTTCTTTTCGGTTATTTTTTCCCGCATTATTCTTACTTTTCGGTTACTTTTTTCAGAGAAGTATGGTTACTATTTTACTATTTTTTTAAGCTTGAGCTGTTGCGAGCCTGTAAATATATTAAATATATTGAGTTTATGATTAAAAAAAATGTTTTAGTAATTGGAGAGCAAGCTTTAGAAAAATATCGTCAGCTTGCCGAAGCGAGAATTAGATCAAAATTCAATGAGGACCTGATTGAAGAACGAAATATGAGGAAGGCTGAAAAAAGAAGTGCGGTGGAATTGTGCCTCAAAAAAACTAAAGAACGTTATAAAAACGGCATTCTTGCATTAAAATGTCGTTTTAAAGAAAAGTTGGAGGTAAAGTACATTTTTGAGAAAGGTTCATTCCTTGAAAATGTTCAAAACTGCAAGTCAAGTGAAATTCGAGTTTTGAGCATTTCAAAATAGCAAGATCCCGAAACTTCTATACGGAAAAAATGTATCCGTGAAAAAGTCACGAACTTATTGTAGCTACGTCTCGGATACGAGATGAAAAAATGAAACATTACATCCTTATTTCGATAAATTTCGAAATTTTTCACAATTAGTTCGAATTTCCTACGAACAGTTCCTGAAACTTTCACACTGAAATATTAAGAGGAAAAATTTTATTTGTGTGATTTAATTTATATTAATTTATAACTTCGCATCTCAGAAGATTCGAAACTTCAAACACTGCTATTACGTCACTTTTTATACGTGAATAATTACAAAAATATTACGAGTGATTGAGAAAAGATTATCAGAGCACACATGAGCTTGCGCGACAAATCTGGGAACTGGAAAGAAGGTTCGCCTGTACGTGGCCCGCGCACACACGCACCGCGCGTTTGGTCGAGCGTATGTGCGGGCCACGTACATGCGAACCTACTTTCCAGTTTCCAGATTTGTCGGACAAGCTCGTGAGTGCTCTGAGAATCTTTTCTCAATCACTCGTAATATTTTTGTAATTATTCACGTAAATAAAAAGTGATGAATCCTTTTAGAATTTTCACATGGAGTTCGTCAATTCTTTCTCAAAGTTCGCAGATTATTTACGAAAATACATCAATATCTGATGAATTTTTCTCATATCCGAGACCTAGCCGATCTAGCTGGTCACGAAGAAATTTAGTCCGTGTAAATGTGTAAAGATTTAATTTTGTAAAGTTTACAATTTTTAAATTTTTTATTAATCGCAGACTGAATTAAAAAAAGCACTGGATGAGTGTAAAAGGAAAATGCAGGAAGCAATTTTGCAAGAGCGAGCAGATATTACTCGAGACATGCTGAAAAAAATGAGGGACGAAATTGGCTTCGTTGTGACTTCTCTTTATCGCGATTTTGAGGATAATCTTTGCGCTGAGAAGCAAAATATGATTGCTGAATTAAACCAAATAATGAGGTTTTGTCAGAATGAAAAAAAAATCAATTTTCCGAACATCTTAAAAGTTACTATTGATTGAATCATCTGTAATAACAAAATATTCTTTTTAAAGGCATGCTCGATTGAAAACAGACGCAACCATGAGAGAAATGGTCAGAAAAAAAGAAGAAGAGTTTCAAATTTCACTCGAAGAATTCAATTTACAGAAGATCGTGGATCTTACTTATGTTCTGTGTTCCGAAAGAATGCGCTGTACTTCTGAAAAACGCGAAATGCGTCAAAGCTTTGAGGTGAAAACTAAGTCACAATTTATATAAAAAAAGTTTCAAGATGCAATCTCAAAATGCAATCACCTCATTTTACGACATAAATACCCAAATTAAATATTTTTTAGGCACTGAGCGGTACTTCTTTTTCTAATACAAGTACGTAGGGGGAAGGTGGGGTATTGGTGTCAGTGCGGGCATGGCGACTCTTGCAAATAATTCTCGTATTTGTTAATTTTCTTATTAATTGTTTTTACGTAAAATAGCTTTCTTTGGTACTCAAGAAAGCTGTTTTATGTACAAAAAACTAATATGAAACTCGAGCATTATTAGCAAGAGTCACCGTGTCCCACACTGACACCATACCCCACTTTCCCCTGTATGCAGAGAAAAAAATTGTTTAACTGCGAATCAGTTATGCGTCAAATTAAATTTATGAAAATACGAGTACCTTTTAGTATTTAAAAAATATTTAATGCGATTATTTATTGAGTAAAATGGGACAATCGAATTATGAGGATACAGCTTTAGTGCAACCGCTTTAATCGTATAATTTTTAATATAAATTTTCTTTTGCGCAGAAAGAAATTGAGACTCTGCAAAAAATGCTTTTAGAGGCAAATCGTACAATTAAACTAATGAAGGAGGTAACTTTTGAGAATGAAAATCCCAAAATATGTGAGACAAAGATTATCGAAATCGTGAAACAATTTCAAAAGTTTATTAACTTTGCGTTTGGTGCTGTACCTGGTCAGGCTGATTTTTTGTTGTCTCTGGAATCTCTTTTAACACTTGATCAGAAAATTTCGGAAAGAGAAGAAAAAGGAGACAATAAAAGAGAATTAGAAAAGGTGGGAAGAAACTATTTTTCGTAGAATTTATTGGTAATAATTAATAATTAATTGCTAGTGCAATTACTTCATAAATACATTTTTCTGTAGAAACTAGAACAAAAGAGAAAACGACAAATGTCTGCAAAAAAGAGTTTGGAAATTCCAGAGGATGCAGTTTTAAAGTCTCGATTATCGGTTAGCATAAATACATTTGTTTAAATTTAGTTTTTTATACAAGTTAAACTTGCAAATTATAAATTGGTGAAATTCAGTCTGAAAGATAAAATGTTTTAGGAGAGAAATCAAGACGAGAAGAAAATATTCAAGATACTTGGAGATGATGGAAATTATCATTTTCAAACTCCTAAAGAATTCACGATTTTGAGAATGCAATCATTGATACGATTATTAAAATTACATCCGAGCTTGAAGCATATTTTGATACCACACATTGGAAAAGCTTTGTACTGAAATTATTGGGATTTTTGGTTTGGCACATTTTGTATCAATCAGAATCTTCGATATAACATTCTTGTTAGTAATTTATTTGCTTTGTATTTATATTTCTTTTTTTGCAGTTGCTTCCTCCTGAAAATTATCTTTTTAGTTGTAAATTTTATTATTTGTTTGAAAATCTTTTCGCTTGAAAATTCAACTATTTCGTAGAAAATTTACATTTTGAGAAAAAATCCGATTTTGGTGTTGCGAAATCAATTGATTTTTTTTTGAAAATTAAAATCCAACTATTTTTTGAAAATTTAACTTTTTTTATTAAAAATTTCATCTGTCTGAGTAGCAAAATTCATCTTTCTTTGATAAGGATGCAACTTTTTGGTTGAAAATTCAATAAATTTGTTAAAAAAATCATTCTTTTTGGTCCAAAAATCTACTTTTTTGTTGAAAATTCCACTACTTCGTAGAAAATTTACCTTTTGAGAAAAATTCATATTTTGGTGTTGAAAAATCAATTTAAATATTCTTTGGATGAAAATTCAACTGTTTAATTGAAAATTAAATAAAAATTAAATAAATATAAAATATTGAATACATGAAATTGAATAATTCCTGTAAAACGTCATCCCTTTTATATGAAAATTTAACTGTTATTATTGAAAATTCGTCTTTTTGGCTTGAAAATTCAAGTATTTTTATAGAAAATTCACTTTTTATTCAAGCTATTTTGTTTAAAAATTTGGTTTGAACCACTTTGTTGAGAAATAATTTTTTTGTTGAAGATTCATATTTTTAGTTGAAAATTCAATTTTTTTTAACAGGAAATTTGTCACAATTTAAGTGAACTTTTTTGTCATTACTGAAAAATCTTTATATTTTGAAAATTCGTTTTTTTATTATAAAATTCATTTCTTTTTAAATGAAATTTCATCCTTCTTGGTTGAAATATCAACCATTAATTTTTTTGCATAATTCCACTATTCCTTTGAAAAATCAACTATTTCGTAGAGAATTTACCTTTTGAGAAAAATTCATATTTTGGCGTTGAAAAGTCAATTTATTATAATGTCTTTTGGATAAAAATACAAATATTTTTTGAAAAAAGTCTTTTTGCTTTAAAAGTCGTCCTTTTTGGCCGAAATTTCAACTGTTTTGTTAAAAAATCACCTGAAATATTTTTTGGTTGAAAATTCGACTTTTTTTTTTAAACTTATCTTTTTTTTTTAAATTCATCTGTTTGGTTGACAATTCAATAAATTTGTTAAAAAGTCATCCTTTTTGGAATAAAAATCTACCTTTTTGTTGAAAATTCAACTATTTCGTAAAAAATTTACCTTTTGAGAAATGTTCAAATTTTGTGTTGAAAAATCAATTTAAATATTTTTTGGATGAAAATTCAACTGTTTGGTTAAAGATTAAATAAAAATTAAATGAATAAAATAATAAATAAAATTAAATAATTCTTTTAAAAAGTAATCTCTTTTGTATGAAAAATCAAATGTTATTATTGAAAATTCGTCTTTTTGGCTTGAAAATTCATGTATCTTGGTAGAAAATTGATTTCTTATTTATTTATTTTTGTTTGAATCATATATAATCGTATATATTTTGTTTGAAAATGTTGTTTTAACCACTTTGTTAAGAAATCATTTTTTTGTTGAAGATTCATACTTTTAGTTGAAATTTTATCTCTTTGGTTAAAAATTGAACTATTTTGTTGAAAATTAATTCTTTTGCAGAAAATTCCTATTTTTCTGATTGAAAATTCAATTTTTTTAAAGAGAAAATTCGTCTTTTGGCTTTAAGGTTCAACAATTTAGGTGAACGTTTTCTTTCATTACCGAAAAATCTTTATTTTTTGAAAATTCGTTTTTTTGTTCAAATTATAACATTCATTTTTTCAATGAAATTTCATCCTTCTTGGTTGAAATGTCAACCATTAATTTTTTTGCGAAGTTGTCTTTTAAGGTTGATAATTCAACTATTTCCATGAAAATTTAATTATTTTGAAGAAAATTGAAGTATTTTTTAAATAATCATCTGTTATATTATAATTATATTAATATAAATATGATTAAATATATTATTATATTATATTATAAATATTAAATAGTCATCATTTATCGTAGAAAAGTCACTTTTTTGTTTAAGATAAATAAATTTAAAAATCTTCAATTTGCATATGAATGTTAATGTTATTTCGAAAGTTTACAATTCATTTTTTTTAAGTGAATTAAAAAATATGTTTTCTCTATTTCTAGCATTATCTTGTAGCAACTATAAGCTTTTGGAATTTTTCAATGAGATTTCAATGTTCAATAGGTTTGAAGTGCTGGTTTGAAGAACTTTCAAAATGTAGAATAATTTAAAAACTATATTACATGAAAATATTAGTATTCTCAATATAATAAAATAATATTTTAATAATAAAAATATAGAACGTATACGCATATAAATATCAGATTTATTTTCTCATTTTTCCATAAATATTGTTGAACTAATTTAGATAGTTGTACTTTTAGTAGGTCAATATATCGTTAAAATTCCTGGGATTGTTGGTCTGGGGCATTTTGTACCAATCAGGATCACGCGCTAAAGCAGAACCTCGACTGTAGAAAGAAGTTTGAACAATTGATCGATTTCCGAACCGAGATAGAGGAATTGGCGGATGATCTTTTAGGCGCCAACCGTACTTCCAGCTGGTGCATTCCGGATAGTAAAATCGATCTTCAGGTTTTTCTTTATATCTGCAACGTTGTTTCCAAAAAAAAAAAATCGGATGAATTTCATTAAAAATGTAATCATTCGTGGCAAAAAACGAGATGTATACCGTACCGCATAAAATTGAAACATAAAATTAGAAGATATTTTTATTCGTTTAAAAATGACCTTTCTTGTAAATATTGACTAGCAGCAGTATAGGTTTCAACTCCAGACGCATAAAGAATATTTTTCATCTTGGAATCAAGCGGCCTCATAATACTGAAATCCAAGCCCCCACTTTTTCCAGGCCTCAAAGCAGTTGAAATCTTGCGTTCATCCTAAGTATGAAAGAATTAGTCAAAGTAGGCGCCGTACGCCTACAAAAAAGGGTTTCGTATCCTATGAAGACGTGAATAAGGGGCAGTCGTCAATTCGCCGACGGCTACCTGCGAG
>CAKNXH010063366.1:17470-47808 GCA_932178445.1 Andricus quercusramuli
GCGCTTCTCGGCGACGAATTCCCCTCCTGCGCTCCTGACTGGACGCGTGGTCGGTATCACTCGTCCAGTCAGCAGCGCAGGAGGGGAATTCGTCGCCGACAAGCGCAGTAGAGGGGGAAGAGGTCGCAGGTAGCCGTCGGCGAATTGACTGCCCCTGATTTCCCCAACTTCCCATCCTTGGAAGAAATAAGTACGAAACTCTAAAAAGGAATACTATTGGAAGAAAAGGTTTATTTTAAAAAAAAGGAAAAATGAACCTTCAAGTTTACAGGTTTCCTTTTTTCCTGCCTCTTCTTACTTTTCTTGGTCTCCGCAGAGAGTGATTTTAAATCTTCAACTTTCTGTGCCAGCTTTGAATCTTCCACATCCTTGAGCAGTCGATCCTGGTTTTTTATAAACCACTTCATTCGTGCTGCATTTTCGTTTTTGATAACTGAGGTGAGAAAAGCCTGACAGCGAGTGTCGCAAGCTCCACCTGATGAGGCCATATTCCTTTTTCTAAATTATTGAGTAAATTTGGAAAATGAGCACTGAAACATCAAAACTTTAAATTTTTAATTCAAGACCGAGAGAGTTATCAAAAGTTTACATTCGAGGTTGGAAATTTAGACACCTGACAATCGCTACATTTACTAGGGGTGTGTAAAAAAAACTTGGGTCAAGCGCGGATTTTTTCAATATTCTTAATTTATTGGTATTTTAATTTCAACTATACTTAATTTTTTATTTTTTGAAACGAAATGTAATTTTCACCTGGTCAGTGACATTAATTTCAATAATCGTATGCATTTTTATATTTCATGTCATCCAATTTGGGCTTAAAAAAAAGATGTATAATTTTTTATATTCACCGCAAAAATAATTTACTAACTTCATAAAATTTACACATAAGAGATCAATAATTTTGATGCAAAAAAATGTTTATTTCTAAAATTATTTTAAATACTTTTGGTGACAACAGTCTTGCAGAATTTTATAACAGGTTTCCAACAAATTACGTAGGATATAAATAAAATACATTAATTTTCAACCAAATAGTTGAGTTTACAACTCAAAAACATACATTTTCAACAAATAATCGAAGAATTCAATTTTCAGCAAAAAAACAACAGGTGTAATAGTTGACTTTTTCACATAAAAACTATTTTAATTTTCAATAAAAAACTACGAAAGATAAATTTTGAAGCGAAAAGGGAATAGTAAAATTTGCAGTTTAAAAAATTAATTTTCAACCAAATAGGTGAATTTTGAACCCATCAGATTAATTTTTTTCTAATTTTCAACCAAGAAAGATTTTTCAATCGATAAAAAAATCTCATCCAAAATAATTGAATTTTCAATTAAAAAAGACGAGTTTTAACACAATAACTGAATTGTCGACTAAAAAAGATAATTTTTGAAGTAAAAAGGGAATAGTAAAATTTTCAGTTAAAATAATTTTCAAACGAAATAATTGAATTTTCAATTTAAAAAAAACGAGTTTTAACACAATAAATGAATTTTTGACTGAGAAAGATCAATTTTGAAGCAAAAAGGGAATTGTAAAAATTTCAGTTTAAAAATTTAATTTTCAACCAAATAGTTGAATTTTAAACTCACAAGATTAGATTTCTTTACCAATAAAGACATATTTTCAACAAAATATATGAATTTTCAACAAAAAATTGAGTAATTAATGTTTCAGTAAAAAAATGAATTTTTAACAAAATAAAATAAATTTTCAACGAAATAGATGAAATTTTAACCAAACAAATGAATATTGAACAAGAAGATTAAATTTATATTAAAAAAGATACATTTTTCCCAAAAAACGGTTAAATTTTCTTCCATTAAAGAAATTAATTTTCACCTAAAATTATGAATACTCAATCAAAAATATGATTTTTCAACTAAATAGTTGAATTTTCAACCCAAAAGATGAATTTTCTACCTAAAACAACAATTTTTAACAAAATACGTAAATTATCAACGAAAAATAGAATAGTTAAAATTTCAGTTGGATAAATTAATTTTCAACAAAAACAAATATTCAGCCAATCAAATTAATTTGTAACCAAAAATAGAACAGTTAAATTTTCAATAAAAAATGTATTTTTAACCAGATGAACGTTCAACGAAGAAGATTCAATTTGAATTAAAAAATGTAAATTTTCCACAAAAAACGGTGTGCATGCTTAAATTTTCGGTTACAGAAATTAATTTTTTTTCTGAAATGATGAACATTCAACGCAAAAAAATGAATTCTTAACCAAACGGCTGAATGTTTAACCCAAAAGATTAATTGTCCACCATAAAAGATGAATTTTCACAAAATAGTTGAATTTTCATTTAAAACAAATACATTTTCAACTTAAAATAGAATAGTTAAATTTTCAGTAAGAATGTGAATTTTTCAAACCAAATAAGATTAATTTGCAGAGAAATAATTAAATTTTTAATCAAGAAGATTAAATTTTTACTGAAAAAGATAAATTTTCAACCAAAACTAGAAAAAAAGTTTCTCAACTGGAATGATGAATTAGTAAAAAAAAATGATTTGTTAATAAAGTAGTTCTACTATGAACTAAGTAGTTGAATTTTTAACCATCTTTTAACAAAACTAGGGACTTTTTTTGAATAACTACAAATACAAATAAAATTGTTCAATTTTTAATAACATAATACAATTAACTTCAACTCAAGTTTATGGAAAATTTCCTGTTTTATATGATATGTTTTATATGATATTTCGAATGATAAAAAATTGTAAGTTTTGTAAGTCGTTTATATTATTTGTGAGTTTTTAATGTTTTTTTATTAATTATATATTTTTATTTGCGTATTGGAAATTCTATGATATTAAGAAGGGGTAAATTCATTTGTTTCTTCTTATTAATAAGTTAACTGCAAATTCTATCGTTTTTGTTGAAAAATATGTTGAAATATTTGTTCACCAAAAAATAAAAAAACTAGTAATAAAATATTTCCTTGAGTAGCACAATAACTATTAGAATTAATTATAATTTTAATACTCAACCAGGATCTTGGTAGATTTAGGAAAAGTTAAAATTTGCAGAATATGCTTCAGATTTGTCGGCAATGTTAAAATACAATTTTTATCTTTCATATTTTTTTGTGGAGGAACTTAGAATGCATTTACGCACAGAGTGTGAGCACCGACGGAAGCAGTATCCACAAGTTTGGGCATTTCAATTGTAAATTCTAGAGCGGAATAAGTGGCATAAAAGGAATTGGGACAGGAATTAAAATAAAAGCATAAAGGTGATGCATAATTAATTCTTCGTAGTCGTTTCGTTTATTTACAGTTCTTAGCTCAATGCGTTGCGCTATGCATCGATTATAATTAATTCTCATTACACTCTAGAACAATATCATTCTTATTTTACTGGTAATATTTGTGGGAGCCTGCGCCTATATACACATAAAATCTCTCGATAGACTATAGGAGTCATTCACTGGTCTTTATCGAATTTTCCACTCACCAACACGATTGAAAATTCAGAGTCGAATTGACTTGTGACAGACGCGAGAGCCGTTTCTCGCTCTCAAATAGTAAAGTCTTAAAGCCAGGGGTGCAAGAAACTCTACGTATTTTGCTTCTTTCCGAGTCGAGTCGAGTCGATCGCACATCAAGTCAAGGAATGCCAATCTTCTTTTTAATGCAATATAGAAGGATGATTGCTTAGTAGGGATGATAGTACTTGATATTATTAATAAAAAAAAAAATTAAAAAAAAAGAATTAACAATAAATAAGTATGGCGTGAATGAAAGAGTTTTCACATGATATTACTCCCTTTTAAAGTCAACATCAAGTGTGTTTGACTCGATAATCACAGCCAGAGGAAGCAATACTGTGCAATACAGTTATGAACTCGGGCATAATTATTTAATAATCAAGTGCCATATATGTAATTATATCTGAAATTTTTAAACTCTGTGTCTTTTCATTGAAATTATATTCCAACATTATCAAATAATCTGACCTTAAATGTATTCTCCATCGACAAATGTCCATTTGATGAATAATATTCGTAAATTCTCGGTAAAGGAACAGTGCATATATAATAGAGAAAGATTACATATAGAAACTAAATATGTAAATGAAATTGCTTTTTAAAATTAGTAGCCTAAAAATGGATGTGAATTTGGGCCAAAAAGCACGCAAGACTTAACAACTTTAACAGCTTCTTAACAAGTTGACTGAATTTAGTATTTTGAAAATTCCTGACGCACCCCCGAAAAGTACAAGTTCGGAATCGGAATCCAAATCTTGGGTACAAAGTCTAGAAAGGTAGCTCCAACCCTTCTCATCGGTTGCTCTCAAAGTACGAAACTTGAAAAATCCTGGACATAGTGTTTAGTTATTGTTTCCAGTTACGAATATACGAATATAAAATATTCTGAAAATGTCCTTCTTTCACGAAATTTGCAACAAGTTTCTACCGCCTCCGGCAGCTTTCGATCACACGGTAATTTACACTTGGAACTAATTAGTCACTTTGATACCTCCATTTCAAAAAGAACCTCTCGGAGCATCTGTTTGAAACGACCACTCGGTTCTTTAAACTAACGATTCTTCTTTTTGAATTGGCCTCTCGTTTTTATGACAAATTTCTTAATTGAATAGTATTCTTTCGAAATTTTCTAAATTCCTTGAATTCTTCTTAACTCCTAGAATTCGTCTAATTTGCTTGAATTCCCTCGATCATATTCATGTTCTTGGAATTCCGCGAATTCGGAAAATTTCGGTAATTCCAAGGTCATTAAAATAGTGAGAGGAACTGAAAAGAATTCAGAGAATTCAAAGAATTCAGATAATTTCAGGAATGAAGAGAATTCAAGGAATTATTAAAATTCAGAAAATTGGAGAAATTAGGAGAATTAAAATTCAGAAAATCCAGAATACTTCAAGGAAGTAAAAAGAATGCAAACGAATCTGGACAGGTTTTTAAAAATTCCAACTAATTCAAAAGAATACTAAGAAATCGAAGGAATTGAATGTAAATTCTAAATAATATACTAAATCAGAGAGTATTAATTACTAAAGCTTTCAGCTGGCCGTCTCATAAACGACCGTTGTCTACATTTGTCTTTGAATTATTTTGAATTACTCGAATTTATCTCAAATCCCGGAATTCTTCGCATTATTTTCAAGTACTTGGAATTCTCTGAATCACCTGGACTCCTTTATTGTCCGGAAATCTTTGAATCTGTGAAATTCCCTGAATTGCTTTAATTCTGAAGATTTGAAAAATGCAAGGAATTCGAAACAATTCAAGGAATTTAGAAGAGTTCAGGGAATTCAAGGTATTTATTGATTTCAGATCATTCGAGGCATTCAGATAATTCAAGGACATAAGGGAATTCAAGGAATTCAAGGAATTCGGAGAATACAAGGAATCGAGATAATTCAGATTATTCAAGGATCCGGATAATTCAAGGAAATTAGATAATTCAAGAAAGCAAGAGAATTTAAATTCAGAGATTTCAAGGAATTAAGATAATTTAAGTAATCCAGAAAATTCAAAGAATCCAGATAATACAACGCATTCAGATAATTAGGAGAATTAAAAAATTCCAAAGAATTTAGAGAATTCAAGAAAAAGAAAATTCCAGGAATTAGGGACATTCAAGGAATTGAGAGAATTAAAGGAATCCATATCATTATAGGAATTGAGAGAATTCCAATAGTTGAAGGAGAACAGAAAATTAGCAGAATCCATTTAATTCAAGGAATTAAGAAAATTCAAATTCAGAGATTTCAAGGCATTCCGATAATTCGAGGAATTTAGAGAATTAAAAGAATCCATATAATTCAATGAATTAAGAGAATTAAAATTCAGAGAACTGACGGAATTACAGAGTATTCAAATTCAGAGAATTCAGAAGATTTTAAGGAAGTTGAAAGAATTCGTAAATAATCTGAAAGAGTTAAAAGCATTCCAAATAATTCAAAAGAATTCCAAAGAATACAAGGAATCCAGTGTGAATTCTAAATAATATAGGCCCAGAGTGATCGTTTTAGACATACACTCAAAGTTTCTCTCAACATACACTGTAAAAGAAGTTGGTGTCATTTTAAATCGTAGCACGATGGAAATTATTCGACCCGCTTATCATGATGTAAGTTTACACAGGTTTGTAAAAAAAATGCAGGACATAAATTGGACGTAAATCTAGCAGAATAAATTAGGCGCAGACAACTTTTCTAAGATAACGTTTCCCATGAAAAAAAAAACCTGTTTTTTTCATCCATATAGAACCTAACAACTTTAGAGCAAGATGAGAAGCCCTGGGACGTAATTTTATGATAAATGAGTCCAAGGTATTCCAATCTATGAGAAAATTTTTCTGCCAGTTTGTCGATTTACGTATAATCAGCGAGAGCGAATACGCATGCGCGTAGTACTACAATGCGTCCACAATACTACTAGGACCATTATGGCCTCATAATTATACTGTGCGCATGCGTATTCTCAGTAGACCGTAAACGATTATGGCCGCGTCAAACTAACCTCAAATTTTCTCACGAGTGCTGAAAAAAATTGTAATTTATAGGCTCATTTAAATTTATTCGCTCGCATAAATTTACCATGTGCCACGGTGAATCGAATAATTTCCATTGTTGGATGTAGTGACTGACTTTACATCGGACTGTTATTTCACACTGTTCCGTAAGGTGAAATTGGACTAGATCGTGAATTTCTGTGCGACATTGGTAAATTTAACAGGTTACGCATTGTAATTTGAAAATAGTCTGCACGTTAAATTGCAGCAGATTGTAAAGATCACCAAAGCTTTTTTTACAGTGTACAGTTATCGCCTTTCAACATGTGCCAATAAATCTCATGCATGGATATTTGTTGTGTTATTTCCAATTGCGCGATTTATTTGAGGGATAATTTACACAAGAAAACAAAGTTTTAAAATGCGTCGTTTTCGAAAACAAATGTTGTACTACGTATGGAGGATAGTACGAGAAACTTTTTCGTATTGAGTCAGCGACCTGCACTTGACTTTTCAATGATCTCCAATCATCGAACTATGCGAGTACTATACATGTGTGCTTATGCTTATTCATCATTAGCATCGTAACAACGGTCGAATTAACAAAATTATATTCGCGAATTATTAACTCTCGAAATATAAAAAGCGGTGTCTTTGAATTCGAGAGATTCAAAGTCTTGCGAGTTTTATTTTCAGGTTGGATTCCGTACAACGGGGCCAAGTCGGACAGTATGGGGTGAAGCGGAACACTCGGAATTTTCAATTCCATTACTTGAAATTGTTTCTTCCTGCTTAAAAAACTGGTGTCCCGCTTTACCCAGCATGTCCCACTGAGCGCCGTTTTACGACACTTAACAAAAAGGAAGTGGACACACCTAACTCCTCGTCACTTCGAGTAAGACGGACGAAGGCGCCTGTTTGTTGAAGTAAAGTCCGGGTCCTTGAAAAGTACTTCGACTGATCGGGGATTGTAAAGTTCCTGACAGGTTGGATCCTTCCTCACATTTGCTGGATTCTGTTGTTTGTGATGTTCCTTGATCTTTTTGCAACATGTATTTGAAAGATTCGTACCTGTCAAACAAATAAGAACTTACATTTTCATACGTTCATGTCAAAAGAACCCGTATCGGAGTGTACGTCTAAAAAGACCCTTAGTCGTCTAAAATAACCGTATTGTGCGTAATGAAGATGAGGGGTAACCTCAAAGAGCAGAGTGGCCGTTTTAGACATAAACTTCAAAAGAGTTTATTCAACATGGAAGTATTGCGTATTATTATATTCAATTCAGTTAGGCAAAATCAAATTCGACTAGCGCTTAAGGAATAAAAGAAGGGTTTGATCGCGAATAAGGAATAAATTCTATTCGAATGCAATAGCATTCGATGTCTATGTTTATGCTACGCAGGCATGATTTGCGCGTTTTATTAGCGTCTTTTTAGTTCTGAAAGTAGCCGTTTGCACAACAGGAGGAGCGAGAATGAACGCGCATGCGCGTAGTACAATAATACGTCCACAATACTCCTAAGAGCATTATGGGATCATAATTATACTGCGCGCATGCGCATTCGCACTGGACCGTATACGATTATGGCCGCGTCAAACAAACCTCAAATTTCAGTGGTGATAAACTTGTAAACCATACATTTGTTACATAAAGTATCGTAAATTCGATACGACTAATGATCAAAACTTTTGAACATTTCTGTTAAAAAATTAATGCATTCATATGTACAATTATTTAATGACGGATAAAGTGATTAAGGAATACACGAGTACGAATACGATTTTTACGCGTAGGTCATCCGAATAATTTCTCAATCGAATAATGCTCAACTCTGCTCTTTGGTATTCATAAATTAGAATTGAATTATGAACTAAACATTTTAGAATGCAATTATTGTAATTCTATAGTGCATTGAAAATCTACTCACGTAGTCCAGCAAATCGCAGTGGCTGGCATTTGGGAAAGAATGCGCGCATTCATTCCTCGAAAGAATCCCGCAACTCCTCCTAACCTGTAGACCATTTTAAAAGCTTCCACCATACCCTGAGGTCGAGCACCACCTTGCTGTGTATTGAGAAGTGTCTTGCAGACGTCCAAAGGTGTTGTTCCAGCCGCTGCAATCGCTCCGGCCATTCCACCTGAAGCGTATCAGAACAATTTGTATTTTCTCTGTACTTTATTCTTTCTGCACGCTTCCCATTGTAGGATAAAGTCTTTTTTTTTTATTATTTCCAAACTGACAATCATAAGCTAGTAGTAAGAAAACCAAACGACAATGCTCATTAGTAAATAGCTGCGAGAACTTTTTGATTGGTGGGTTATTGATGAATAAAATTTATCGCCAATAAGCCACCAATCGAATTGAACCGAACACCCTTGAAATTTAACGTACATCCTCTCCCCAAAGTATGACCGGAAGAGTGGCGAAAATTTTGTGACACGCAGTTTGCTCTCCTTACTATTACTTCATGTTGACCATATGCATGTTAAGAAAACTATTACTAACCAGAGACTATGTGTGCATAAGGATTATATTTGTGCTCTGGATTTGTCACCGATTGCGAGAATTCGTATGCAATAAAGTGGATACTTTGGAAAGGCACATTCATGGCCAACTGCGTCGTGTAGCTTCGATAGAATGCAACGACACCCTCTGTTTTATATACGTGTCTGATACAACTCGATATGCTTCGGTAAGGCGAGTTGTACATTTGAAGACGTTGCTTTACGACTGAAAATACAACAAAATATAACAAGAATTCAATGGAATATTAATCAAAGTAATAATTAGACTGGACATCTTAAACACGGAGGAGATGTCGCTGGACCTGGATGATTAGCCACATGATCCAATTCACAGTTGGATCATGATTAGCCATCTAAACTTGGCGCATGCACGAAGAATAACCTTCAGTGCGCATGTCCTTGACAAGAGCGCCACCTGGCACGCGAAATATTGGGTATCTCAAACCATTTCAAACAATGTGGATAAAAAGAGAGCAGTAAATATCAAATCATTTTAATCAAAAGCATTATACCATGGTCTAAAATTAATTATTCACAATAAGATTTCTTTTTAATATTGATATGAAATTCAAATTTCTTCCCAATAGTTCCAAATTGGTGGCGCTGTCGTAGCTACCCAACAGTCGTATAGCTGGTCGCCGTCAGAGTCAGAAAACGTGCGCCCTACAGCGCCAAAAGTGGTACCGACATTTGCTCTGATTTTTGAGTGTCTTCGAAAACACTCAATTTCTTTGAATTTCTTTTAGAATTATAATTTCTTGATCGTACCTTCAGCTGGGTTCATAACGCCATCGTGAAGAAGAGTTGCTACGCAGCCAGCGGCTCCGTAAATGAGGTGGTTGAATTGAGATGGGAATTTTGAGCTGAGCATTTTGTTTTTGAGAAACTCGTAGCAGGAAAAATATAAAGCGTGAGCTGGTCCTGCTCCAGCAACCATTACACCGATTCCTCGGATTGGTCTCAAGACTCCCTCTTGTCGTATCATTCTACTGAAAACTGCAAACATGCCGCCTCCTCCTCCCCCTCCGCCTCCTCCACCAGGGCCAGGTGTTAAAGCTTGCATCCGAGTCTGAATTAAACAAAAATGTTTACGATTACTTCAAATGAGTATTCTTGCATCCCTATGTACACAAGAATTCCAATATAAGGCCGACTGATTTAGTTCTTCCTGGGCCCGCGCAGTTTATCAGCGCACAAGCAGTGTCAACAATGCGTCGCCACCAGTAGCGAGCGATAAAGCTTTATAGCTCGAGCGCCAGGGGTGCCCCCCCCCCAGCCTACATTAAACCAACCAATGGGGGAGCAGTAAGCGGGAGAAAAATCCAACAGAAGTGGTTCATACGGCGCTGACTGTTTACGTTTCCAGCGACTAATTTAGTGCCACGGCCACTCTGAGGCAACCCCCGAAACTGGCCTTATATTGGAGTTCTTGTGTAATAATGAATGGAATTGAAAAGATTGTTTACACAATTACTGTTTATTTTCTTTGCAATATTACATGCGGACGGGCCTCTTTGAAAACACGATGGCTTGAGAAAGCCGTCCGGTATTTTAGGAATTTCTGTTCATATAATCTGTCAGTTTCGGGTATTTTTCAAAAAACACCGTTCGAAATTTTGTGTAGTTAACGACATTTTCCAATGATTATGCAATCATTATTAAATTTTAGGTAAGACTGGGATTTTCACGAAAAAAAGGGAATGAAAACGAGATTTCATTTATTATTACAAACTTTTTATATCATATGGGTATCTCGTAAATATTAAACGAAAGTACTCTCTGATATTAGAGCCTTTTCTTTAGCTCATTCACTTCATGTTTGAATTTTTTTTTAAATGCACTTTTATCAGTAAACAGATTTTGATTCCTAACTCTCATTAATATCTTTCTTGAATATTCATTTAGTACAGAAGCCTGAATTGTTCAAAGTATTTTTCCACGTAAGCTAGAAAGAAATAATTTGAAAAACACAAAAACGACTTTTTGAAAAAACCTGCTTTTTTGCTTTCTTGTTTCCTTACATGTTTAATTTTGTTTCTAAAGTGTTTTTATGAGCTGACGGCTCTCAGATGTTCAAAAAACGTTTAATGTCGGCAAAAAAAATGTTTAGAGTGTAAAAAATGGTAATTAAATAAATTATTATTCGCTAAAATAAAAAAATTATGAACATAGCAATTTTTTTAAATACACAGTTCTAACATGAAAAAAACAAGCCATATAACAAACAACTCTATATTAATTATACTTTAATTAGAGGGTCCTAAATATATGTTACGTTTTTGCATATTATTTTCGATTTCAAACATTTGTTTCTCTGAGACATCGTTTTACGTATTTTATCACATTTGATGAAAGTATTAAAAATTGGTCAAAATTCCGACTTATCGCATGCTTCGTAATTTTTCCTCTTTTTGCTCGTTGAGAATTCATCTTTTATGGTACACAATTTAATTCTATTGCTGGAAACTCAACTATTTTCACAGAAAATTCAACTATTTAATTAAAAATTCAACTGTTTAGTTGAAAATTAACTTTTTTGTAGAAAATTCTTAATTTCGAGCTTAAAACTCAACTGTTTTGTAGCAGATTTGTAATTTTTGCTGAAAAATTCAATCATTTGGTTAAAAATGTAACTATTTTGATGAAAATTCTTTTTTTTAAATAAATTTAACTGTTCATAATTTAAAATCTTTTTACTAGAATGATAAATTATAACCTGTTTTGTTAAGGATTGCTTCTTTCTTTTATTCAGAACTCAATTATTTGCTTAAAAGTTGAACTACTTGGTTAAAAATTCATTTTTTTATTGAAGATTTATCATTTTAGTTGAAAATTTATCTCGTTGGTTGAAAATGTACCTGATTGTTTAAAATTAGTTTTTTTTTGTAATTCAACTGTTTTTTTAAATTAAATTTTGTTGTTGAAATATAAACTATTACAATTTTTGTTGAGTTTTTTTGTTGTTAAAGTTTTATTATTTGTTTAGAAGCTTATTATATTGTTGAAAATTCAACGTTTTTGTGAGAAATTCGTCTTTTTGGCTTCCTAAGATTTCCAGGGTGGCCGTTTTAATCAAAGAAAAAAATTTCCAATCATTTCCCGGTTCGCAAGCATTTGTCACGGACAATGAAATTAAAAAATTCAAACTCTAAAGCTAAAAAGATTTTCATTTGAACTAATGAAAACTGAGCTTCAAATCAGTTTAAGCAATTTTAGGCTAGAAACATTAAAAATTGAACAATTAAGCTAGAGTTTCGCCTTTCTAAACTGAACACTTATTAAATTATAAGTTAAATAATTTTTATTTTAAATAGTTGAAAAATTCTTCAAAACCTACAAAAATTTATTTTTAAATCTTAAAAAAAACTACATGTCGTATTACATTTTTTCAAATTTCAAATTAGGTTTGACATTTTTCCCGAACTTCTAAGCTTCTTTTAAAATGAGACGAATTTATCCTAAAATGTTGTACAAAAAAAATCCTCCAAAATTAAAATAATTGCCTTAAAATCTTCCAGATTCATTTTTGACAATTTTGGAAATATTTAAAAATCTTTTTCAATATTCCCTTAAAATTAATTTTTCAAAACAAGAAATTATTTTGAATTTTCCTAGGATTCTTGAGAAAATTTTTTTTCTTTCTTTTGAAACCTTTCACAATTCTCAAAAAGCTTGTAGATTTTTTTTCGAAATCTGCAAAAATCTGTATTTCGTTTCAAATTAGGCTGTGGGCTACTTGGACCGAAATTTCGGTACGAACAGCCGGATTTTGTCGATATACGTAGACACATCTTTTAGAATATTTCAAATGATTCAAAATGTTAATTAATATTGAATCTTTTCAAAACTTCTAAAAATCTCTTCGACTTGACTTTTTCCTAGGAATATAAGGTGTTCAATATTTATTTTGCGACAAAATTCAACAAGTTTACTTAAAAATTAATATTCTTTAAATAGAACAATTAAAATTGTAACGTTAAAAGTTAAGTTTTTCTGTTTAGTTTTGAATATTTGATTTATAATTACTCATTTTAAATAAACAGTCAAGTATTTCTCAATATTAAGCAATTGTTCTTTTTCTTAATTGAAAAATTTCAAATTTTCAAATTGTAGATTGAAGCAATTTTTGAAATTTAGTATAAGACTTAAGTTATGAATCTATTATTTTAAAGTTATTTTTAAAATGAAAATAGTTTATAAAGTTTCAATCGAGCATTTACATTGGTTCAACTACTATAGGAGTTAATTTTTAACGTTAAAATCTGGAAATTATTAAATTTTGAATTGATTTCGAATAGTCTTGTACAATCAATTATTTATTTTAATCCCCAAAGTACGGTTCAATTTACAAAATCATCATAACGTATATTCACAGTTGATCAACTAAAAATTTTTTTCATCCAAAATTGTCAATTTCAAACTATTCTAATTTGTAATGTGTTAAGTCTTTAAAACTGCATTTTAAAATTCTTTAAATGAAAAATGTACGCTCAAAAATTAAATCCAAAATGAAAATTTTTTTAAGTGAAAGTTTTTTGAATTAAACATTGTAAACTGAATAATATCAGAGTGGAAAGAGATAACAATTCAACTATTTATTTAAAGAACTGTTGAAACAAAACTTGGACAGATTTTTTTTCTAAAAATTTGTCGAATTCCCGGTCCAGGGGCCACCCTGAATTCTTATATATTTGTTAAAGATGCATAATTTTAGTTGAAAATTCATTAAGAAAATATTTAAAATTATTAGCATCAAAAATAATCTCTTTCAAAGCTTCTGATTCTCTAATATCTTGAATTTCTGATTATGATTTTTCAAGAACTAATTAAAACCTTGAAAACAAAAAGAAAAGAAGGAAACTCGGGTCAAAATTCTCGATTTGAGATGTTTTTTTTAAATTTAAGGGCCTACGTATTTTTATGTTCGAAATGCGACAGATTTTTTTTTCATCAGACGTTATTACTTGATGGAATCTAGTGGTTCGAAGAGTTTACTTAAATAGGTTCACTTTCAGAGACTACAAGTCATGGAGAATAGACATAAGGAGACCAAAGTAGTGTAACCGAAAATGAGCAAATTTTTGTTGTCTGATAATGTTTACAATACTTCCCGTTCCCGTGCCAGGCGCTAGTGTCGCACGCGTATTGAGCGGCGGCGGTTTTTGTTTTGTTGTCATTGACAGATTCTGAATTATTTACGATTGTAATATGTGATTTACAGAGGTAAATTGTAATTGACATAAAACAAGAGTTGAATAATTTAAATAATTTTATCCACAGCAAAACATCTTTTTTTTAAGTGTGTGTGTAACTGTAGAGATCCTGCAATGGACGAGATAGGTACTTTTAAATTATTGCGCTTACGAATTAATATAACCTTTGCGATACAAACATTTAAATACAGAATAATTAAGATTTTTATTTCAACGTGAAAGTCAGGATTATTGTATTTGATAAATATTGAATTTTTCATCAGTTTAAAATGCACCAAAGGTTTCCTTTTGAATACATGACTCAAAAAATTGTTTAAATGATTTAGGAATTTTGTATTTATGCTTGAGCCTTGAGGTTATATTTACACGGACCATGACGGCGGCCATCTTTACGCGTACCACACTAGCGCCGCGCTCGAGAAGATCTAGCATTTCGATGCGTTATTGTACATCCGACAGAAAAATGCTCGTTTTTGGTGAAGTCAATGTACAGGACTTTGGTCTCCTTATGTCTATTCTCCATGCTACAAGTTCTCGAAAATAGTTGAAATACGCGTATCGCAATTACAAGAAAGAGATAGGTTGCCCTTCAACTCTTTCTCATTGCGATACGCGTTTCCTCCACCGAGTAAGCAGTTCATTTTTATGTCTTTTTTTTAGTTTCCTCGGAAGCGGCTGCTTCTTTCAAGATGTTCTTTTCGCAGTTTAATGGAGCTTGAAAAGTACTTTCTTCTTCTTTTTCTTTTTAATAAACCAAATTTATCAAACGTATACAGCTTGTTTATTTCAGCTGAATTTGTTTAGTGATCTTCTCCCCTTTGAAAAGAGCCTTCTCAGAAGTGCTTGTATGTTCCTTTCGTAGTTCAATAGAGCTCGGAAAAGACTCGAAAGTACTTTTCTTTTTTCAAATAATATGCTCATATCTTAGACGCCTTTGTTTCTTAATCTTATCGTCGCGACAAAGTTATTTTTTTTAAATAAGTCTTAAACGCTGTGTTTCCCAGCTGGAAACTTGAGCGATTTTCCTTGTTTAGTGAGGAATCTCGATCGACGATAAAAACAATTTTTTCCTATTCCAGTGTGGATACGTTTTGTATCGAACTAATTCGGTTCATAGGTCGAGAACTGTTTCAAGATTTCTCAACCATTATTATTGCGTTTTTATGAAAGAAATACTTATTTTCCGTAGAACATCATAACTCATGATTACTGGAAGTACCTTATATCACTATTTATCATTTCTCGCAATGATGTTTTGATTCAAATAGCCAATCAATATCGTTGAGAGTTATAAAAGTGACATATGTTGGTGTAGGTTGCTGCTCGAAAAGAGAATCAAAAATAGAATCAACTGCACAAGACTAGTATTACATAATCTATAATTGGAATACAAGTTCTGTGTAGATAACATCGTTGATGTAATCATGATAGTGCTACTTTTTATTAACTACGTATTCAATTTTATTACTATCGAAACCTATCATTATTTTAAACAAATTGCATCCTTTGCTCAAAACCAAAATTCTACATCTAAAGAACTGAATAATTTTTTTTCCAAAAGACTCTTTTAAATATTATTTCCAGAAAGCTAATCTAATGAATAATTCCATTTGGAGAGTAGAAAATGATCAACTGACGAAAATGATCACAACTACAAATAATAGTTGTGAAGGAATGCGAAGTGAAAGTCTGCTCAAAGTCGCTAGGATAAATATATCAATTTCAATCAATTATGCAGACATATAATTTTTTGTAGAATTAAAAAGCATTAATAGGGTGTCTACTCAAATCTTGGAAACAATTTTCATGAAAATTCCAGGTTTTTTCTGGGTAACTCGAGATTTTTCCAGATATAATTTTTCATAGTAGGAAGCCACTCAAATATTTCGCATTTTTTAGAACAATCGACTCGGAATATGTATACATTTTCGCGAGTTTATTATAAATAATATATTTTTTTTTTTTTAGTTTTTAGGGATTCAATTAATATGCTTAATTTAGAAAGCTTTATAAAAATATATTACACGATATTCTTAAACATATTGGCACCATCGAGTAATTGAATAATATTAGAAACATATTTCAGCATTTTTTTAATTTGTCTCTAAATTCAATGAAACTAAATAATAGTTGAAATAAATTTTTATTTTATCATCTTATACTTAAAATGCAGTGCTTATTTAGGTAAAATTAATGTGTATACTGTATTGATTTCAATTTAAACCGCCTCAAATTCCTAACTTTTCAAATCAAAATATTGCATTTTCAACAAAATAGATGAATTTTCAACCAAAAAGATTAACTTTCTACTAAACACGACATTTTATCAACATATACACGAATTTTTAACCAAAAATGGATTACATAAATTTGTAGTTAAAAAAATTAATTTTCCACCAGAAGAAAGAAACAAGTTTTCAACCAAAGTGATGAATGATCAAATTAAATGATGAATCTTCAACTGAAATTGTAAACCAAAAAGATACATTTTTAAGAAAATAGTTTGAATTTCTAACAAGTAGTGTTATTTTCAACCAAAGAAATGAATTTTCAACTAATGTCATGAATATTCAACTAGAATACTTGAATTTTTAAACAAAAAGATTAGTTTGATTTTCAACTAAAAAAGACAAATTTTCAACCAAATAGTTGAATTTTGAACTAAAAAATACCAATTTTCAACCAAACCGTGCGTTTGGTTGAAAATTGACCTTAACTCGAATAGTTAAATTTTCAACCAAAAAGATGAATATTCAAATAAAATGATGAATCTTCAACTGGAATAGTTGAATTTTCAATAAAAGAAGACAAGATTTTTCAAGAAAATATATGAATTTTCAATGAAACAGTTGAATTTTCAACTAAAAAAAGACCATTTTTCAACCAAATAATTGAATTTTGAAGTAAGAAAGATCAATTTTCAACCAAACTTATGAATTTGAAAATAAAACTGTCAATCTTTAACGGGGATAGTTAAATTTTTACCCAAATTGAAGAATTTTGAACAAAATACATGAATTTTCAACTAAAGTCATGAATTTATAACTTTAAATTATAATTCATTCACTAAAATAATTAAATTTTCAACCAAAAAGATAAATTTTTAACCAAAAAGATAAATTTTTAACTAAGAAGATTTCTTTCTAAAAAAAAGATGAATTTTCGAACCCGAAAGCGGTTAATGGGGCTTAATGGTATAATAATAATATGAATAATAACAAAAATGATGGAATATTCCATCGGAATAAGTACATTTTCAGTTAAAAAAAATGTCAACCGCAAAAATAATAATTTTTCAACAAAATAGTTGACATTTCAACCAGTATAGTTTAATTTTCCGTAAAAAAAATTGCTCATTCTTAAATTAAAGGGATTTTTTTATTAAAATGTTGAATCACCAACCAGAAATATTAATTTTTAACAAATGAGTTTAACTTACTACCAAATAATTAAGTTTTCATTAAAAAAAAAAGATAAATTCCGAACAAAAAATGTACTAGTTGATATTCTAACCAAAAAAGTTGTTAATTTTTAATTCCTTGACATTTTCAGCTTTCTTTTCCTTTTAGGTTGAAAATTTAATTATTTTGTTGAAAATTCAAGTATTTTGTTGAAAAGTAATTTTTCATGGTAGATAAGTCTTTCTTTTGTTTAAAATAAATAAATTTTAAAAGAGCTCAACAAATTTTTTAGGGTTAAGTCGTGACAAAAATATATATTTCTTAATAATGCACTTTCTTGTGAATTTGTTTTTAAAAATAAGCGAAAAAGTAAACAAATTCTTAATGGATTTAAATCTTTTTTTAAAACTCTTAACTAAATTTCAAAGAAAATTAAGAGATCTGATTTTTGTAATTTTTTACAACTTTATTTTTTATCTTTCTATGAACAATCGAAATAAACTGGGAATCAATCGCAATCAGTGTACTGGCATCCAATACACGAAATTAATTCATAAAATGTTTCAATTAATCTTTATGAACAAATTTTATAAACAAATATCATATTTGGTGATTCTACGATTCGAAAAATTTTTTTTTTTCAGTAAATCTACTTTGTAATTTAGTTAGTGGTGAAAAATAAAAAATATTGGAACCAGTCAATATTTATTAAATTTAGAAACAAATTATATTAGCAAATGTAAAATTCAGGCATTTAGGACAAGAAAAAAGTTGTTTTCATCAGAATGGTTTGAAATTTTCCTCGTAGTGATGATGACAAATTAGGTAAATTTATTGCTCGTTGAGATTTATTAGTTATAAATAAATTATATAAACCAAAGGCCTAAAAATGAAGTTTTAATTAGGAAAATTTGTCCTTCCAAAGTATTTGTAAATTTCTTACACAAATTCTATAAACAAATAGAAAAAACAGAAAATTTGCATCCTTTTTTCGCGGAAAATGTTATTTGCCGCATAATATTTATAAAAATAGCTTCTTAAACAAAAAGAACTCTAGAAAATGATTGTACCATAAAATATAATTGGTTATAAATAATTTAAGTGCGCAAACACAACATTTTCATTAATTTTTGGCAGAAAAAAATGATTCTCCATCTAATATCCATTTAAAGAGCTTTTTGGACTTACTAAATTTCAAGAAATAGTTAAAACTCAAGATTTATCTTCATTATAAATAATTTAAGTCAACAAATAGAACATTTGCATCCTTTTTTGCGGAAAAAATTCTTTTCCATCTCATATCTATCAAATATACTGAAAAATATTGTTGACTTAACATTTTTCTTGGTTTTAAATAATTTAAGCAAATAGACAATTTACATAATTTATTCTTGGAAAAAATTATTTACTATCTAACAAGTATTTAAGTCACTCATTACACTTATTTAACCCCAGAAAATTGTTAAAAGTGAACATTGAGCGTTGTTATAAATAATTTAAGTTGATAAATACTACATTTTTATTCATTTTTCGCGGGAAAAAAATTATTTTCGTCTAATATTCATAGACATAATTTTTCAGGCTTATTAAACTCCAGAAAAACGTCAAAAATCAACATTTATATTTCTTAAAAATAATTTAAGTTAACAAATTCAAAATTCTCATCCGTTTTCGCTGAAGAAAAATGACTTCTATAAATATTATGCGGCAAATAATTTTTTTCAGCGAAAAAAAGATGAAAATGGTCGATTTGTTGATTTAAATTATTTATAATAAAGCTAAATGTTGAGTATAAACAATAATCTGTAATTTAGTGAGTCTACTAAACAATTTCGTTACATGTAAGATAGACAAAAACAAATTTCCGGGGAATGACAAAGCTAAATATTGAGTGTAAACAATTATCTGCATTAAAGCGTGCCTATTAAACTTTTTTTTCGAGAAAAAAAGGATAAAACTTTTTTATTTGTTAACTTGAATTATTTGTAATAAACCCAAATGTTCAGATGAATAATTTTCTGGAGTTTATTATATTTAAGAAGCTGCTTTTATAAACATTATACAGCAAATCATTTTTTCCGCAAAAAAAGATGAAAATTTATTTGTTCATTAAAATTATCTATAACAAAGTTAGATATAAGGTTCAAACAATAATCTGCGATTTAGTGAGTCTAGAAAACTATTCTGATACACATAGGATAAAAAAATAATGTGCGAAAAAAGAATGAAACTTTTCTATTAGTTAAATTATTAATAACAAATCTAAATGTTAAGATTTAACAATTTTCTGAAGTTGAATAAGTCTGAGAAGCTACTGCGATAAATAATAGAAGACAAAGAATTGTTTTCGTGCAAAAGTATGAAAATCGTTTATTTATCAAATTTCCTTGTAGGAATAAAATTTCATAAACAAATTATTTGCCGTGTGTCTGCAAGGTATATTTTTTAACTTAGTTGCCAAACTGAGAGCTAAAAACCATTTTTTTTTCGTAAATTTGTTTTTGAGAAAGTAGGGCAAAAAGTAAACGAATGAAAAACGTCAGATTTGGAGCACTATAAATAAATGGAGTCATGACAATGATCGCAACGATTTTATACGATTTTGGAAAAATACTTGGAAGCAGAGAGAATGAGATCTTTTTGTAGTGCACTTTGATAAGAATTTCCTTTAAGGCCCTGAAAGTAGGAAAAAACAACATTGGAATGTTGAAAACCTGAGCTGGAATATTAAAAAAATGTAGATTCAGATTGTAAATAACAAAGTCAGAATTGAATCGCGACATGTATGAAGGAAACTATCGGTAGAGAATTATGCATTATGAAATCATGGTGACGCGGAACTTTCGAATGACGATTGATCGATTATATGTATTAATTAATTGGCTTTCGAATGGTCAAGTCGCGGCGTGTTCAGATCAGAGTTGAGAGGTTATGTAAGGCAGGCCTGGACTCGTTCGGAAGAATCGGCAGAATCGGAAGAAGGAAATTTACCTTGACACTATCGAGTGGGTACATGATAGTGTGCTCCATGATCCCGGCGATGGCACCCGCAGTCATGTGAACACCCACGGATGCCGTGGGCAGGCTCTCGTACTCGTCCACGTTCATGATCACAGTTTAACTGTCTAACAGATTATTCACAAGTCACAAACTTCGACCGAGCACTTCAACCAACTATTCTTCGACTCGTTTGAAAAGTCCGGTGCAAAAAGTTGCCGACTTCGAAATGAATCGTTGGATGGAATTTAAACTGATAATCCGTCCGGGCTCCGCCGGAGTTGGTACTTGGTGCACCAGGTGTTGTGTTCACTGGCACAGGTGACTGGTGAACTGTGAAGTGAAGTTAGTGGAGGTCGGGTCGGGATCGGGACGACCGGAACCTACTACTACTAGTTCCAATAGGAAGTCAGTCGGTCGGTCGGTCTCACACAGTCTCACTCTCACTCGCAGCCTCGCAGGAAGTCACACTTTCTCAGGCTTGGCGAGGCGAGGATTTACCATGCCATCCGCGAGTGACCACTGACCACCGAGACCAGTTCTAGGCTTAGTTTCTCAAATGCTCTGAATTGATCCTCCTGATGTCAGATTGGGCTCTCCGCTTCCAGGCTTTCAGTGGGGCCGCTGCTCTCCTCCCCCTTCCGACACATTTACGGGTCTCACGTTTTACCAGGTAGAGAGGTTATGTGGCTTATATCATGCAACCCATGAGTACCATGTCGACCATGCCTGACCATGCCTGTCCATCCATGGCAGTGCTCCCAAATCTTGCTCCCCAACCGCACTGCGCATGCGTCGCGCCAAATTTCTGATTGGCGGCATAGCGCGCGCTTATTTAGAATGTTTTAAATATGCAAATTAATTGTTTCAAAAAAATGGGAGCACTGATCCATGGACGTAAAACGGTAAAACCCGTAAAAACCAACTACGGCACGAATCACGAATTCCCATCAAGGCGGACAGAGTTTCTTCATCACACAGCCAATGAGAGCCTCTCAGTTCAAGCATACGCAGGTCACTAGCGAACCTACAAGCAGTTCTGAGAACTAAAAAAATGCCATTAGTTAAAAAGAGATGGAGACAGATATGTTTCTTTAAACAATCATATTTTTTTTCTCGAAACTTATTATAGGTTCGCAGGCTTATAATATATTTGGGGAATCTCTGGGGTGGGATTAAAATGCCTTCTAATCTAATTGATCGATTCTCTTTTTTTATCGCATGAAATTAGACAGAGATGTTCGATCTTTTGAAAACGATCGACTGCAACTATCTCTCTCTGCCTCATGCGTTAGAACGAGAGGGACAATATTCGGCAATTAAGACTCCTGCAGTGGTCTGATACCATGTCGCAAATGAAACGGACTTCTTTTTCTACTAGGTGGAAATAGAAAGAGAGGTGCGTTCGATTTTGACTTAAAAACAGCATCAGGCTAGATTGCAGAGTAGCCAGTAGGGGCACCAGCTCTAAAACAGAAAAACGGCTGGAAAAAATTTTTTGTTCAGCATCAAACTATTGGAATGTGTAATTGAACGATAAACGAAGCGATTTGATCGAGAAAACGATTACAATTATTGTTACTTTTATTACTACGACGTCTCAAATATGGGTCTGTCATAGAGATGGGGAGTGACCGTCAGATGACCGATTTCCGGTAATCTGACTGTCACCTGACCGGACAAGTAAAAAAAGTGGAAATCATCTTATTACGCAAAAAATTGAATTAATATCATAGATATAAACGACACAAAACCTTTTTAATAGTAAAACAAAAATTTTTTTCCAAAGAAAAGTGAAGAAAAAGGAATTAGTACGTAAAAAGTGATCGTATCTCGTTGTTGTCAACGTACAAAGCACATTAAACATGAATAGTTTTCAAATCTTGAAAACTAAGAAGTACACTTTTTTAAAAAAGAAGTCAAAACGATGATTTTGTGTGAGTTTTACTATCCAATATATGGTATAAAATTTAGTTTTTAGTATTTTCTTGTGGTAGGTGAACCTAACCTGTATGCATAAGTGTTAAAATGGAAATTATATACCATGTTGACAATAAATTATTTGAATTATTTGTATTTCATTTAAGGAATTCAAAAATACTTGCTTTACTATAATATCATAACACTTAAAATCGCAGTTTATGATTCTCTCTTCTTTACATTTTAGATCAGCTGTTCAAAATCAAACAATATATCAATGAAAATCTTAAGAATCAAAGCAATGTTAAATTGAAAACGTGTAAAGAATAATTTCAATGAAACTTCAGAAATGAGAGAATTTCAAATTAAAGCATCGTTTAAAATTCAGGAATTAATCATTAGTTTAAATTTGAATAGCTCAAGCTTTTACATTTTTAGTTTTGAATTTGTAATAGTAAAAGTGTTTTTGGAGAGCCTCGACCTAACGTATTTTTTTATGTTTTTGGAAAAGCCAAATTAAAGAGCTTTTAAATTCAAAATCATTAGACTGAACTGTTAAAAATTTGAAGAAAACTTTAAAGTTCCGAAGTGCAAAAATTTCAAGCTATTTTAAACTTAAAAGCTCAAATTTTTGGGCCAATAAATTTTGAATCTTAAATTGAAAATAAGAACTGCACTTTGTAACTTTTCTGTTCCTCAAATTTCTAATGAAGTTAAATTCTTCTCACAAAACATCTTATAGTTGATATTTTACCAAAAAAAAAGACGAATATTCAACCAAAAAGGATGACTTTTTAATGAAACAGTTAAATTTTCAACAAAATGATTACATTTTTAAACAAAAATATGAATTTGCCACTAAAGTCATGAATCTTTGAACAAAAAAATTTATTTTTAACAAAATAGTTCGAGTTTCAACTACGTATTTGGATTTTCAGCTAAAAAATATGAATTTTCAATAAGAAATTTAATAGTTGAATTTCAACTAAAAACGATCAATTTTCAAACAAAGATCTGATAGTTAAATTTTCATTTAAAAAAGTTAATCTTCTACCCAAAGAGATGAATTTTCAATAAAAGTGTTCAATTTTCAACCAGGAAAGGTTTTTCCGGAAAGAAAGGAAAAAAATTATTGAAGTTTCTACAAAACAGTTGATTTTTCAACAACAGAATTAAGTGTGATCATAATAAATACTATTATACACTGAAAGTCCATTTTTCGCTATTTTGTTAAGAATAAGCTATACACGAAAATTTTTCCATTTCGCGTAAGTTTAGTTTTGCGGAGTCGCTTTACGCTAAGATAGGTTTATTGAATTATCCTTTCCATCCTTTTATTTCAACCTGTAATTTTTGGCGTTTCTATAGTTTTCTTTCTTATCACCAAATTGATAATAAATAAAAATGTCATCTACAATATAATAAAACAAGATAAAAATATCGTAACGTAAAATTCAAGTTAGCATTCAGTCATTTAGTTAGATTTAATCATGCGAAAGAAACAAATCGTATTTGTCATAAACTTATATGACTTAATTCCGAATGATTTTTTGTAGGTTATGTCTCATTAAAATAACGCAAATCGAAGAAATTGTCTATCTGAAGAGATTACCAGCCTGAAATTACATAGAAAATTTTTCCGTTTTTATTTTCATCTTCATCACATTATTTAGTAAAAAACATTCCAATAACTATATATTTATAAGATGATTTCCAATTTTTCCAAAATGTCCGGTCAGACAGTCAAATGACGGGAAATCGGTCAGATGACCGAAGCGGTCGGCGTCATTTGACGTCACTCCCCATCTCTAGTCTATCACGATATCGGAATGATCATACTTAAATCACCGTGTAGGTGCCTTTAAACATCCGTACGGCCAGAAACACTTTGAATAATTAAAATCGAATTGTTTTTTGAATAATCAAAATGTATTTAGATATTTTGTTATGACGACATAAGCTATTCCCTAATATCACGGAACGTACCTGGAACGTTCCAGGGAGGTGTAAAATGTCCGCCGCTTGGGAACGTTCCAAACATAAATTAACGTTATTGTTATTATTATCAATAAAAAACGCGTAAAACGTAAGTGATAGGTCAAAATCGATGTCAATTTATGATACGGTATGATACGGTACTTAAAACTCAAAAATGACAGCCATTCTTACCTATCTCTCACGGTTTATGAGATAATTGTTGTTAAAAACAACAATAATGGAAGGTTCCCCTCAGGTCCCAGTGGAACGTTCCTGGAACGTTCCCAAGGGCGGACATTTTACACGTTGCGGGAACGTTTCTGGAACGTATTCCGAAGGTGCCCGCGGAACGTTCCGTGCTATTAGGGTTATGTCGACAAAAAAGGAGAGTTTCACGCACATCAGTTGTCACTTGAGAGCGGAGAAGACGGGACGTTGGAAAGGGGTAGGGATTTGACCAACATTATTTTTGTGACCAGTCAAACGGGTGCCTTCCCGCCCCCACGAGACGTTGGAAAGGGGTAGGGTTTTAATTAACATTATTTTTGTGACCATTACATATCTATTCTTTATTTTTGTGACATACATATCTCGATTGCCATCGATAGCCAAGGACGTTCTCCCGTATCAACTTATAGCTGATGTGCGTGAAACTCTTCTTTTTTTGTCGATATAATAGCTTATGTCGGCATAAAAAAATATCGAAATACATTTTCATTTATTAAAAGACGATTTAATTTCAATTATTTACAGTGTTTCTGGCCGTACGGATGTTTAAAAGCACCTAAACGGTGAGGTAAATATGATCATTCTGATATCGTGACAGACCCATATTTGAAACATCGCAGTAACAAAAGTAACAATAATTTCAAATGTTTTCCTGATAAAATCGCTTCATTTATCGTTCAATTATACATTCCAATAGTTTGTTGTATATTGAATTTGGTTGAATTTAATTTTGAATGTTGTTTCTAAGAATTAGCTAACACCTTTTTAAATACCAACTGAATTGATAGAAACCAATAAACAAATCCAACTATTTTTGGAAGAACATTTTCTTAAAAAATGCATACTTAAAAAAGTCAAATTGTGCAACAAAATTGCATAAGAAGGCTTAAAAAGAAGTATAACATAAGTATTTCATTCAAAGTTCGTCTTTTTTCTTCAAATTCAACAGTTTTTTCTTTAACATTAAAATATTTAGAATCTTTTTTGGTTGGAATAGTACCTCCCTAATAGCACGGAACGTTCCGCGGGAACTTTCGGAACGTTTCAGCGGAATGTTCCCGGGACGTGTAAAATGTCCGCTGCTTGGGAACGTTCCAAACATAAATTAACGTTATTGTTATTATTATCGATAAATAACGCGTGAACCGTAAGTGACAGGTCAAAATCGATGTCAATTTATGATACGCATATCATATTATAGTGTAGTATATGCGGTACTCAAAACTCAAAAATGACATCCATTCTTACCTATCTCTTACGGTTCACGAGATAATTGTTGTTAAAAATAACAATAATGAAAGGTTCCCCTCAGGTCCCAGTGTAACGTTCCTGGAACGTTCCGAAGGTGCCCGCGGAACGTTCCGTGCTATTAGGGCTATTCCATTTTTCATTGCAAATGTTTTTATTGTTAATCAAGAGTTCAATTTTTTTGTTTGACTATTTCACTATTCCATTTTTGGTTGGAAATTTATTTTCTTAGTTGAAAATTCGTTTCCTTTAGTAGAAAATTTATCTTTTTTAGTTAGAACTTTAAATATTTAGTTGGAAATTAATTTAGTTTATTGAAAATTTGCCTTTCTAGTAGAAACTTAATCTTCTTGTTTGAAAACTCATCTTTTTGGTTGAATATTGAACTATTTCATTTTTGGTAAAATTGAACTATTTCATTTTTGGTTTAAAAATTTATGTCTATTAGTTGAATATTGTACTATTTGGTAAAAAAATAGGAAATGTTATCAAAACACGTGTTTGAATTTTTTGAATGGACAATAATGTTATGTTTGTAAAATTCAGAACTACGCAAGAAAAAGTGACCAGTAATTAAAATATTACATTTTTTCTCTTTAAACTGAATGACTTACTCTCTTGATTTATTTTACAAATAAACTATAAACTTTCATTAATAATTTGTATAGACAAACCTATTTTTAATTTATTAAATTTAAATTTCCGTAGAACTCGGACCCGAACAGATCGCGCACTCTGGTTAGAATCACTCTGTAATGGTATAGGTTGATTTGCGGGCGCCAAGTAAACATGGCCGCCGTTTTGAATCTTGGCGCGAACAAAACCTTGAAAAGGGGATGAACACAAATTAAGGAATGTACTGATAATTTTATTGATTTCCATAAAACTTAATTCATTTGGGAGATTTTGACCAGAACTTAATAATTCTCGAGGAATTAGTTAAGTTTCAAGAGTAATTATTATCTTCCTAGTTTCGCAATAATGGTAAATGATAATTATAATATAAGAAATGCGTATTAGTTATTAGTCGGCAAACGAGAGGAGACTTGAGTGTATTAGAAATAAGGAACATGTGATCTAGATTGTAATTAGACGCTAAAGAGCGAAGACTGAAAGCCGTTAGAGCTCCCACCACGATTTTCACTCTCGCCGAGGGTCTGTCTGTTTTTCCCTGAGAGGAAAAAGTCAGTTCTCCGTTGATTTCTCTACCAGCTTCAAATAAAAAACCTGCGACACTTTACTAAAGATTGTGGACTTGGAAAACTTCTGAATGAATCTGATTTCGGACTTAGATTATTTTCTGAGCAAAGCTTTTTTTGAGTTTTACTTTTTTAATAATAAGTTCGTCTCAGCTGGTAGTAGTTTTAAATCGAAAACTAATACTCAATTGATTTAATTTATAATTTTATTATTGGTTATAAATAAAAAAAATAATTGTGACTTTTTTTTGAAAACGTAGATTCAAACGTAGATTCAAATATTATGAAACAAATTGCTAAAGTTGTGCACTATTGTGAACAATTAACAAATACTAATTATTCAAACCTGATTAAAAACTGAGTTTTTCTCTAAAATCATGTGTTGTTATTGTGTTAAAACCGCTTTTCGCGGCTCTTGATTTTATTCAAAATAAATCAACGGAATTATTAACTCTAATGGTGCCTTCACAGCTCTGACTGCCTGCCTGGGGCAGGCAGAAAAGTTGTAAGAGTAAAAGAGATAGAGAGCGCAAAATTGAAAAAAAAGCACTCTCTATCTCTTTTACTCTTACAACTTTTCTGCCTGCCCCAGGCAGGCAGGCAGAGGTGTGACAGCACTATAACAACCAATGGCAGTCAAGCTGAGAATTCTACAGGAGAAGCAATTCGATTCCAGCGCTGGTGGCCATTACACACTTCTCCCCAAAGTGTCATCACCCTGAACACACCTGTTTCTATAGAGTCCGTGACTGTCCCTGGTATTTGGTTGCATTAATGCACCACATTGCACCATAAACATTAGTGTGCGAGAGTTGTATCCATCATATTATGATGATTACCTAGCCTTTCTTTTCTTATTTTTGCAAGTGATCTTTACCCATTATTACGATAAATATGGATATGAATTTAAGCAATACGCTTCTAGCTGGTGATACTCGATTAGTGGATCACATCGTTGGCCAAGTCAAGTCACAAGGAATCTTTGATCAGTGTCGAAAAGAATGCATCGCCGATGTTGATACGAAGGTTAGTCGCACAATTTTCATCAATTGTCATTTCATTCATCTTCCTTTTTCACAATTTTACCTATATTTCTTGCCTGCGACAGTTATTATTTCTCGATAATGGATACTCAACCAAAATTCAACTTTATCAAACTCTTCTAAATCATATCTTCATCCTGTAAAAGTTGTTTTCTTTTGTTTGAGGTATTTCACATACAACAAGAAATTGCGTTTTCAATTCAGGACTGTCTCTACGCTCCACAGTAAAGTGGACTGGATCCGCAAATTCACTGTTCATAATCTATTACAGTCGGTAATTCTTAACCAATTTGGATGTTTTTTTTTCATTCTCAGCATTAAATGCTATATTTTTTTTAGTTAAAAATTCATCTTCTCAATTGAAAATTAAAGTATTTTGTTGAAAATTCCTTTTTTTTGTTGTAAAAAATTAATTTTTTAAATTGAAATTTTAGCTATTCCAATTGAAAATTAAAATTATTTTGTTGAAAAATAGTGTTTTTTTTTGGTTGACAATGAAGTTTCTTAACTGAAAATTTAATTATTGCAGTTGAATATTCCATCATTCTAGTTTGAGCTTTATCTTTTTGGTTGAACATTAATTTTTTTAACTGCAAATTTTTTGATTTTTTTTTGTAAGTTTGAATCAAGTTTGCCCCCTGTGACCGACAAAAAACTTTTCATTCAATGTTTAATTTTATTTTGGGCTATTCATTATTTTAAATTGAAAATTCATCTTTTTGATTTAAAATTAAACTATTCCAGTTAATTATTTGCCATTTCAGATGAAAATTGATATTTTTGGATTAAAATTTAACTATTCCAGTTGAAAATTCAAGTATTCCAATTAAATATCCATCATTTTCGTTGAAAATGTTTCAGTTGAAAATTCATCACTTTCGTTATTTTTGTTGTGGAAAATTAATTTTTTCAAACTAAAAACTAAACTATTCTATTTTTTGTTAAAAACTTATCCTTTTCATTTGAAAATTCAACTATTTCGAAAAAACGTCTTTTTGGTAGAAAATATTTCTTTTTGTTTGATAGTTTATCTTTTTTGTTAAAAATGCATCTATTCCAGTTAAATATTCATCATTTTTGTTGAAAATTCATTACTTTGTTTGAGAATTTTTTTTTGGTGAAACATAAAATATTTTTTACTAAAAATTTAGTTGTTCCCAATTTTAATTGGAAATTCATCTTTTTGGCTTAAAATTCATCTTGCAGTTAAAAATTCACAATTTTAGTTGGAAATTTATCACTTTGGTTGAAAATTTATTTTTCTTTGATGGAAAATAAATTTCTTAACTGACAATTCAACTATTTGGTTGAAAATTAATATTTTTTGGTCAAAAATTCAACTATTTGATTAAAATGTATGTATTTTCTTGAAAAATCGTCTTTTTAGGTAGAAAATAATTTTTTTAGTACAAAATTCAAATATTCTGTTGGAAATTCATATATTTTGTTGAAAAAACGTATTTTTGTTTGAAAAATAGTTTTTTGTTCGAAAATTGATCTTTTTGGTTAAAAATTCCAGATTTCCAGTTAAAGGTGCTTAATTGTATTTGAAAATTCATCGTTTGGTTAAAAATTGAAATATTTTGTGTAAATTTTGTTGTTGCAAATTTCTCTTCTTTAGTTGAATATTTATCATTTTGGCTGAACATTACTTCCTTCAACTAAAAATTTAACTAAATTCAACTTTTGGTTGACAATTTATATTTTTTAGTTGAAAGTTCATGTATTTTATAAGAAATTCGTCCTTTTTGTCAGAAATTAATCTTCTTGTTTAAGAAATTCATTTTTTTGTTTTAAATTGAAATATTTCTGTTGAAGATTCATCAATTTGGTTGAGAATTAATTTTTTTTCAACTGAAAAGTTAACTTCCATTTTTAAATGAAAATTGCTCTTTTTGGTTCAAAATTAAACTACTTGATTACAAATTTGTCTTTTTTAGTTGAAAATTCAACTACATATTTTTCGTTGAAAATTCGTCTTTTTGGAAGAAAATGAATCTCCTTGGTTGAAAATTCCACTAATACATTTAAAGATTTATCACTTCAGTTGAAAATTCATCTTTTTGGTGAACAA
>CAKNXH010063366.1:53477-86364 GCA_932178445.1 Andricus quercusramuli
TTTTGTTGAAAATTCCACCATTTTGTAAAAAAGTGATATGTTTTGTTAAAAATTCTTTTTTTTTGTTGTAGAAAATTCATCTTTTTGGATTGTAAATTTGTTGTTTTTGTTAGAAAAGTAATCTTTCTTGGTTGAAAAAAAACTTTTTTGTTTGAAAATTCATCTTTGTGGATAGAAAAATCGTCCTTTTGGATTTCAAATTGATCTCTTTGGTAGGGGTGTCATCCTTTTTAGTTGAAAATTGATCTTTTTTGGGTGAAAATTTATATGTTTATCTTAAAAATTCGTCTTCTTAGCTTGAAAATTAAACTATTTTGTTAAAAGTTATCTTCTTAGGCCGAAGATTTAACTGCTTTGTAAAATGTCCGCGTTTCTGGATAGAAAATTCGTTCTTTTAGATTGAACATTCACCTTTTGGTAGAATAGTAATCTTTTTTGGGTGAAAGTCCATTTTTTTAAATTGAAAAGTCTGTTATATTTTTGATTCAGAATTTACCTCTATTTATTTTTTTGTGGAGTATTCATATTTTCGGATTGAAAATTAAACTGTTTCATTAAAAAGTCGTCTTTTTATTTGAAGATTTAACAATTTGGTTAAAAATGCAACTGTTGGGTTGAAAACTAATCTGTTTTGGTTGAGGATTCCACTAGTTTGTTCAAAAATCATCTTTTTGGTGATCATTTGTTCATCATCATTTTAGTTCCAAATTATTATTATTTTTTAAGATCATTTTTAGAACTGAAATTTTATCTAGTTCATTTTTGATTGAAAATATAAATTTTTAGTTGGAAGTTCAACTACTTGATTGAAAAATCATTTATTTCGTTGAAATCTCATCTTTCTGGTAAATAATGAATCTTCTTCGTGGAAAATTAATCTTTTGGGTTGAAGACGAGGTTGAAGATTTAATTGTTTCGGTAGAAAATTCAACTATTCAGTTAGAAATCAATTTTGTTCAAGAAAATTCATATTTTCGGGTTAGAAATTAAACTGCTTTCTAGGAAATTAGTTTTAGTTTAAGTTGGTTGAGTTTTTTTTCTTTCTTGGTTGAAAAATGTTTATTTGTGGAAAATTCAACTTTTTCGTTAGAAATTCCTCTCTTTAGTTGAAAATACATATCTTTTGCTAAACTATTTACATTTTTTGGTTGAGAATTCAACTATTTTGTAAAAAAAAAGTAATATATTTCGACATGAAATGTTAGGGGTATGGTACTTCCATTAATGTAATTTAAAAGAATTTATTCCCCTATATTCGTAAAAAATCATCCTGTTTTAAAAACATAAATATTTAGTTTACGATTCATCCCAATCGTTATAAAAAAATTATATAAGCAGTTGATTGCCTGCGGTGCTCAAATGCAGAGAAAAACATTTTTTTTAAAGTAAACTTGCCTAAATCTCCCACAGGAGTAATGTTCAGAATAAAAAAAACACATAAATTAACAGTGACTATTTTTATCAACATTTTAATAAATAAATTGGAAAAAAAAATAATTGACCAATAAAAGTTGGAATGATAGTTCAGAATCCAATGTTATATGTTAAAAGAAAAAATTTGTGGTGAAAAATGACGTCGGGTTTCAGGTTCGTAACCCGACCTGAAAGTTCAATTTAAAAGTTCTCAAAAATCACCGGAATTTTTCGGTAATTCATGGTAAGTTACCATACATTACGGCTAAAATTATCGAAAATTTTCTTATTGAACTTTCGGTTTAATTCCTCTCCTCCCTGTTAGAACTTACTCTCCTGATTAGGAGATAAAATGTTATAATGTTGCGTTGTTAGAATGTTTTTAGAAAAGACAGTAACTAAATATACTATCATAACGAAAAACTTAGACTCCAATTTTTGTAGACCAACCTATGTTTATTTACCTGAAACGAGGGTTGACGCGGCCTCCTTGTAGACAATGATATACATTGTTTACAAAATAAAAAATTGTTTTTACAGCCTGCGTACCAGAATTTGCAAAATCGTGTCGAGGGCTCGGTAAACTCCTTCCTGAGGTCGCAAACATGGAAGCCGGACATGAACAAGAACCAGCTTCGGGAAACCTTGCGAAAGCATATTCACGATGCTGCCTTTCTAGAAGTCGGAGTGGAGCGGATAGTTGATCAAGTAGTAAATCCGAAAATTTATTCCGTCTTCAGGCCCCAAATCGAAGATGTCGTTTACAAATTCTTAGGTTTAGAAAGGCCTAGACCGCGAGAAAAAAATGGTCCCTGCGCTCTCAAGGATTTGTTGCCCAAAGATTTGGACCCTATTTCTCCAGAATCCGACAGGAACAGCTTAAAAGACGAATCTCTAGAATCGATTGACATGAACGACCAACACCTGAATGGACGTGGAGAGACTCCTTCCGAGTCTAAAGCACAATTTGCAAACGAGGATATGAAGGCGGTAGATGATATCAAGAAAGAAGAGGTAACCAAAGTCGAGAACGTGAAAATTGAGGACTTGAAGAGGCACGATGAAATAAAAGTTGAAGTAACTGAAAACATGGAAGAGACTGAAGAAATAAAAAACGGTCAAGATTTAGATGAAAACTCCATGGAGTTCGAGAAACCACTTACAAAGACTGCTTCTACATCGAATCTAAACGTCTCGTTCAGATCAGATGACAACAAGACTGAGGAAGAAGAAGAAAGTCCTCAATTCGAGCCCATTGATATAATGAATTTAAACGAATCAAACCTTTCCAACGACTCGCATCTGTCTGGAATTTCAGAACTAACAAGTCACAGGTCTCGAAGTCCTGATTACTCCAACGAATTTTCGAGAGACCACTTCGATCTGAGCAATCACGATCAAGACTCCCAACTTAGTAAAGTTTCCTCCAACTCTCGATTATCAATCGTCACCGATTTCGGATCCTCGAATCAAGCTTCCTCCCATTTTCCGATTGCGAACGAAGACAGCAAGGATAAATCGAGGGATAATTTCAGAGCCATCAGGGATCTTGAGGAAGGGAAATACAAAGAGAGCAAGTTTAATTTTGACAGTATTAAAAATAAATCAAGTTCTCAAGAAAAAGACTCGAAGAGTCTCAAAAGTTTTTCTTCCAAGGAGAATTCTCGTGACGAGGCTGATAGCTTGAAGGAAAAGAGCGAGAGTAAAGACGGGAAAGATAGAAACGAATCTTCCAAATCGAAGATTTCGAAGAATAAAACCGAGTCGAGAGATTCAAGACGACACAGAGACAGAGACAGGAAGAAGCAAAGCAGTTCTAGTAGTTCGAGGCATTCAAAATCGAGTACGAATGATAGAGACCAGTCTCGAGATGGCTCAGAAAAAACGAAAGTGAAAGAGGAGAAACCGAAAGAAAAGGAAGAGAAAAAGGTCAAAGACGAGAGGAAAGAAAAGGAAGATAGAAAGGAAAAGGACGAGAAGAAAGACTTGGAGAAAAAAGATCCAGAGAAGAAAGATTCAGAGAAGAAAGATTCAGATAAGAAAGATTCAGAGAAGCAAGAAATGGTACAAGATATCTTTAAGGATCTGAAAGACATTTACAAAGAGAAAATCAGAGAGTTGCGAGAAAAGAAAGAGCTCACGGAGAAAGAAAAGTTAAATAAAGATTCAAAGACTAAGGATTCGAAAGAAAAGAGAGATTCTTCCCGAGACAAGAAGGAGCACAAAAAGGATCACAGAACCTCGAAAAGTTCAGATCGTCACGATAAAAGCTCGAGAAAATCTAATGAATCCAGGGACAAAGACAAAAAACGCGACGATCATCGTAATTCTAAAGAGAGCAAAAGCAGAAGTTCCAGAAGTGAGAAGGAACCACGAGCCAAAAGGGAAGGGAAGAGTGAAAGATCAGAAAGCAGGAAAGATACCAAGAGCGAGAGTCAGTCAAAAGAAAAGAAGCAGAGGGAAGAAAAGAAGAAAACCAAGGATGATCACTCCAGTTTAAGAAAGAACTCAAACGACAGAAGATCTACTGACAGAGATGGATCCAATGGTTCGAACAGTAAGAGTTCTCAAAAAACTACATCCACAGGAAAATCGACAACGACATTAACCAAGGAAACCAGCAAGACAAACTCGAGTGGAGATACGTCGGATGGAATTGAAGATTCCCAAGGAAACAATAATAAATTAGCAGCAGCTGAATTCGAAACTCAAGAGCCTGGAATTATTTCCACCTCAGGAGATATTCAACATGTGTGCCCAGAAAACTCTTTCAAAACGGATAATTTGAATTCAGATACAAATGCATTGAATGAGGCTGTCTTACCCCTGAAAAAAAGACCATTTACCGAAGATTCGTCTTCGCTTTCACCTTCATCTTGTGCCGAAAAAGTGAAGAAGCCAAAGTATGCCAAGAATTTCCACGAGGCCAAGAAGCTTATGAAGATCAGAAGACGGATGGAGAAGCAGAACTCGGATCAAGATGAAGTCAAGGTGAATAAGTCTGAAGTCGAGAGATTCAGATTTGAGGGAGCTGGGAACGAAAGTCTGTCGAATTCTCCTCTTCCTGAGGAAGATATAACCAAAGTTCCAGATGAGGAGAGGGTCCAGATAATCCAAGTTCCGGATGAGGATTGCGAGGAACCTTACTCTGAGGAAATGCCCACTTTGACCTTGGAGGAAACCTCGATGATAATTTTAGAAGGTCAAGTTTTAGGACAGAGTCAACAGAAGGAGTCAAAGTTATCGCTAATGGAAAGATCCATTCGTCAGTCTTTGGATGAAATGATGTCAGATCAGAAATTAGCTGAGAATGCCGAACGAAATATCGAGAGAGAGACTGCGACGAATTTGAGAGAAGATGCTTCACAAATTGAAAACGTTTCTTCTGAAAAAGATATCGAGACTGTTAAAGAGGCTTGCATTTTATCAGAAAATGACAAAAAAGATGATACTCTTAGTGACGAAAAATCTTTAGAAGATGAGGCTGACGAGAATCTCAGTCGTGAAACATTGGAGAAAGGTGGTGGGAAATTGAAGGATATTCCTGAAGAGGAAGAAAGTGTTGAATTTCCAAATCAACAAGGGGCTAAAGTAGAATCTGAAGAAAAGGAAGATCCTCAAAACGAAAATGGCAACGAAACTCTGTCACCAAAAATGGAGTTGAGAGTGTCGATGGGAATAAAGCAAAGTACTGAAGATTTGATAAGAAGCCTACAAATTGAAAATTCATCTTCAAGTGAACAATTTTCTCAAGAAATCAGTAAAGAATTGAATAGAAGTTCAGATGAGGAAACAGTTTTTGAAAACAATTTAGAAGTAAGGAAAGAGGTTTTGTCTAAAAATAAGGAACATATTGAAGATGATGAAGAATATAAAGAAAAAGATGATAGAGCATCATCACCAGTGGAGGAAGACTGTCTGTACTTGGAACCAGATAATGAGCGAGCCAGGAGATTTGCAAGATTTCTCGAGTCTTTCGAGAAAAAATTGAATTTAGATCAAGAAATGAAGAGTTCTGGGAAAAACTCTCAAGAGAAATCTGAGCGAAAAAGTATGGCCCCGCCGCAATTGAAACGAAAACTATCTTCCAGTCCTCTGAGTGATATTTTGCTACAAAATGCGAATAATAATAATGATGGCATCAAGGAAGGAGAGACAGAAGCACATCATGAGAAAGAAGAACATGGATTAAAGCGGAGGAAATTGGGAAGGCCAAAAAAGCAGAGGCCGAGTCTAAGTAGTTTTAACCCACCAGGACTTTTAAACGGAGAGAACTTTGTCATGCCTCTCAGTCCGGAAAGCGATGTTTCTGCAAGCAGTGAAAAGGCATCTGGACAACCAATTAAAGAGGAAAAGAGGTAATTAATTTTCTTCTCCAAGTTATTTTTTGTCTTGAATAACTTATTGTGTTTTTGCGTGTTTTAAAGATTTGTTTAATCTAGCTCGCCTCTTTCTAACATTAATTTCAAAAGCAAAAGAAAGTCTAGAACAGTTATTCTCATTTAAAATAGTAGAGCTATACCACTACGCGAAGACTTACCGACCAAGCAAGGTTCTGGGCTATGCTAAGTTGGCGACCGTCTGTATTACCCTCAGTCGGTAGTGCAGTTTCCTGACCTGGAGACATCCACTTAGAACTCGGCACTCCAAGCCTCGATACTTTTGCTTGTACAAAGTTGTGGTGGCCCAGGGTACTAAGTACCAGGACACATCCGCTGGGGGCGCAACATTCTCTTCAAGCCAGACAACTTTATTGTCAATGATGAGACGCACACAAACGTTTGGTGAATGTGTGAGTCTCACAATCGACGACAGGTTTGTCTGTGCTGGTCGTTTACTGGTACTTCTTACCCAAAACCACTGAAACTTTGTGACAAGCAAATGCATGGAGGCTTGGCGGGCCTGCTCTACACATGTGTATCCATGTTATCAATCTGCAGTACCGACTTTAGTAGCTTAGCACGAAACAGAACCTTTCTCGGTCGGTAAGTGTACTGTTTTTACTGTGTGTTGTCATTTTTTGAATACTTTGTGTTGATGATCTCCTAAAATATTTGTTTTCGGCAGTATGCTAAAATTCTAAAATAATAATTTCCAGAATAATAACTCGTCATGCTAGATGCTAGAAGAGAATCCCTAATTTTAGATTGTAACATCCTTTTTTCCGGTTCGGTATAAAAAGATTACTATAAATTGCTGGCATCGTTATTCAGTAGAGCAGCGAGAGAAGATAAATAGCGAAAAATGCAGCAGTCAGTGTTAGTTTTTTTTTAAAAGAAACCTTGAGTTGAAATATTTGTAAGTATCAACATCTCAAGAAAGCTTTCAGTTATATTTTTCTCAGAGCACTAAATAAGTTAGGATGGAGAACCAAGAGTCAGAGCAGATTTCGTCACTTTTTTTTGGTGCTATAAGACTTTCTAGTATTTTCTATTATTCGTGGCGATCAGCCACTTGCTGAAATTTCCCGCATGCGCAGTGGAAATTATTTTTCCACGCATGCGCACAGTTTAGCCAGCAGTTGATCATTCTGATCGCCACGAACATTAAAGAATTATTGAAAACGTGCGCCAAATGGAGTGCGACATCTGCTCTGAGTTTTGGGTGTCCACCCTAATTAGTACATTATCAAATTTCACAGCAGATTTTTCGAATTAAAAAAAAAGTTTATAATGACATGTTATTTCAAAACATAAAAGTTCTAATTTGTTTTCAAAGAAGTATATACACACAAGAACTTTTCCATTGATTGAAACTTATTATTTAACTGAATGGTTGCAGTCGGACGAGGAATAATCAGCGGTATTCGAGCGATGACCTGTACAAACCACGACCACTTTTTTCGAGTTCATCCCGCCGCAACAGAAGATCGAATCAAGCATAGCTCAGAATTTAAGTATATATTTACATACTTCCATATCTCAAAATACGAGACCCCGAATATTTTTTTAAAATTGCAGCTTCTCGTCTTATAAATCGCTCATATAATACGTAACTAGTTATATTGGTCTTTTTTCTATACGGTGCCTTTTCATTGGGATAAAATTCGTAATGAAAAGTAATTTTTTGCTTTTCGATTAAATATCTACACTATTAGTAGGATCATGTCACAGAGTAATACAATTATCACGAAGTACTACAAGGAGACCGCACGCCTGTGGCGGAGATTGTGATAAACAGCCCACAACCGCGATCGCCTTTCCTCGGATTTTAATCTCTTCCCAGATGAGAGCGCCACATGTGACAAATTGAGGAATTACGATCCCCGTAGTAGCAGACGACAATTTAGTTACAAAGTTTGTCTGAAGAGGCGCTCTCATCTGGGAAGATATCTCGCTGTGGAGAAAATCGGAGGAAAGGCGATCGCCAAATGGCGCCAGGTGAAATACATGATGTGCGGTCTCCTTGTTGTACTTCGTGACAATTATAATATTTTCAGGAACATGACCTCAGTTTTTAGTTGTCATTAAACATGGCACTCACTAACACGCATCTTGCGGGAGAAAAAGAGATAGTAGATCTCAGTGCGCATGCGCGAATAGTCCAGGATGCTGGCTTGAAACGTGAGCTTGGCAATAAAGGTGCAGTTACCGCAGACAAAACTCGAAACATAGACATTAACTCAATGCGAAAAAAATTACTCTGTGTCAGGAATTGTATCTCAATGAAAAGGTACCCTCAGCGTGTTTCTTACAACAGAAATGAAGAATTGAAATACTCGAATCTAAATAATAAATGCCAAGTTGGAAAATTGGAAAGCGAAAAAGCAAAATTAAAAGGATGATGTTAATATCTTAAGTCTATTAAAAAACTGTTTTGTGAATTACAAAAAAAAAAAAAAAATACAATTAAGTTTATTGTTTTACTTTAAAAAAGTCAATCAAAATCTCGTATAATTTGAATTACTTTCTTAATAATCAACGTTTTCACCGCAAGTTTTGATAACTTTTATTTTTTAAATATAGTGTAAGTTTATTATTTCAAAAAAGGATTTTACTTGAATACAGTCAGGTTAATCTATTATTGTTTCATTCATGACGTGATCGTCGATTTCTAAAAATCATTTAATTTTGATTGTAATCATTTATGAATAAAAAAAATCTCCTTGTAAGCCCAGTGTATATACATAAGAACATGTACATATACCGAGTATTGTTTATAATGTATAGGTATACTTATTGGAACTTGTTAGTAGCCAATTTGTATTTTTTTGTTAAAAGGCGAATCGTTGCTATTTATACAACATGTAGCAATGTGATAATTTTCTTGATACAATTCGTATTTGTTGAGTTAAATGCTTCAAAATAAACCAATATTGGTATAAAATTTATTGTTAAATTCTTGAACTACCCACCCTGACAACATTACAATAATCTAGCTGTATTATAAAAATACGTCGCCGCTGCCAATGTTTCAGTATTCGGGATTTTTTTTAGAAAAGGATGTACGATATTGTACCTACCTGAAAACATACAGCCAAATTTCCGAGTCCCTCTATGTTTTTAAAAAGATAGTACAATATTGTATTAAATATGTGACCTAACGAAAAACATGAACCCAGATTCTTAAAGTATGTTTTTGGAAAGAAAGTCATAATTATTAATTATTTTAATACAACTTTAATTTTGGTTAAACCAGTATTTGTGCACATGTATGCCTATTGTAATCAGTTCAAATGGCACTGTCTAACTATTGGTACAGTGCAGTTTTAAATGCTCTATGGGGACGGCAGCGACTGACACTTGTGGCCTCCAGGGTCGCTAGTGTGCGTGGAGTGCAACACGCCCTTCTTCAAAAGTGCGCCAAAGTTTGAAATTGTTCAATTTCGGATTATTTTGATTGACTCTGCTACCACCAACGTTGACCTCCTTCTCGTCCGTCTCGTCGCTTGAAGAGGTTATAACCTCAACTCCTCTGTGGCGCAATCCCGAAAAATGCTAATTCCGTTTTTAATGTAATTCTAACTGAATTAGAAATTGGGAAAAATGAATTTAACAGCAAAGATTAAAATCAACTGTTCTTTTAATGAATAAAAGTATCAAATATAATTTTACATAGTCAGATCCTTCGCTTTAAAAAAGATTCCAAGTTCAAAGCTTTTAATTTACATGAGCAAAATAAAAATTTTACAACCGGTCGCGACCGAAAGAAGGATCTTTCTAACTTCTCCAAATCGTCGATCTGAGATCCGAGTCACCCGTTGGCGCATAAAAACATCCATGATGGCCACGTTGACGGTTAATTCAACCGTCACGGATAAGAAAAGACGTATCAAATGGGTTATTTTGTCTCAAAGGTTCGCAACTCGAATAAATTAACACTATGAAACTTTAGTCTTTAATTAACGATTCGTGAAATCGGCATCCCAAACTAATTTAAATTCTTAAACCCGTAACTTTCTCACTGGTCACTTCCTGTTTAGGTTTCAAGTAGGCTAATTGGTTAAAAAGTATAATATATACATTCCCAAGTAGATTACAAAATTCCAAGATGCTATAATCAGTCCTTTTGGAATTTCCATCTTGACTCCTAACAAAGAAGTCTTTATATACAGATTTTATTTTCTCTCAAAAATTTTACATTGTCCCTATTAGGACAAGTCGACCAGCCACTTGCCATTGCCAAATATCCTGTTTCCGCTAAAAATCTGTTCTCTTCATTTTATATAAATTTAAAACAAATTTAAATTTTGCCGCAGAAATATTATAATTTCCTGTCGGTAAAACAGCTATCTGTTACAGGAGTCATGGGTTATCCAAAGATATTTTAGGGCCCTTTCACACGATTACAGAATATCTGCTAGAGATCCTCTAGGGAGGGAGAGTTGAGACACGTTTCCCCCTCCAATACTCGCCGTTGTACCGGAACTTGATATTTCACTGCGGCGCGAAAAGTTTGAAAAATGACGTGTAGCGCAATACGTGACAGAAAGTGAGCGAGCATAGAGAAATCTTCGTGTTTATTTATATTGAGGCTATGATGTGTGAAGTGTGATATGCAAGTTTTGTGATTAATAAAGAAGTGAAAAAGAGGTTGTGTATAACCTGCTTTCCAAAGAAAAATATTGACAATATTTTTGTGAGCTATAAGTGTTTTGCAAAAATAGTAAATTGCTGTATTTTATGCTGCAATAATTCATCTAAAAACGGGTTTTCCTAAAAACAAATTCTGCGAGATCCTAAACTTCGAGAATGGTGGATTCAGAATATCAATCGAGCAGATTGGAAAGCAAATGTCAAATCATGAAAGATGCAATTCGTACATTATTTCAGAGTTCACCAGTGAGGAAAAGAAAACTAATTAACATTGCTTTTGCAAAATTGAACACATCTTCATCCTTCCCTGAAATTCATTTTTACTTTCTTTGTATGTATAACCTTATCGAACCAAAGCTTTGCTTCCAACCTACAAAATGTATTTATCTTACCAATATTATTTGTGGAAATTTGTATAATATATATGCTTGAAAGTGATTTTCAATAACATTTCGTTTATTTTAAATGTTTAATTCAATGACATGCTCTTTATTTTGTATTAAATCTGTTGTGGAATGAACACTCTATTTGAAAATAGCGCCATTTTCAGAATAGCGGGTTCCGGTACAGCGGCACCAATCAGAGGTAGGCATTCACTTGTCCGAAATTTCATTTTACCTAAAACTCATTTTGCCGAAAAAGTCACTAGATTACTAGCCGCCTTCGAAACAATTGATAGATGGGCTTCAGCTTGCCCATTTAAAATGGGCAAGCAGAAGTCCATCTATCAATTGTTTTGAAGGCGGCTAGTAATCTAGTGATTTTTTTGGCAAAATGAGTTTTAGGGAAAATGAAATTTTGGACAAGTGAATACCTACCCAATCAGAATTTGAGTACCCCGCGTCTCAACTCTCCCTTGAGGATCTCTAAACTTGCGGATATGCAATCGTGTGAAAGGGCCCTTAAACCTAGATGCGGCACCTCACTAGCGAACCTATAATAGGGTTCAAAAACTAAAAAAAATGCAATTGATTAAAAAGAGACAGAGATATCTCTGTCTTTTTTCAACCGATAGCATTTTATTAGTTCTTGGATTTTATTATAGGTCCGCTAGTGAGGTGCCGCATCTAAGTTTATAATATATAGTCAAATATATATATAGTCAAATAGATCTGTCTGTTTCTTTAACTGTCATTCTGTTTTACACCGCTGTTTTCTGCCTACATGGGACTGCACCTTGAGTTGTTTTTCTTATTTTGAACCAATAAAAGAGGTCAATATTTTGTATTAGAAATTTTCATTCTAACCACCAGCTAACTTCACTTCGTTGAAAGCTCTGTGTTTTTTCATTTCACTACAAAAAATTTCTGAAAAACCTTGAAACATGACACCAAATTGTTCCAAAAATTTTACTTATTGAAATTATCAATGTTCACAATTCAAAAAATTCGCGGAACTTTATAGGTTATGTTGTCATGAAATTGTACTTTTTTACATTCCAAGCTCTTATTTCATATCTGCTATCCATAAAACTTCTTCCATTCACTGTTGAAACGTATCTCACGATTCATTATACCTAAAATATATCTAGTTTTTACGTAATTAGATGATTTCACAGATTTCACACTGACCGTCAGGTGACGGCGAAATTTCATGAAATCGGTCACATGACGGTCACTCCCTATCCCTACCCTCAGCAGTTAATGAAGTGAAGGTATCTCGCACTATGAAGTAAAATGCCTAATTGCTTCGTGATGGAAAGTTATTTTTTTCGTATCGAGTACATATCTTTATTATCGTTACGTTCATGGAGAGTGAAATGCATGGGCATAAACTCAACAATAATATAGATATGAACTTCAAAAGCACGCTTTCTGCTGTTACGTCCCAACCGCTGCAATCTATGATCGTAGAGGGAAGATAGGTATAGAGGCGACAATGCCCACCAAGCTTAGATGATGGGCGCGGGGAATGAGACGTCGGGAGTAGGCATAGTTAGGGAACCAGCGATGCGAGGGCGCTAGTATCACGACCCAGCCACGCAACCGTTCCCTCTACCCCTCACCACCTCTACAAACGTAGAGGGAAGATAGGCTTAGCATGGGCTTAGCGTGCCAAGTGAAAGAAATTGTTACTTGCCAGTTTTTCACCGTAACCAAGAACTGCTGCTAATAATCTCGTCGATTTTGAATATTTGCCAAACATGCATTTCATTCAAAATGAATTTTCAAATGTATATCATTAGGGTGGTCCAAAAATTCGACTTTCGATTTTTGGTGATAAAACCCTCCCCCCCCCCCCATTTTGTTGGTTTTCCGGAAAAATAAATTCCGTAATTTTTTTTTTTTCAACGTTAACCCGTGCCCCCGGGCTTTTGAAATTAACATGGGGTTTTAAATGGGAAAAGTTCGATTTTCAAATAAATGGAAAAAAGAAGTACTGATTATACATTTTTTCTCAATTAAAGTATTGTCACTTCTTGAGGAGTATTTAAGGAATAATTTCCACCCAATAGCTTTTACTTTTTAATACACCTGAACCCCTTTAATTGTGCCCGGAAAATGCCCAAAAAAATGCAAAATAGCAGTTTTCTATCAAATTCATGCTAAAGACGGTATTTAAAAAAAAATTCAACATTAATTATTTTTAATCGATAAGTGACGAGTTTTAAAGTATATTTTGAATAATTTTAAATTTTTTAAACAATTAGTATTTGTTTAAACAATTTTTTCTCCCTAAAATCGTAAGAAGTTACTATTTTCTTAAAATAATGGGACAATTAAAGAATGTTGAAAGCAATACATTTTTGAAGGATGTTTGGTAATTATTTAAACAATTTTCTGAAAGAATTTCTGTAAAAATCTCTGTAAGAATTTCAGAACTTTGCAGGTATGAAAATGGAATGTGCGTTATTTTCAATACTTTTCACGTGTAAATTATATGGAAACAATCAAGATATGATCAAATTAGGTCAAAAACATAATCTTAGTTAGATTAGTAATGGTGTTAAAGCGATGTTGTTTGTCTGAGTAATATAAGTTTATAAAAATAATATATATTGATGGTAAAAAATTGACATACTTCAGACCAAAAGTAGATTTAGATGATAAAAATCCTTTATTTCTGCCAACGTTTCGAAAACATGAGTCGCTTTCCTCTTCAGGACGTAGATTAAATTTCAAAGTTCGTCAATTCATCTTAGTATTATTATAAAATCCTCTTCCTCATCTTATCACTTGTGGAGCTTTATTTTTTCCATGAATTTTTGTTTAATTCTGTTAAAAACTTTAATTTGTTTAAGACTCTACAAATAAGTCAAATAAATTATTAAAATTTTAAAAAGTATAAATTTATCAGTTTTTTAAACAAATTTAAGTTTTTAAAAGAATTACACAAAAATTCATGAAAAAATCAAGCTTCATAAGTGATAAGATGAGGAAGAGGATTTTATAATAATACTAAGATGAATTGACGAACCTTGAAATTTAATCTACGTCCTGAAGAGGAAAACGACTCATTTTTTCGAAACGTTGGCAGAAATAAAGGATTTTTAACATCTAAATCGACTTTTGGTCTGAAGTATGTCAATTTTTTACCATCTACATATATTATTTTTGGAAACAATCAAATATTTATAAAGCAGATCGTTATATCTTGTAGTCTTAAGAAATAAGAATGTTCTCTCCTTTTTCAGTTCTGAACTTTTTTTAAACAAAAGATTTGGACAAAGCAAGCATTTTTTACATAACAATTGAAACTTTTGTTACCCTATTGTTAAAAGTATAGGAAATATGATTTTTTTTTGTTTTGGTAAAAATATCTATTCTTCTACTCAGGAGCCGTGTATAAATTACGTGAAGAAATTAATTACTTCACAATCATTATTAATCGGAAAATTCCCGTAATAGGGCATTATATGTCTACTTTTTCCCCTTACATTAATAATGTTAGAATTGCAAGAGCCCGCACTGTTGGAGAATATTCTTCTTTCCACGTGCAGGTTAATAAATGTCAATTTTCTCGAATAAATACGTCCAAATTATACAAATAATTTTAAAAGTTGAAACCCTCAAGTGTATCATATTTTACTGGAGAAGTAAGAGAAGAAATGTATTTCTTGTTTATTAGTTCGTTATTCAATATTATAGGATTTTGTTATTGTTATACTTTTAATGTTTTTGAATGTTGTGCAAGAATCACAATTTTAATGTTTGTAAAGTGTTTGAATGAAACAATTTCTGCACTTGAGCTCTCGAATTCAAACTCGCGGAACGCTCAAAAACGCTAAAAGCGTCACCCCGGGCCTCAAGCAATGGGAATTTTCAAATTCACAAAATTAATTTTTTAGATATAGGCTTCTATATTTTGACAAGGCATATTTAGAATTGAAGGGTAGACATGCAAAAGGAGGCAAGCGCCATTTTTCACTTTTTTCAGGAGAGACTAAAAACATGTTGTAAATTCAGCGGGGCAATTTAAGAAAAAAATAAGGAAGTACTTTCGAGATACTTTCATGCTCTATCGAACTAAAAAAAGTTTGGTCACAAAAAGCTATCCGGTTTCGAGAAATTGAATGAAAAAGGTCACGTTTCGAGGTTAGCTTTTGGGCCCGTATAGACTTTTAAAATCTTTCAACATTAATTGTGGAGTCCATTTGCAGTTTGAGAAAAAACTAAAAATTTGAATTCTAGCTATTGAATGGACGAATTGATTTCCAAAAAGTTTGTTTGAAAAAAAGCATGCAGTTTCGCGAAATTTTAAAATCCAATTATGACTTCGAAATGGTGTAAAACTGACATTTCACCTTCAAGATAATGACGATAGCAGTAATAATTTGGCATATTTCCAAGAAATGAGGAATGAGGCTATTCAGTGCTGAATGGAAGGGACCCAATAGTAATAAAAAATAGTTAGCCAGTGTCGAGAAAAATGAAATTTGATTTTTTACTTTGTGGTTAGAAAAGCTTCTCGGACTGTGAACACAAGAACACAAATTTTGAAAAATGATGCCCCAAAAAAATCCTTTGGCAGGCATGTGTAATAGAATTTATCTGCTTTTTTGAGCTAATAAACCCGATTTCGAAAATTTGGCTCTTGACTCCTTTTGCATTTCTACCCTTCAATTCTTATGTCCCAAAATTAGTTTTAAGAATAAAAGTTAAAGACTAAAGAGAAATTTTTTTTCATAATATTCAATAAGTGATTACAACATAAATCATCACAACTCGTACAAATTTTATTGAAACTGTTTGAAATTGAGTACACATACAAAGTATACTCAGCGAATGCCTGCAAAACAATAAAAAGCCGGTTAGTGGATTCGAGACCTCAACTGTACCTACGATAATGATAAAATGTTTTTTTATTTATAAGTTCAAAAAAAAGTTTTACCTACATTATTCTGATTTTTTCCAAGAGTGCAGAAAGACAAGTATGAGAGTAGCGAATGTATAAGTACAAAATCAAATAATGTAAAAAATGCCTATACATTTTATTATAATTCTAAGAAAATAGTTATTGTGTGCGAAGGATATTACTTATGCATTTTTATTTGTGTATTTATTAATAAGTTCATGTGTTGGTTATGATTACAATTTAAAAGCAAATAATATTCAATGAATGCTCACATATTTTAATAATAATGACTATTGTAATTAATCATTCTAAAAAAAGAATTATTCGTCTGGGCGAATCAAACAATTTCTAATGGGTTTGTTTTAAAAAAAAGTTCTTTTTTTTCAATTTTAACTTGAAATTTCAAAACACAAAGTTTCAAATGAAAAACGTATCGGTGGATATTTCCATTCACGAAAATATTGGAAGAAAGTTAATAGCCAGAATATAGTTCGGAAAGACCAGTCCAGGTATAAGGGTTCTAAATTTTTTGCAGTTCGACTCATGTACACGGCACACTCTCTTAACCTACCCCACTCACACACGTAAAGCGTAAAAGCACTGGTTCGTGACACTAGCGCCGCCGCGTTGCTGGTTCCCTAACTAAGCCTTCCCTTGCCGTCTCGCTCCCCTTAGCGTGCTTCAAGCTGCCCATTGCATTGTCGCCTCTATACCTATCTTCCCTCTACGCTATGATTGTCTTGTAGAGCAGCACGCTGATACGTCGAAAGGAGAGGATTCGTTACCTGTCGTTGAATGGTTGAAACCATTAGCCGCGAAAATAGGTCAGGTTTAAATAAATGATGACACTGAACACTGTATTTATCCTTGTAATGAAATCAAAATTATTTTATTATTAAATTTTGGTAGACGTGGCTGATATTCGATGAACAAACACACAAGTAAGCTTAACACATAACATTTCGGCACAGCCGAACACAAACGCACGGATCGCAATCACGAAAGTGAGGTTACGTTACCTCCGAGATTCTAAAAAGTTTCTAAGTCCGAAATTTGTACAATAATCAAAGATACTAAAGTCGCAGGTTCAAGCTTAAAAAGGCGCGCGCCGAGATACAATATTCTGAAGTTTTCGTGCTCTGCATCTATATTTAAAAGCTCGTTTAAGGTGGGATTTATCCCTACTTTTAGCGTTTACCCAATCGGAATGCTGACGTCACTCAATTTTAGTGCCGAATAACCAATCATAAATGAGGTCACTTTGCTCCTCCTACTGGTATTAGGCAATTAAAGTGTGTGGCAGTTCAAGGATTTGGGTCCAAAGGTCGATTTCTCGACAGGCCGCACGTCAATCACTGTGAGTGACGGTTTCCTGTTTGAGAGTCCAAGGGTCGCTTTTTATGGCGTCTGGCTGGCGCCATGAGACCCATTATCGATACTAAAAATAGCTCAAGATATCGAGTTTCTAACCTTAAATGCACTTTAGACAGTGAAACTGCGCAGTACTATAATAAGTACATAACTAAATTGAAATTCGATACCATAATTGAATCTTAGTTCTCTCACTTAAAATAAACCTATCATTTTCGTTGATATTCATATATTAATAATAACCATCTTAATAATTGTTCATTTCTTGCCTATTCTGATTTGTTTGAGGCTCTTAGAACTTTTCCATTCGAGAAGCTTCTAGTCTAGAGAGTATCTAATAAAAGGGTCTTAGCACCCTGAAACTTTAATTCTCAAAACGGCGCATGCCGTTACACTGCGGTGTACTTTACGTTCCCAACCCTGGCAGGCGCGCCATCTAGATATCCATCTCTGCGACAAGTTTCGCATCTAGGTTATAATATCATTGGTAGAATCTCCCTAAGCAACAAATTATACAGGTGCACGTATTTTTGAAAGTGAATACTTGAAAAGAGCAAACGAGTGTTTGACTGCCTAAGTGTTTAGTTAGAAGACAATGAAGCGAGTGGTTCTTTTTTTGAATGGGACAGATGTCAACGGCAAGGTAATTTTGTAAGTAGGATATTTTGTTTTGACAAAAGTCAAAATCCTACTAGCAAAAATAATATAATGACATATAGTATTTTGGTCTGCTTGTCTAATATTTAAATTTGAACAGGTGTTTATGGTGACACATTCGGTAGACGAATTGTTGGCAGCTGCGAGTGTGAAATTTGAAATAGTGGCGAAACGCATCTTCACACCGCAGGGCGGAGAAATCGAGGACATAAAACTAATCAGGGATGATGATATATTATACGTGTCGAGTGGCGAAGATTTTATTTTAAGTGAACAAAATAAGATTGCCAGGTGTTCTGACTGGGTGACTTTGAATGTGGGAGGCAAATACTTTTCCACGACGAGAAGCACTCTCATCAACAAAGAACCCATGAGTATGCTGGCACGGTAAATACAATTATTAAAATTTTTTTTTTACTATCATTCTTTCATTCTTTTTCTAAAAAATAAGAGTGTCACGTACGAGTCACGACAATCTCGACAGAATTATTGTCGCTTTTCCTCAATGCCGATTGGATAATTTAAAAAACTCGAAGAAAGTACTGTTGCCAAATTCACATACATTATTGAGAATGGCCAAAAAAATAATTTTCAACTCAATTTATAAAATTACTAACCAGAGAAATGAACTTCTGACTAAAATTATAGATATTCAATCAAAAAAATAAAATTTCAACCAAACAGTTGAATTTTCAACCCAAAAGATGTTTCTATAAAAAAAAGATGAATTTTCAACCAAAAAGATTAAATGTGTACCAGAAAAAAAATGTTGACAGAAAATGTAGTTAAAAAAATTAATTTTCAATCAAAAAACTAATTTTCAACCAAAGAAACAAATTTGCAACCAAAGAAATGAATTTTCAACCAAAAAGAATAATTTTTTACCTAAAAGGAATGATTTGTAACAAATACATACATTTTCAACAAAATATTTTAATTTTTAATAGAATTTTCAACCTAATAGTTGAATTTTCAATCGGAAAGGTTTCAGTTTCTTCTAAAAAACGACAATTCCTCAACAATATAGGAATTTTCCAATAAAAATATAAATTTTCAACCAGAAATAATATAGATTAATTTTAAGTCGAAGAAATAAGTTTTTAACGCGAATTTGGATTTTTTTCCAACGAAATAGTTAAGTTTTCACTCTAACTGATGAATTTTCAAAAAAAAAAAAAAAAATTAATTGTATATCAAAAAAAAATTAAGTAACATTGTTAGTTGACAAGACTAATTTCAAATAAAAAACTAATTTTCAACCAAAGAAATGAATTTTCAATCAAAAAGAATAATTTTCTACAAAAAAGAATAATTTTTAACAAAAGACATGAATTTTCAACTAATTATTTTAATTATTAATGGAAATTTCAACCTACTAGTTGAATTTTCAATCGAAAAGGTTAATTTCCTTCTAAAAAAAGACAATTTATCAAAAATATAGGAATTTTTTACTACAAAACATAAATTTTCAATTAGAATTAGAATAGTTTAATTTTAAGTTGAAGAAATAAGTTTTTAACGCAAAATTAGTTTTTTTTTTTCAACGAAATACTTAAGTTTCCAAACGAACTGATGAATTTTCAACCAAAAAGATTAAATGTGTATCAGAAAAAAACATGTCGACAAAAAATTTAGTTAAAAAAATTAATTTTCGATCCAAAAACTAATTTTCAACCAAAGAAATACATTTTCAACCAAAGAAATGAATTTTTAAACAAAAAGAATAATTTTCTACCAAAAAAGAATAATTTTTAACGAATACATGAATTTTCAACAAAATATGTTAATTTTTAATAGAATTTTCAACCTAATAGTTGAATTTTCAAGCGAAAAAGGTCATTTTCTTCTAAAAAACGACAATTTCTCAGCAATATTGGAATTTTCTACTAAAAATATAAATTTTCAACCAGAAATAAAATAGATAAATTTTTGGTCGAAGGAATAATTTTTTAATGCAAAATTAGTTTTTGTCAACGAAATAGTTAAGTTTTCAACCAAACTGATGAATTTTCAAAAAAAAAAAAAAAAAATTCTATCAGAAAAAAATGTAGTAAAATTTTTAGTTGGAAAAATTAATGTTAATAAAAAAACTAATTTTCAACCAAAAAGATAAATTTTCTATCAAAAAAGAATAATTTTTAACAAAAGACATGTTTTTTCAACCAATTATATTTAATTTTTAATATAATTTTCAAGCCAACAATTGAATTTTCAAGCGAAAAAGGTAATTTTCTTCTAAAAATATAAATTTTCAACCAGAAATAAAATAGATTAATTTTAAGTTAAAGAAATAAGTTTTCAACGCGAAATTAGTTTTTTTTTTCAACGAAATAGTTAAGTTTCAATCAAACTGAGGAATATTCAACCAAAAAGATTAATTTTCTATCAGAAAAGAATAATTTTTAACAAAATAGATGAATTTTCAACAAAATATGTTAATCTTTCATAGAATTTTCAACCTAATAATTGAATTTTCAATCGAAAAGGTTAATTTTCTTCTAAAAAAAAGACAATTTCTCAACAATATAGGAATTTTCTAATAAAAAACATAAATTTTCAACAAGAAATAGAATAGATTAATTTTCAGTAAAAGAAATAAGTTTTCAACGCAAAATTGTTTTTTTTTTCATCGAAATAGTTCAATCAAACTGATGAATTTTCAATAAAAAATATTAAATGTATATCGGAGAAAATATTAAGTAACATTTTTAGTTCAAAAAATTGATTTTAAATAAAAAAACCTAATTTTCTACCAAAAAGATTAATTTTCTATCAAAAAATAATAATTTTTAACAAAAGACATGAATTTTGAACCAATTTATTATTTTAATTTTTAATGGAATTTTCAACCCAACAGTTTAATTTTCAATCGAAAAGGTTAATTACCTTCTAAAAAAGACAGCTTCTCAACAATATAGGAATTTTCTACTAAAAAACATAAATTTTCAACAAGAAATAGAATAGCTTAATTTTAAGTTAAAGAAATAAGTTTGTAACTGCAAAATTAGATATTTTTTCTACCAAACTAATAAATTTTCAACCAAAAAAATTAAATGTCTATCAGAAAATAGTTAATAAAATTTTTAGTTAGAAAATTAATTTTGAATTAAAAAACTAGTTTTCAACCAAAACGATTAATTTTCTATCAAAAGAGAATAATTATTATTAAAATACATGAATGTACAATCAAGTATTTCAATTTTTAATGATATTTACAACCTAATAGTTGAATTTCCAACTGAAGAAGATTGATGCTCTACCGAACATGAAATAGTTAAATTTTCAGTTAAAAAAATAATTTTTCAATAAAAAAAAATAATTTTTGACTAATGAAATCATTTTTAACCAAAAAGATTGATTTTCTACCAGAAAATAATATTTTTCAACAAAATACATGAATTTTCGACCAAATATTTTAATTTGTAATGGAATTTCCAACCTAATAGTTGATTTTTCAATCAAAAAAGTTCATTTTCTACCAAACAAAGGACAAATTTTCAACAATGTAGGAATTTTCTACTAAAAAAATAAATTTTCAAAAAGAAATAGAATAGTTAAATTTCAAGCTAAATAAGTTTTTAACCAAATAAAATAAATTTTTAACGAAATAATCAATTTTTAACCAAAATTGTGAATTGTCAACTGAAAAGATTGAATATCTATCAGAACAAAAGTTGTCCACAAATTTAGTAGAATTTTTAGTGAAAAAAAAATTAATTTTCAATAAAAAAAAACTAATTTTCAACCAAAGAAATGAATTTTAAACAAAAAAAAAATAATTTTCTACCAAAAAAGAATAATTTTTAACAAAATACATGAATTTTCAACCAAATATTTTTATTTTTAATGGAATTTTCAACCTAATACTTGAATTTTCAATCGAAAAGGTTATTTTCCTTCTAAAAAAGACGATTTCTCAACAATATAGGAATTTTTTACTAAAACACATACATTCTCAATAAGAGATAAAATAGTTTAATTTTAAGTTAAAGAAATAAGTTTTTAACGCAAATTTGTTTTTTTCCCCAACAAAATAGTTCAGTTTAAAATCAAAATGATGAATTTTCAACCAAAAAAATTAAATGTCTATCAGAAAAAAATGTAATACAATGTTTAGTTATAAAATTAATTTGGATTAAAAAAACTAATTTTTAACCAAATAATTGAATTTTCAACTAAAAAGATTAATTTTCTATCAAAAGAGAATAGTTTTGATTAAAATACATGAATTTGCAACCAAGTATTTAAATTTTTTGTTAGATATATTTTTAGCCTAATAGTTGAATTTTCAATTAAAAAGGTGAATTACTCACCGATAAGATTAATATTGTACCACAAAACAGAAAATGTCAATAAAGTACAGAAATTTTCAAACAAATAATTCAATTTTCAAGTGAAGAATATTGGAATCTGTATTATCATCAGAGATTGTAACCTGGGGTTCGAATCCCAGCGGAGCGAAAGAAGAAGATCTTTTTTCTGAATAAATTTAATTTTAGACGATTGATGTTCTACCAAACATGAAATACTTAAATTTTCAGTTAAAAAAATTAATTTTCTACCAAAAAATAATTTTCAATAAAATACATGAATTTTCAAGCAAATATTTAAATTTTAAATTGAATTTTCAACCTCATAGTTGAATTTTCAATAAAAAAAGTTAATTTTCTAACAAAAAAGGACAAATTTTCAACAGTATATGAATTTTCTACAAAAAAGATTTTTCAAAAAGAAATAGAATAGTTTAATTTTAAGTTCAATAAGTTTTTAACCAAGTAAAATAAATTTTCAACGAAATAGTCAAGTTTTCAACCAAACTGGAGAAATTTCAACTGAAAAGATTAAATGTCTATCAGACGAAAAAATTGGACGAAAAATTTAGTAGAATTCTTTTTTACAAAAAATTAATTTTCAATAAAAGCTCAATTTTCAACCAAAGAAATGAATTTCCAACCAAAAAGAATAATGTACAAACAAATGAATTAGTTACCAAGAAGACAATTATTTTACCCGAAAAGGCAAAGTAAGATCTTGAATTTTTCTAACTTCTTCTTTTGGTTTGAAATTAATTTTTCTAACTGAAAATTTAACTATTCTATTTTTGGTTAAAAGTATCTCGTTGAAACTACATGTGTTTTGATGAAAATTTACCAGTTTGATTGCAATATTTTCTCTTTCTTGACAAAAAATCTTCCATAGCTATATATTCAACTCATGTTAAAAAGTCGTCCTTTTTGGTTGAATTAAACTGCTTTGATTGAAAATGAAATTTTTAAAAATTGAAATATCAATTAATATATTTTTTGTTCAGAATTCGTCTTTTTTGGAATGAAAATTTTTATTACTTGGTTAAAAGTTAAAAATTAGACTCTTTTGTTAAAAATTAATTGTTAGGTTGAATGTTCATCATTTTAATTGAAAATTCATCCCTTTGGATGGAAACTAAGTTATTTTGTTGAAAATTCGTTTTTTCCTTGGCTGAAAATGATGTTTTTTACTGAGAATTTAAATATCACAATTGAAACTTTAACTATTTTGATGAATACTTGTTTTTTAAAAATTAAAATTAACTTTGTTGACTGTAAATTCAAATATTCCAATTGAATATTTCATCATTTTAATTAAAAATTCTTCTCTTTGGTTGAAAAATGATCTTTTTCAGTTGAAAATTCGTCGTGTTTGGTAGAAATTAATTTTGTTTTTGAAAATTCATCTTTATGGTTGAAAATTTAACTATAACTGTAGAAGATTCATCATTTTAGTTCAAAATTCATCACTTTGACTGAAAATTTAACTATTTTGTTGAAAATTCGTTTTGGTTCTAAATTCAATTATTTCGTTGAAAATTCATGTATTTTGTTTAAAAATCGTCTTTTTGGTAGAAAATTAATCTTCTTGTCTGAAAATTCATCTTCTTCGTTGAAAATTAAAGTATTCCAGTTAATTATTTACCATTTTATTTAAAAATTAATCTATTCGGTTGAAAATGTAACTACTTTGTTAAAAATCAATTTTTTTTAAAATGAAAATTTAACTACTCCAGTGAAAAATTTAACTATTTTGCTGAAAATCAATTTTTTTTTGGTTACAAATTAGATTTTTAACAGAAAATTCCACCACTCTTTTTTTTTTTGTTAAAAATGTATCTGTGTTGGTTGAAAATTCAACTATTTGGTTGAGAATAGATATTTTTTATTCAGAAATTAAACTAGTTGCTTGGAAATTTATGTACATTGTGGAAAATTCGTCTTTTCTTGTAGAAAATTAATCTTTATGGTGGAAAATTCATCTTTTTGGTATAGAATTGAACTGTTTCAGTTGAAGATTCATCATTTTAGTTGAAAATTCATCAGTTTGGTTGAAAATTGATTTCTTCAAATAGAAATTTGAACATCCATTTTTTGTTAAAAATTAATCTTTTCTACTTCATATTTCAAAAATTTGGATGAAAATTTGTCTTTTCTAATTGAAAATTCAACTATTTGGTTAAGAATTGATATTTTTTGTTTAGAAATTAAACTAGTTGATTGGAAATGTATGAACTTCATGGAAAATTCGTCTTTTTTGTAGAAAATTAATCTTTATGGTTGAAAATTCATCTTTTTGGTATAAAATTCAACTACATATTTCAGTTGAAGATTTATCAGTTTAGTTGAAAATTCATCTGTTTGGTTGAAAATTGATTCCTTCAAATGAAAATTTGAATATTCATTTTTTGTTAAAAATTGATCTTTTATAGTTCAAAATTCAAAAATTTTGGATAAAAATTTGTCTTTTCTAATTGAAAATTCAACTATTTCGTTGAAAATCCACGTATTTTGTTAAAAAGTAAATTTTTGTTTGTAAAAAATTATCTTTTTTGCAGGTTAATCTTCTTGTTTAAAAATTCTTTTTTACGGTGCAAAATTCAAGTAATACAGTAAAATATGTATCATTTTAGTTGTAAATTCATCATTTTGGTTGAAATATGAGCTGTTTGATTGATAACTTGTTTTTTCTTTGGATGAAAAGGAATTTTTTTCTAAAATTTAAATATTTTGTTGAAAATTTGTTTCTTTTTTGGTTGAAAATTATTTTGTTTTTTAAACTGAAAATGTATAACTATTATTCCAGATGAATATTCCATAATTTTAGATAAAAATTCATTTATTTGGTTGAACATTCATTTTTTGAATAAAAATTTAATTTTTGATTGAAAAATGATATTTTTTAGTTGAAAATTTATATTTTTTTGGAAGAAATTAATCTTCTTGGTTGAAAATTCATCTTTTGACAATTCTAGTTGAAAATTCATCGCTTTGTTTGAAAATGTAAGTATTGTCTTGACAGTTTGTTTCCTTTGTTGTTGAAAGTTAGTTTTTTTGTGGAAAGTATTTTTTGAACTGAATATATAACTTATTCCAATTCAATATTCCATAGTTTTAGTTGAAAATTCTTCTGTTTGGTTGAAGATTAATTTTTTGAACTTAAAATTTAATTATTTAAGTTTTAATTGAAAATTTATCTTATCTTTATTTCAGTTGGAAATTGATTGTTTTTGTTGAAAACTCATCTTTTTGGTTTAAAATTCATCTATTCTAGTTGAAGATTAATTATTTTATTGGACAATTCATCAGTTCGGTTGAAAATTGAACTATTTTCTTGAAAATCCGTTTTTTATTGTTTGAAAATTCATTTTTTTTCAACTAAATGTTTAACTATTCCATTTTTTGTTGAAAATGGATATTTTTTTAGTGAAAAAGTGAAGTGTTTGTTTCACAATTCAATTATTTTGCAATTTTTGCTCTGTTGCGTTGAAGGATGTTTCGAATGAACGTCATTATATAAAAAAAATGTTTGCGTTTTGCGGCAAATATGAATATTTTACTTTTAGTTGAACGGGAATATGCTAATTTTGCAAACGGTGTATCGCTCAGTATTTTAAAGTTGTTTATTATCAGTATTTATTAAATAAAAATAAGGCAATTGAATTTTGCGATTAAAGCTTGATTCCAACAGCCTTGAGTCTTTAAAACTGTAACCTTCTCAAAATCCGAAAATAATAAAATAAATAATAATAAATTAAATAATAAAATGCCCGATAAAGTGTTGGTTGTTGTTGTTTTTATTCTTCAAGCACTAATCGGATTTGATATTTCCCAACTCTGTATTTTTTAAGTCTTAAAAATTTTTTAATGCATACTAGAACTCTATATTTGAAATAGAATGTTCACCGACAGAGAAGACTGCGAGTGGAGGTTACCACCGAGTAAACGGGATCAGAGTGGAGCCTTCCTGATCGATAGAAGTCCCATCTACTTTGAGCCTTTATTAAATTACTTAAGGCACGGCCAATTAATTCTTGATCTCAATCTTAACGCCAAAGGTTCGTTCAGCGAAGTTCATATTTTATAATTACGCTTGCATGAAGCTTGCAAAATTCTCGAATCAAAGATAATAGCCGAGAGGAAGTGCTTTGAAGGCTCATTAGGTATTTCATTTAAATTTCAAAGAAATTTTTATGAATAATTATAGAGATTTCATTGACTCTCCTTCCATTTGATTGATCTACTTAGGGAGCTTTAAATTGAGGAATTTGTTTCCCTTCACATTAAATCCAACCTCAGATGTGGCTGCAAAATTTGCAGTTTTTTAAAATATTTTCTTAGAATGTCTCTATTGGTAACGTTTCGTTTTGGCATGTGTATTATTCTTGGATTTTTGATTGAAGCACACATTTGATTGGTTGCAGAAAATCCAGCATTGCTTTCTTTATCAATTGAATCCAATTCTTCAGAGGTTCTATTTCGTTGTTCAAGTAGTACAGTTGGTTGCTTTGAAAATAAATATAAATTATCATCGTAGTTACGCTTACTTAAATTTCGGTGCGAATAGTAGAGACAAATTTTAATCGAATTAAATGGAATTTAAATCTTGTCCTTCTGTCCATCATTTTATAATAAAAATCCTTTTTGCGTAAAAAATAGGACCTAATTTACTTGTTTATAAATTTCTTCAATTTCCATCAACACTTGTTGTCACCAAACAATGTAATATTGTCTAAAGTAATCTGACTTTTTCTGTAATTTCTTTGTTGGTTATGAAAAATGATTTAAGTTAAGTTTAAATTGAAAGCGGGTAATAAAGAAGAATTTCTTCTCTTGTTTTTCGAGCAAGCCTTCATTAAAAAGATTGAAATAATAAAGTACCCATAAATTGTCTATTATTGTCTCTTTAAAAATATTGTAATGCATGTTGGATTTTCCGAACTATCTAGGAGTTTTGGAAGAGGCTCGCTTTTATGGAATCGAAGGAGCCGTCAGTATTTTGGAAGAAATGGCAATTGATGAAGAAAAACGGGAAAAAGGAACAGCATCCCTCACTCGACATGATGTTTTGAAAGCAATTATGTGCACACCTATTTCTTCTGAATTGCGATTTCAAGGCGTTAATTTCGTTGGAGCCGATCTTTCCAGACTGGACCTCAGAAATATTAATTTTAAGGTAAAGTAGACTCTATATTTTACAATCTTTTTTTTTATCGGCCGGTATATTATTTAAAAAGAGACAATTGAAAAATATAATTATGTGTAATAAAGAAAAATGGACAGATAATTATATAATTAGTACTAATCATCGTTCGTGCAAACGCCACGCCTTTTCCAACTCGACAAACGCCCATCTCAATCGTGCGAAGCATTTTCCAGCTCAAAACGCCCATCTCACCTCAAATGATCATTTCACGCCTTTTCCAACTCGAAAAACGCCCATCTCACTTCAAATGATCATTCCACGCCTCTTCCAACTTGATAAACGCCCATCTTATCTTAAAAAAATTTTGCGACACATTTTCCAGTTCAGAAAACGCTCATCTGACCTCAGATAATCATTCCACGCCTTTCCCAACTCGAAAAAAGCCTATCCAATATCAAGTAATCATGCCACGCCTTTTGAAACTCGACAAACGTCCATTTCACCTCAAATAATTCGTATTCAAAAAATTGTGTGTCGCATTTTCCAGCTCAAAAAACGACCATTTGACTTCAGATAATAATTATACGCCATTTCCGACTCGAAAAAATCCCAGATAACAAGCGTGCGACGCACGTTACTCGCACTGCATGCGAGGCACGCCGTGCGTGCCGAAACGCAGCGTTACCGCTCGCACTTCGTGCAGGCACATATGTGCGAGGCATATGAGTCGCATATCGTGATACCGCCTGATCACGTGGCAAGAAAAATCCATATAACATGGTGTTCCTTTCGGTTGCGGTGTTTAGGCTAGGTCGTTTATCGATTCGTTATTGAATGTTGACAATTTGCAGTCTTCTTGTTCGTGGGCACTTAGATATATTTCATAATTTATATGTACGTACAATTTATTTCGGAGTGCAAACGGTTTTCGTGTTCAGTTTATTTTATATTTCATTTGATATTTTAATACTTATATTTTGTAATGTATCGTATAGATCATTTTGACTCGCAATGTATTTTTTTTAAGTGAAAAGAGAGAAATGATTTTTAAACATTGCTATATGTTCATCCAAACGTGTATAGCAAATAAGAGAACACTTTATTTCATAATTGACACAAATCCAGTCAGAGTTACGTGAAATTCTGAAAATATTGATTAAATAGTGACACATAACCTCAATTTCTGGTGCGGTAAACAAAACACCGCCGTAGATTGCACTTTTAAAAATCAAAATAAATAGAAAATATACATTGAACATACTAAAAAATTTCCCTACCATACATTCTCCCGATTATTATAGTAGAGAACGCGCAGTTTTCAAAATTATGAAGAGATTCAAGACAAGGTAGATAAAGAATATTTTGTTTTTTCCCATTCCTCCCGCAACAAAATTTTTGTTTCAGAACGTTTTCGCACGAAACTTTTTTTGTTTATCCTGTTACCTGTCTTTTATTCAACAATCTATATTTAAATATTGTACATATATATATATATATATATATATATATATATATATACCGTCCGCAAGAACCTGCAACGTGTACTCGCATTATACCAGCACGACGTGATATACGCACGACGTGCGACGCACCTGTCACGCATATGAGGACGCATCTGCGTCATTGCTTGCGTGCACGCCGTGCGACAAAATCCGCACGCGTGCGACGCATGTGCGTCGCACTATGCGCGCATATTGCTATCTGGGATCATGCCACGCCTTTTCCAACTTGATAAACGCTCATCTCATCTTAAAAAAATTGTGCGACGTATTTTCCAGTTTAAAAAACACCCGTCTGACCTCAGATAATGATCCCACGCCTTTTCCAACTTAATAAACGCCAATCTCATCTTAAAAAAATTGTGTGACGCCTTTTCCAACTCGAAAAAAGCTTATCGAATATCAAGTAGTCATGCCACGCCTTTTCCAACTTGAAAAACGCCCACTTGACATCCAGTAATCATGCCATGCCTTTTCCAAGTCGAAAAATGCCCATCCTACTTTTAACAATTACGCCACGCCCTATCCAGTTTGAGAAACGCCCATCCATCTCATTTAATTATGTGGGCGGCTCTCTAAATTCTGATAGCAATAATGTTTCGTGGCATGTTGATGTTGGACAACAGACCTGTTGTTTTTATATTAAATGATAATTTAAAAAATAAAATAAAATGATACTCAAATCTAATAGTAAGTAACATTAATATTTTCTAGTATGCCAATTTGCACGGTTGCAGCTTGGAAGGAGCGAACTTGTCTGGCTGCTGTTTGGAGCGAGCTGATTTATCTAGCGCGAATCTCGAGGGGGCACATTTGGTTTGCGTGAAGATGCTTTGCGCCAATTTGGAGGCGGCAAATCTGCATTCCTGCAACTTCGAGGATCCCGGCGGATTATCTGCCATAATGGAGGGCGTGAATCTCAAGGGCGCCAATTTAGAGGGAAGCAATATGGCAGCTGTAAATTTACGAGTAGCGACTCTCAAGAATGCAATTCTCAAAAATTGTGACCTCAGATCTGCATGTCTCGCCGGAGCTGATCTCGAAGTAAAAATACCACTAATACATTCATCGTAACATTTAAAATAATATAAATAAGTCCAATATATACCGGATGTCACAAAAGTCCCGGGACGGCTGAATATTTCCTCAGGTAAGATATTTTTCAGGGAGGCCAAGCTCATTCTTGAAGTAACTTTCAACGAGGAATTCAATGGTGACCTTTATTTTGATCTTGACGATGACCTTCAAGTTTTTTGTCAAGGTCAACTTTTTTTTAAAGTGGGAAACCCGTTTTGCACATCGGCAATCGATAGAGCGGGAAATTTTACGTTCAAATATGTACCCAGGTCATACATAGGTACATTGTAACCTTGAAGGTCACTCTAAGGTCATTAAAACTTGAACGTCTCTGGGAATAGAAACTTTAATTTTTTTTCGTAACGAGCAAAGTTACTAGCTTTAACATGGCGTATACAGTAGTAACCCGAAGCATGACCTTCAAGGTTTTTTCAAGGTCAACTTTTCTTTTTAATGGATAACTCGTTTTTTACATCGGCAGTCGATAGAGCGGGAAATTTTACGTTCAAATATGTACCCAGGTCATACATAGGTACATTGCAACCCTGAAGGTCACTCTAAGGTCATTAAAATTTAGACAAGGTCTCTGGAAATAGAAGCTTTTCGAATTTTTTCCGTAACGAGCAAAGTTACTAACTTTAAAAAGTATTCAGTAGTGACCTTGAGGTTGACCCTTGACGATGACATTCAAGGTTTTTTCAAGGTCAACTTTTTTAAAATGGAAGACTTGTTTTTTACATCGGCAATCGATAAAGCGGGAAATTTTACGTTCAAATATGTACCCAGGTCATAAATAGGTACATTGTAACCTTGAAGGTCACTCTAAGGTCATTAAAACTTAAACAGGGTCTCTGGGAATAGAAGCTTTTCAATTTTTTTTTGTAACGAGCAAAGTTACGAACTTTAACAAGTATTCAGTAGTGACCTTGAGCATGACCTTGCCGAAGATCTTTAAGGTCATTTCAAGGTCAATTATTTTTTTTCCATTGGAAAGCCACTTTCAAGGTTACAATGTACCTATGTATGATTTGATTACATATTTGAACGTAAAATTTTCCACTTTATCGATTGCCGATGCAAAAAAGGGGGTTTCAAGAATGACCTTGACCTCCCTGAAAAATATCTTACCCTGAGGAAATATTCAGCCGTCCCGGGACTTTTGTGACAGCTCGTATATATTAGAGCATGTTTTTATTATTATTTTATTTATTTCAGAGCTGCGACTTGTCAGGTTCAGATTTGCATGAAGCAAACTTACGAGGTGCCAATTTGAAAGACGCAGTCTTCGACCTGATGCTCACGCCATTGCACATGTCACAGACGATCCGATGAAAATAATAGAGACGCGGAGAAGCAGATATTATTTTATTTCTCTCTGGCAGAGCATCGTACTCGTGTCAGCGACAAGAACCATCTGCATTTGGAAATTTTATGCGAGTCCTGTTGGCTGAAATTCCAATCACCTTTAATTCGTCATTTTGACTGCTTTAATTGACGTCAGAAGGAAAACAAGCCTGGAATGAAATGCTGTCTTGGCTCAGTGAAAACAAGCCACTCGATTGATGCACTATCGAAAGACAAAAGCACCCTTGACGTCCGAAACAACGCTGTGAATTAAGTAATTTGCATCCTGGGGATGAACTTACTCGACTTTTTCCGAGTATTGATTTTCGTAGCTTCATATTTTTCCGGGTTTCAATCTAGTTATTATTTATAGATATGATTCTGTAAATGAATTCAAATTATATTTTCGTAAAAGAGTATTTTAATTGAAAGATATATTTGGTGTGAACCATGAAAGGATTGTAGATATAATTTATTTTTTAGCTTTTCGAATTACTGTCAACTGCTGTGTTATAATTTCGTAGATAAGTAAGTATTGAGGAAGGGTAGTCGATAAGAGAATGTAAAAGACTTATAACTTGATAAATTAATATCTACGATTATATAAAATAGTCTTTTTCTTGATTGTAGATTAGAAAAAGTTTATTAAAAATGCAAGCTACGCCCCGATTTTGTTCTCTTTGGAAAGAAATACTACCGTAACTTTTAATTTAAGAAAATATTTTAAGAAAATTCCTCAAAACTATCATTTACTGATTGTTAGTTTTTATTGTAAGTACTAACATTCATGAACTACTTTGTCAAAAAATCATTTTAGTTGGAAAATCGTTTTTTTTTATTCAATATTTAACTATTTTGTTAAAATAAAAAATGAAATTTTTATCAACTTAAAATTTAACTATTCCGTGTTTGGTTGAACATTTATCTTCCACAGTTGAAAATTTAACTATTTTGTTGAAAATTCATGTATTTGATTAAAAATGGATCTTTTTTGGTAGAAAATTAATTTTTTTGTTTCAACATTTTTTGTTATTGAAAATAAAATTTTCAACTGATATTTAACTATATAATGTTTGTTTGATGATTAATCTTCTTCAGTTGAAAATTCAACTATTAGGTAGAAAATCAGTTGTTTTTTTATTAAAAATTAATTTTTCTGGAGTCGAAAATTAGCGTTTTTATTGAAAATTAAATTTTAAGTTCAAAATATAGTTTTAAATTTTTTTTTTTTTTTTTTGTATAAAATTAACCTTTTTAGTTGAAAATTCCATTAAAATTTAGAATATTTGGTTAAAAATTCATGTATTTTGTTGAAAATTATTCTTTTCTTGGTAGAAAATTAGCTTTTTAAAATTGAAAATTAATTTTTTTAACTAAATATTTAACTATTCCATTTTTTTGTGGACATTTTTTTTCTTGATTGAATTTTTTTCTTTTAATTTTTTTTTTTAAATAATATAACCATTTTGGTTGAAAATTTAACTATTATATTAAAAATTCCATCAAAAATTAAATTTTTTTTCTGAAAATTCATGTAATTTGCTGAAAATTATTTTTATTGTGGTTGAAAATTAGTTTTTTTAAATTTAAAATTAATTTTTCTTTGGTGGAAAATTAGGGTTTTTAATTAGAATTAAATTCTGAACCAAAAATTTAACTAAATTTTTCTGTCGAATTTTTGTTTACAGAAAATTTGTTGCTTTTTTTTTTAATTGAAAATTAATCTTTTCAAGAAAAATTTAA